>CM068372.1:386223630-386678873 GCA_034769895.1 Magicicada septendecula
GTACCTAACTTCTAATCTGCATATCTATATGCATAACTATTATCTGCTTTATAACAATGTTAATGGTTTTTTAAAAACAATTTAAACTCATGGCGCGTTATTTTGAAAAATTATTCTGTTTGTTTTCACAGTTATATGTTTTAATATTTTAACTCTGTCACTTATTTTCATTATCGAAGTGTATTGTGTTCTGTTTCTTTGTCTATTATTTACTTGGTATATTTTCAAATCAGTGTTGTTTGCATATTGTTACGACGGTCTAACTGATCGTCGTACGGTACAGTGGAGACATAATACAAGACACCAATGAAGTCACTAATCACCAGCTTTAATTATTCACAAATACCGTTTATAATCAACTAGTAAAATAATCCGAACAAAATTTTGTCCACACGCAAAAGTAATGTCAGCTAATAGAGTCCCGCACAACTATAACACTTCGCCACAATACTTCGAACCTCACTTGAATAAGTTTCCACTTTTACCTCGTTGTTTAAATAGATAGCACAAGTGTTCCAGAATAATCCATAATACGCGTCAACACTACTCGAAAACGCTAGAGCGTAATTGATTGCGGCCTTGAACACAGTGCGCCGACCGGTATGGTCTGGAATAGCCTCGTTTGTCGACGCATGTTAAGTGTCACGTACGCATACAAACGTGCTGAGCTCTGGTGGGATAGCCGAGAAACATGTAGAACGTTCTGTGAAGGCGTAACAATATTTTATTAAGCTTCTGCTACCTGCTGTTTATCATCAATGCCACATTTGGATTAATCTTTATATATTGGATACTCTTTGCATTATTACCTTCTTTTTTATATTGTTTGTTCAGTTTTTTACTAATAATTCGTTTACTTTTTTCGGTATACCGAGTTATTCTTGCTATAAACGTCTTCATCCATTGATTGTTTCCGAATATTCCTACTATTTTCTCATTTCTAGTTGTAAAATTATTATTTCTCTCTATAAGACGCTTTCTGTTTGATGGTTCTCGAAGGAATGCCCAATTAATTGTTACATTGTTGAAAACCAGACTTTCTTCTTCTCTCTAGTTTGGTTTTAAATTTTAATATTTTTATAATGTTTTAATTTCCAGCATTATACAGTAATTCCATATTCATAACTGATTTAAATACATTTCTTTCTTAGTAATTTACAATAGTTTGTGGTTCTATAATTATTGGTGGCTTATAGACTTTATTATAACACCTGGTTTTACACCAAGTCTGTAACAATTTTATTATTCTGTGTTGTTGTCAGTTCTATGTTTTACCAATTACTTTCACATTTAATAAATCATAATTTACTGAATTTTGACAGTTTGTACAGACAGTTTGAAAGTATGAATCTAAAGTCATTTAAAATTTGTTGTGATTCTTAAGTCATTCTTAATTTTTTGGGAAATTGAAAAGACACTGTATTGTTGTAATTATGAAAAGATGCCATAATGACAGGGTTTTTACAAAAAAAATTTGCTTATTTTATGAGTATATTGAAATATAAAATGCAAAACACAAATAACATAATCACAAGAACGTAATGTTACAATAAAATTTGTAACTCTTAAAAATGAGCATTACTATTACTTTAATAATTTAACACATTTCTAATAAATTTCAATTTTACACCTTTCAGAACCCAATTAGGTCGCCACTCTTGTTACTTTTGTAAAAATAAACATTCACAATTATTTTATCAGGGTCTATGTTCTGTTGAATTTACAGCAGAACAATATCTTGCTCAAAAAAATAAACATAGTACATTTAGGTGACCGTTTTATTAAACAGAAAGAAGTTACCCTTCCAACGTGCGGATTCTGTAGACTATCGGATATCTGTCTTTGTGTCTTTTTTTTGAGAGAGTTGTTCTGATAATGTAAATATTATTTCTGGTAGTCTGTACAATATTGTGTCTTAGTTAATGGGATTCATTTTAAAGGACCGTAACTAAAATGTCAAATTAATGTACCAAATTAATGTATAAGTGAATAGGATGCAATGTACACTTAACTAACAGTAAGTTAATATACTTCTAATTTAAGTAAACTTTGCGAACAAGCTGTCTTGCAGAAGGAAGTACAACTGGAGCAAAGAATTTAATCCATACAAAATACTAACGAACTTGGAAAATAAATGAAGAAACTATTACTACTGAAGTTTATGTTATTATAGTTTTTAAAGAAATGTCTCGTTAAAGGAAAGATGTAACAAGAAGACTACGGTATCTCGATTGTTTCTTTTATCTTTGATAAAAGGTTGATAGATAGTTATCAATTTAAACTAATTTTATTTCTTCCTTTTCTTGTTGTTGTCGTTGTTGTTCTCGTCGTCGTCGTCGTCGTCGTCGTCGTCGTCGTCGTCGTCGTCGTTGTTGTTGTTGTTGTTGTTGTTGTTGTTGTTGTTCTTCTTCTTCTTCTTCTTCTTCTTCTTCTTCTTCTTCTTCTTCTTCTTCTTCTTCTTCTTCTTCTTCTTCTTTTTCTTCAACTTCCTGGTTAGGAATCTGTTCTGTTCTATAACAACGGTCCTACATGCTGTCACTCCACCTCTTCTTTGGCCGACCGATGCTCCTCTTGGAGTTTGGTTGGCTATCTCTTGCCTTTTTTACTAGCCTTGTGTCATCCGTTCTTGATATGTATTCATTCCAAATCCATCTTCTTTACGCAATTCAATCTGTTACTCGTTTCTCTTATACCATTGTTTGGCAACCTATCGTACCTTGTCTTTCCTAGTACCCTCCGTAAAATAGTAATTTCTATAGCTCTTCGTCAGTTAGTTTTATTTATTACTAAAAATAAAAAGTAATTTGAACAAATGAAAATGATGTCCCAATAGCATATACTTTTGTAAAGTTGTCTGTCGTCTAGAAGGGATATTTTTTCTTAAGATTTTGTCGTCCAAAATTTTTAGAATTTTCTAAATTTTATCTGTGCATACCATCATGAGCCGTGGCTGTACAACCCTTCTTGCACCTTAGCCTGCTCCAAGAGTTGACTCCATTCATTCCTATTGCGTGCCCTGGCTTTCCAGTTTCTTATGTTCAGCTTTCTGAGGTCTATCTGATCTCCTCTATCTGATAATTGAATCCACTTTGCGTTTTTTCCTGGTCTACTGGTTTCGTAGGCTGTCCTTCCTCCATCTCTCTATATGTCCAACCCACCTTAACCTGTATATTTTGATTATCCTGACAATGTCCGGCTCTTTGAAAAGATGGTATAGTTCATAATTATAACGCCTGCGCCACATTACATTTTCTTGTATGTAAGCATACATATGCCTAATTTGTATACGTATTTATGTAAAAATATTTTAAAGCTATTACAGGAAGAAACGAATATTTGCTAGTCGATTAAGACGGGCTCAGTAACAATGATGTAGATAATGTTCCCTCCTTTTCAACTGTCAATAAATTCTTTGGGATATAGTTTGTTGCCTTTGTATTTAGTATATTCCTGTTCTCTTTGAATTTCACAATAAAAAATATTTCTCGTTAAAATTACTTTTCTATGATGCTGAAATTTTAAAATTTTATTCTCTTTGGACTATTAATTTATATATAATTTTATAAATTAAATTTATGCCTCCTTGGTGACACACTACCTCTACTCCTCCGCTGAAAGACATCATACGAGGTTTGATCGAAATTTTCCATTTCCCACCCCTACAAATGTTATAATAAACACTGTTTTTATGTGATATTGGTACACATGTTAGCGACAATCGTATACAATTTTAGCCCTATTCGATACATAGTTTAGATGTCACAGCTAATTAAGTAGTTGTCCTTAGGTGTATTTGGCGACTTTGTTTTCATTCTACAATGCAAGATTGAAGTGCGTAGATTAAATTTTGTCTAAATAGATTAAACTATGACATAAACTGCTCTGTTTTGGTAAACGTGTTTAGAAGGCTTCTGGTGAGACTCCTGTGCGTGAACAAGCGCTTTACAAGGTTTAAAGACTGCCGTAAATAAGTTGAAGATCGTGGTTGTCAAATGAAGATTATGTTATTGTGTTCCAAGACATTTCATCGATAGGCGCAATCATAAATAAAGAATACTAAATAGAGATGTGTTTACAGAAGTTCAGATTTACGGAACAATAATTTATGAAAATTGCAACCCGATAATGCGCCTGGACGCACGTAATTGCTTGTTAAGAATTTTGGCAGGTTAGGCAAAAGAAAAAGTGATAATGATGACACGGCAACTGCCGTATTCATCAGATGTCTCCCAACGCGATCTTTCCTCCTCCCAATAGTGATAATTTCGACGAAATGGCAACATTTCACGACCGTTGAAGACGTAAAACGAAATCGATAAGCGAGCTCAAGGATGTACCAGAAAGTGCATGCTTGATATATTTTGAAGACGGCTAGCAAAACCGCTAGTTTAATTGTGTTACATTCGACTGAGACAACTTTAAAGGGGTCAGTATAAGTGTTGATGAATGAAGGCATAATTTTTAAAATAAACAAAAACTGCATGGACTTTTTGATCAAACCTCGTATGCATTTCAAATATTTCGGTCCAAATCTAACTTCTGAAGCTGCTGAAACTTACTGGTGAAACTAGGGGAAACAATTATCAAAAGAATAAAAAGTGTCTGTAGAAATATGACAAGTGTTTATTTTTTTAATTTCAAGTATTAAGGGGACCAGATCTTGAAGACCTGTCCCATGTTAATTAAATGGACGTGTCGCTTATCAGTTAGGTACACATATTTCAAAGACCGTTCAAGATATTTTTATGAAACTTTTTTCGACTGAAAGATAAATACATAGAGCATAACGTAGACCTAATTAAATACACGTGCTGATGAAAGTATACTTAGGTGATTTTTAACATTTAGTGCTTTAAAGAAAAACAAAATATTTACTTTTTTAAAACATACTAAATATTTACATAAGGTATCATATAAAATTGTTGGTCTATTATAATAAGTGTTATGAATCAAACATATTAGAAAAAAATTCAAGTCTCTACCAAGTTTCAGTACAAAGTTATGTGTATCTAAACCTGAAAAAAATGGAGTTACGGAAAACCGCGTTGAAAGATTTGTAATATTTTATTCAAGTGCACCTTCACTATATCATTACTCTCATCTCTCTTCCTTTTTAGCTGGCTTTCATTTACTCTGTTTTTCTTACTCTTTTCCAGAACACTCTTATTTGATTCCTGAATCCTCATTTGGTAGCTAATAATATTATTATAAAAAATTTAAATGTTTGTTAGAAGGAGGTCAATGACATTGTACTAGATGACATCACATGAATTAAACGTATAAGATGATATGAAAAAAAAGTTTGGTATAGCAATACATATAAATCAATTTAAAAAGGAAGGAAAAGAAAATTTTTTAATGCTAGAAACTAAAAATAGATTTTTTTTTTAATTTTTTCACGACTTGGTCCTCTTAATAAAATGTTCTTCCAAGTGTCGAACGACCATTCGGTCAGTGTGAAAATACCTACATTTTATGTAGATTCAACATTTTATGCAATGAAATAAGTACGTAATTGGAACCTTAGGCTTTCACGATCGACGTCACCTCTGTTACTAATATTATGACAATTCACCGGGCTATTAGGCCGTGGTCTAATGCTGTGCATAAAATAGACGTTTCGGCACCACCATTGGTGGCCGTCATCAGTGCAGTGACTTGAGAAAAACAACTGGTCCGATCTTCTCCACCAGTTTCCACAGTACTGTGGCAAAAGATCAACCACGTGTGTCTTTTGCCACAGTACTGTGGAAACTGGTGAAGTGCGTACCAGTTGTTGTTCTCAAGTCGCTACACTGAAGATGGCCTCCAACGGTAGGGCCGAAACGTCTGTGTGTACAGCAGTATCACAACATAGCCCTGTGAATAGTCAATATATTATTAACAGAAATAAGTACTAGTATATAAGAAAAAGTGACTTATGGAACACCTTGTTAGCCTAAATGTCCTACTAAACTTTATCTTAATAACATTGGAGTATGATTTTATTTTCAAAAGAAACATTAAACAAAGTGTAGGAAATAATAAAGCAATAACAGTGTTGTAGGCGAGCGATGTTGTAACTCGAACCCGTGGTGTGTTTTAGTAATATTTGTCTTCCAAATGTATACAATACGGTGAGCCTCTGACAGCCAACGACTCCCCTCTACAGAACAAAGCCGTATAATTTAGTAAATTGCTCTGTTAATGTCGGGAGAGAAGGGTTGGTTTACAAGCTTGGAGATATTCACTTTTTCAGTTTTTTAGTGTTTGTTTAGTTGTTCTTTTGTAGAAGCAGAATAATCATTGACCAGAAGTAATGAAGTAGGGCACCTTGGAGAAAAAGGAGAATTTTTACGAAATACATATTAATTTCTATTAGGGATTCATTCTTTTACTAGTCATAAAAAACTATTACCTACCTTCATCTGTTTTCTTTACGCTTTTTGCACTTCTGCCTGAAATTCGTTTTTAGAGAGACCACAGTTCATTTTTATGGCAACCAAAACAGAACATATGTTACGGCGCGACGGTCACGCCGATCGCAAATGGTACAGTGGAAACAGAATAACTTGACAACAATGAAGTCTACTTACAAACTTACTAACCTTATATTGATATTGATGTTAAGTTAGGTAAGTTCCAGACGATCTGTTTGGCAATCAACCGTATTTTTAGAAAGAATTTGCGTCGAGATGCAAAGTTACAATTCTACAATGTTATGACAGTCCTTGTGCTGTCCTATGGGTGTGAATTATAGCCAACAGCCAACAAACAAGACAGTACAACCGAGGGAACTGCTGACCACGTATCTCTACAGGTAAAAAAAGTCATAGTACTCTTATGTAAAAAGGTATTACACATTTAGGCTTATATTTTAACATCATCGCCTTCTTCTAGAAGGTTTAAACTAAAAACAATTTGTTCCGTTCCCAAGCAGACAGATTAGATCTGGTCACTCTAACGCGTCTTCGGACGCCCCACACCTCTCCGTCGGTGTGGCTTATAAGTCCATAGTTGTTTGGGAGTGCGGCAGTCATCCATTCGGTTGAAATGTTCTAATCATTTTATCCTCTATATTAGCCAATCGCATTCAGTACATTTATATTTTTAGTTCGTACCGTATAATTGCATTTTTTTACTATCTTGAAGAGCACATTCAGCCCCGCGTCTGAGAAATCTCATTTCGGCCGCTCGAATACGACTGGGCTAGGATTTCGCTAAAGTCCAAATCTTAGGCACATAGAGAAGTGTGGGGAGAATTGTGCCTTCCCCCATCGTGTAGAACTTTAGGCGTGTTTCTTTACTTGCTGACTTTAGACATATCCTGATGGTCCGCGATACAATTGGCCGATGCCATGAAAATAAAAACAAGAAAAGATACCTTGCGAAACGCTAGCAATGAAACCTGGAAAGGACGAGGAGAGCACATGAGGGAAGAATACAAACTCAAGTGACAAAGTTTCTAAGAAGAGGCAAAGGTTGCAACCGGAGAAATATCACAAGGAACGAAATAATAAGAGGAAAAGGAAGAAGAAAAATAGGTCGGTTGAGAAGAAGATCAGACAGCAATCCCTAAACGTGAAATGACGACGATCATAACTAAATTATACAATTTAATGTCTTCAAATAAATCACTGCAAGTAGGTTTATTTGAAGTGTATTTATTACAGTGTATTTATTTGAAGATATTATACGACTATAGGAAACCTGCAGGGAACTCAACGATTTACTTACAAATTATACAATTATACACAGGCGTACGTCCTCCATCGACCACGTGTTTGTATCTTTTTGACACTTACAAAAACTGTCTATCCTAAACAGTGGGACCGGTGTATTGTTGATTGTACGTACATTGTTTTAATCAGACGCTTATTACGCAAGGGTACAAACACGCAGAATTTAATCAGTAGGCCTACTCCAGCTTGTTCAGTTACTTACTCAGAATTAGCTTACCTAACCGACTGTTTCTAATGTGAGGGTCACAGTACCTGGGGATGTTACAGTAATATCACTTACCTGGAGACATTGAACACCAACAAATGGAGAGATTAATTGTGTAATTAATCAACAAATGTTTGGTGTCAAAAGTAAATTTTATGTCTTCTTGGAGGATCTTTACCATACTCAGTACGAAAATTATTTTGGACTGTAGTAGCTGACTTCGTTTTATGAAACCAAAACACACACCGAGCAAGTTCCTTAGAGGTGAAAGTAGGGATTTTAAAAAACAATAATCATCGTTGGCTCGACAATCCTTTATGGTCCCTGGCTTTCTTCAGAAGATTTCGCCATTCTTCTCTATTTTATAGCCATATTCTTCAATATTTTAATTCTAAGAGTACTGGTGTCCTGACTCACCCCGTCCCTCTATCACAGTTTATGCCCTCCAAATTTCCTTTTACCTTCTGGTTTTGCATTAAATATCTCCTCAATAACTCTCCTTTCACCAGCACGTATAATGTCTCCAACCCATTTTTCTTCCATGTTCCATAAGGAAATGGAAGTATGGTGATCGCGAACAAAATTCTGTTCGAGGTAAGGGCTGATTCTGATTGTACTACCGTCAAAACAGAAGAAAAGTCATTTTCGGAAATGTGTGTGTGTGTGTGTGTGTGTGTGTGTGTGTGTGTGTGTGTGTGTGTGTGTGTGTGTGTGTGTGTGTGTGTGTGTGTGTGTGTGTGTGTGTGTGTGTGTGTGTGTGTGTGTGTGTGTGTGTGTGTGTGTGTGTGTGTGTGTGTGTGTGTGTGTGTGTGTGTGTGCAATTTTTCTATAGTGAACAATAACTGCCGCAAATTCAAGCAGAATCAAATAATTTTTGCACATGTGCCCAAGTTGTAGAGGACTCAAGGCCTATTTGATTTTGGTGAAGATGGGTTAAGGGGAAGGGGTAGTTTACCAGCAACGTTTTACGTTTTAACAAGGGTAAAGTAGTTAGTTTTGATAACTAAAGTATCTGAAAAGAAGGTCACAATAATCCACTGAAGAAAGGTAGATTAAATATCTATAAATGACAAGGATGGTTCAAAGGAGAGGGGATAATTTTTTCTCGTTTGGTATTGATTTAATGAGTTTAATAAAATTAAATAAAAATGCATTTAAACTTTTTCAAACAATGGTAATAGTTAAAAATAGAATAATTTTTTTGCCAGGCAATGGGACAGACGACGAAGTCCAGAACTTATATTTTTGTCACCCTAGAAAAGCAGCGTTGCCCCACGAATAAATGATATAAATAAACGCCCACGAACGAATACAAAGAAATTATATTCTAAAACGCTGGTGCACTTCTGTTTATACATTATTTCTACCAAATAATGACCAACCAGCGCCTTTAAAACATTTGAGTGCTTCAACGGCACAAAACAGTCTTGGTTCATATTCGTTCACGGGTATTTGTGACAGGGATTCGTGGCGGGTTCAGTGGAGTATTCCCGCCCCACTGCAGATGTCCGTCATCGGTACGTCTGCAATTGTATGTAGACAATCTGGACTACGGCTTGACAGTCCGAAAAAATGTGACAATCCTGTAGATATTTACGTTTTGTCTAACGATTTTGAGTTAAAACCCAAGACATTTTAACAGGTGAGTGGTATTACAGCATCCTTGAAGTACACGTCGGTTGTAACGGGACGTTTTGCAAGATCCCGGTTGGAAACATTACCTTTTACGTCAGAGAACTTACTACTCTTTATTTCTTCTTCTTCTTCTTCTTCTTCTTCTTCTTCTTCTTCTTCTTCTTCTTCTTCTTCTTCTTCTTCTTCTTCTTCTTCTTCTTCTTCTTCTTCTTCTTCTTCTTCTTCTTCTTCTTCTCCACTAAATGACTTGGGCTATAGTCTGTTCTGACTTCGCAGAGTCTCTGACCACTTTTCCAGGATCTTCCACGAAATCTCGTCCCCACTGGTTTACATTCAAACGCTTGTTTAGGAATAACGGTGTCTACCATGCGTTCCACATAGGACTTCCAATTCTGCCTGTACTCCATTATTCTAACCAGAATCGACTGTAACTTCAGGTCTTTCCTTATGTCATTGTTCCGTAGATGATCTTTTAAACTGCATCCTTTAACTGCTCTTAAAAATTTCATAGTCTATATTTCACATCCATACATTAAAGTCTACGACCTTCTAGAACTTTAAATGTGTGTGCCACTGCGTTTTATTCTTCAGTAGTCGTCTTATTGTTCCACAGGTATAACTAAATTTATTTAACTTTCTCTCGACATCGTTATGCTCAATATGGTTGTCCAGCCGGAAAAAAACAGGGTGAATATATAGGAACTCACTACTTCTATATATTTAAAATAAAGAGACGAAAATATTGGTTTCAAACAAGTCTAATATTCTTGTTAACCAGTGTGTAACGCTACTGTACAGTATTACGTAATTAGTATTGCATTTGTTTGTAATTAAACGTTGAGTTATGACGTTGTGCGTTGAAGAGGAAGGTTCGACATCGCAAATATTGAGGAAGCAGTTGTCGCCGACCAATTTCCAGGCTGGAAATTTAAAAGAATGAGAGAGAGAGAGAGAGAGAGAGAATAATACAGTGCGTCACCGAGAAAAACAACTGATCTAGATAAAGATAATGAAGATGCCATCAGTTACTCGATTCTAATGAAAACGTCGGCTGTGTCTCGTTCATGATGGATGTGTTGTTTTAATTAATCAAAAAGTATGACAAAAACCTGTCTTGTAAATAACACTGTCGGGTCGATTGTAGGGGGGGGGGTTACGTTCACATTAATTTCTTCTCCGCATTTAGAGAGGGTGAAAAAATATGACACAGAGAAACGTCTGTGAGAAGCAGCAAAAATGTTTAAAAAAATTGGAATTAATTACTATATTTGTATTGAAGGTTGTTACCGTTTCCTCAACTTACTTGGCTTTAATCTTCAAAGATACGGACCAAGACGTAAGGTAGCCAAGAAGGAAGAGAGTGAAGGACAAACGATATATTTAAATTGTTTAGTTTACTGAACCTCAAATACAACTGATTTACGTGTAATATGCGTTCTGTGTTTTATTTCCGGAAGCCAAGAAGCGATCTAGAAAAAATAAACACCTAGTTCCAATAATCAAGTGCATAATAATTATTACTTCCAGGTTTTTTAAGGAAATGGAAGTATGGTGATGACGAAAAAAAATTCCGTTCGAGGTAATGACTGATTCTGATTTTACTACCTTCAAAACAGAAGAAGTCATTTTCGGAAAAGTGTGTGTGTATGTCTGTCTGTCTATGTGTACAATTTTTCTATGGTGAACAATAACTGCCGCAAATTCAAACAGAATCAAATAATTTTCTGCGCGTGTGCCCGAGCTGTAGAGGACTCATGGCCTATTGATTTTGGTGAAGATCGGTTAAGGGGAGGCGTAGATTACCTGCAACGTTTTACGTTTTCACAAGAGTAAAGTACTTAATTTTGTTAAACAAAGTATCCTGAAAAGCAAGTCATAATAATCCACTGTAGAAAGGTAGATGAAATATCTATAAACGAGACGGTTAGTTGAAAGGGGAGGGAGTAATTTTTCACGTTTGGTATTGATTTAATGAGTTTAACGAAATTAAAGAAAAATGCATTTAAAGTTTTCAAACAATGGTAATTGTTAAAAATAAAATAATTTTCTTGCCAGGAAATTAAATTATAATTCTTTTATTTTAATTTAAATCATCTATGCGTGAAGATCCGCAACCACGGCCCAGCAGGCCACAAAATAATTTGTGGTCACATAATTACGTAATTATATAAATATGTAATTATGCGTAGTTCTGTTTCTTTGTAAGAATAATGTACCTAATTTTTATAGGTAAGTGACTCGAAAATAACATTATATTAAATGAGTACCCCATAATAACAGATATATCTATAAATAGTGAAAATAGATTGAGTGTGGGGGATATTATTTTAGAAATTGTCGAACAGAATTCAAGTAAATATTTTAAATATATATCTTAGAACATGGAAGTCATGTACGGTTCTCCATACCGATATTATTTTTTCCTACGCATTGCTGATTCAACGTGCGAAGTTAGTTCTCAGTTTTAACTCGCCCGTTTCGTATTTGTGTGTCTGTATACCCTATCTGTTTTGGGAACGTGCGATGATAACTTTTGAGTGGGCCAAAGGGTTCTTAGAACTTAGCATGGGTATAGTTACTTTTACCTTATAGTCCCCTATTGTTTTTTATATTAATCCCCCTTCCAAAAAAGAGGGGCTGAAAGTCAAATTTCTGAGGATTAAATTTTGAAAAAATTAGCAGCAAACCATGTGTTGGGCCAAATTAAACGGATTTTTAACTATAGTCTGATTACAATGTTGTTTTGGATATTTCAAAGTTAAATGGTACCGTGCTCCTAAAGTCACAAAAGTTTGTACAAATTCATGCCTTTATTAAATTAAAGCGAACTTTAGCAAAAACTCTGAAAGTAGTGTTCAGCTTTGGAAATTTCAATATTTTAGTTTATCAGCCTAAAGACGGGATCAACATTTTTCAAAAATATTAAAATTTGATGTCGAGTGTCAGGCTAAAAATAATGTTAACCAATTGTGAATACAGAGTGTTTAGTGACAAATTTCTTAACTTTGAGAACACTACCAGCCGAAAATGAAAGTCAGGTGTTTTAAAAAATTGTAAAAGTCTATGCTAGGAATCATCTTGTGAGGTATTTTATTGCAAATACAAATTAAGTACCTTAATATTTTTTTAAATTAATATTAAACAACGTTCTTTCAAAACTTTTTGACCGCCCAAGTTTGCAAAAGGTTTGCAAGTTTTATTTGCAAGAAAACTTTATATACTGTTATTAATTAAAACAAAAGTGTTAGATATTAAATATTTAGATTTATTATGATATTTATAATAATATAGTAATAATATAATATAATAATATTATATTTATAATATTTATTTATAATATAATTTATAAATATAATATTTATATTTAGATATTAAATATACAGATTTTGTATATTTATCAAAAGTGTTAGATACGTGCGTATAAATAGCTTTGGAAACATACACATACCTGAGCGCTGGGAATAACGATTATTTGTTATTTAGACAAATTGGTTATAACTTTATCTACAACACCAATAGACTAGACTAGTTGGCACGTCAAGTGTTTGTTGTAAAAAAATTGTTAATAAAAATTTGATAGTAATTACACTGATCAAATGGTCCCTCGGAACTTGGTGGAACATTATATTGATACTTGAAAGTAAAAAACATTGCATTTAATTTTATTCATACGGGTCAAACATTATATATTTTTCATATATTTTACACTATATCTGGAATATTATGTTGTTTTACATGTAAATTGTTTACTGTAAATTAGACATTAGCATTGTGTTGTTTATAACCACTTATTAATATAGTACTATACATATTTTACATACATTTGCATTAGTTTAATGTAGACACAAATCTCACTACCTTAAAATATTTACACATTGGTTTATATAGAGGACAGTCACCAAATTATTCTGTTAATAATTTAAACCTGTTTTATTTTATTTATACACGCTGGTAATATACGTGTTTTTATATTGTTTACAATACACTGGGAATTTAATATTTTTATATTGGGAATTGGTTACTGTCAATTAGACATAAAAGCTTATTGTATGTTATTTATAATCACCTTTGTACTATATATATTTCAAATACGTAAGAAGTTTAAGTGATTAGTAGTTTGACTTGTAAATTGTCTTCACACAGAAGCGTAATGTATACGATTTACAAATCGACCACTAATGGTATTTTTTGTTCTAAACAATAGAAGACGCACCTTTCTTGACGGTTTATCTGCGACTTTCCAATTTCCCCTTGGTCATACACTACGTCCACCCCTCTCCCACATATCTTACATTTCAAATCTCTCAGTTTAAATCTAACCTCTGAAGTTGGCGTAACTGGTGAAGCAGTTACCTGTAGAACTATACCATGTGTATAAAGTCAAGTCATCATCGGCCGTGGCTCTGCAACCCTTGGTGGGATTTAACCTGCTATAAGAATCGAGTCCGTTCTTCCTTATTGCGTGCCCTGGCTTTCCAGTTTCGTATGTTCAGCTTTCTGAGGTCCGCCTCTATCTGATCTTTGAATCTACTTCGAGGTTTCCACTTGCTCTACTACCCATTGGTTTCTGGTACAGATATATTTCGTAGGCTGTCCTTCCTCCATTCTCTCTATGTGTCCAACTGATCTTTGCCTGTATATTTTGATTATCCTCAAAATACCCGGCTCTTTGTAAAGATGGTATAGTTGATAATTATAGCGCCTGCGCCACATTCCATTTTCTTGTACTTCTCTAAATATTGTTTTTAGAATGCGTCTTGAAAAGCAACCTAGAAATCTCTCGCTATTTTTCGTCATTGCCCAGGTTTCTGAAGCAGCCTGATAAGTGTTTTGTAAATTTTGCACTTTGTGCTCGTTGAGATGAAGGTGGATGATAGGTCCTTTTTTAATCCATAATATGTTTTATTTGCGAGATATATTCTTCTTATTAATAAAGTCAAGTATTATAATAGTTCTCTGCCTTAAAATTATTGTTTGATAATAAACATAGTAAAGAAATAAAGAGGTATTTGGAACTTTTCTGATAACTGAGAAATTATATTACATCAGAATTTATCTGTTGACAAATGTATTTTGCTTTAAACAGTGTGCAAGTTTTGTGGCTCGAATGAAGTGCCTCATCACCCCCAGTTGTCTTCATGATTCACAACTGTTTGGACAGATCGGCTGTAACTTTTGCGAGAGGAATAAAGCCGCCCCCACACACACATATAAAGTTAACGCTTCTAAAATTCTACCGCAGTGATTGAAAATCTGGTCATTGCGGATAGACGTTGGTTTGTGGCGGGCGCGATTGGAAATTCAGCAATATGACACCGACATCCCCGCTGGGACCGGAATGTGATGGATTGCTTTAATCCCTCGGCCGGCGACCCCTTGTCCGTCCGTCCGTCCACTGAAGTGATCAACTCGTCTGCGTGCTTGCTTGGCAGCCGGATTGCTATACAATGCTATAACAATCCCACTGCTGTTGTCCAATCAATGTTACAAAGTTCTTAAACATTGTATATTCTGGGCAAGAAAACTGCGGTCAAAAATAATGTTGATGCTTAGAACAGTATTTAAAAAGAAAATTGTATCAACACAAATACGGCTGCAATAAAATAGAAACTAATAAACACGATCTAACAGCCTTAACACAACACGCTCGCGTACATGACCACACCTTCCAGTTTGATAAAGTAAAAATAATACATACAGAAACTTTCAAACGGCAGTTCCTTGAAATGATAACTATTGAAAGAAATAAGCAAAATTCCGTTAACAAAAAAATCGACGTACAGAGCCTCAGTGTCATTCAAACCTGATACATTCCCAGAAAACAAACATAAAATAGAAATCTAACAAGTCAACTACCCTATCAACCCCCTCCTTCAATGGTACCATTAATACCTGACAATTCTGTACTTTGTACGTCCGATCTTTCTCCAGTCGCCAAATAGATTCACACACTGCCACTATGCAGTACACAAAGTGAGGAAAAAATATAATTAATGTAGTGTAGTGTAGTGCATAGTTTTATGTAATGTGTGTATCTGTCAACAATATATGTAAGTACTATTAGTTATTCTATACAAAACAACGCCACTGTTAATACCATACAACTTATGTATTATAATTAACTCTCATTACAATTATATTACTTTATACTTTATGTTGTAGGAATTTTTTTAAATAACTTCTATAAAAATTGACATTTCTTTTTGAAACTTGGAAAGGGTATTCTCAGTAACTTGAAGTCTGTCTATCACAGTGAGCATCTATGACGTCGCTAAATTTTCCACCAATCAGAAGGTCTAAAATTTATGTGAGTCGGTGCTCTCCTGAGTACGTATGGGTCAGTTCACTCCGAAGCCTTTCAAAGAAGGACGTACGACTGCCGCGAGTTTTTCGAGTCGGGACATGTCTATTTCTATAAGACTTAGTAGACGGTACAAATTTATCGTAGTCGTAGCCACATCGAAGAATTTAAATAAAATTTAAATAGATCTTATTTAGTGGTTTTGCGTGCACTGTGGAAGATTTCCAGTCTAGGGGTAGTAATACCGACCGTGGTATTTCTGAATGTAACGCGAGAACACTTGAAGAAGCAGGAATTGTGTAAGTCAAATACACATGATCTATTTGTACCCAGTTAGAAACCTGAGATTAAATTATAAACAACAATAGTCCGATAACCCAGTGCGTATGTGCGAGACGTGAATATTCGACATAGAGGCCATCGAGCGACGCGCGGAGGAACAGCTATCTACATAGCCATTGGAATTCTACGAACAAGTAAGTAGAACGAACCCAACAGACTCTTTTATTTAAAGACAATTAAATGATAAACAATTTTATGTTTAAACTCAATAAAACAATAATAATTATTAATGTGTTAATTAATAAAATTATCCTACCTCCAGATATAGACTCTGTGTTGATAATTTCGTTTACCCTATCTATGCAATAATAAATTTGTATCGCTGCAATATAGCGTATCAAAATAAATATTACATAGATAGATATAATGATAATATAAATACATAATCTATATCAGGAGGTAGGAAATTTATTAACTAGCAAAATTTATACTTCTGTCTTATTAAGTTTTCAAACATAAAATTATTTATTTAATTATTTAGTCTTTTAAATAAAGAGTTTACTGATTCTTTTTTTTTACAACTGATAGTTTACTTGGGTGTTGAATTCCACAACTAACGTCGATGTCCGTTGATCATCCTCTTGATGATCCGCTGCCCGTTGGCCTTGGCGTACTTGATACTGACGTTTCACACACACACGCCGTGGTTACCAATACAATCCAGACTCTTCAAGTGTTCTCACGTCAATCAGAAATACCCCGATGGATATTGCTGTCCTAAGCGGAAAAATCTTGCACTTACACGAAAAGCACTAATATTGATCTATTTAAACCATGTTATGATTTGAGTTCTACGATTCTAAATAACGTATACGAGAAACTCGAAACGTACATCTAAGTTCTACGTCACTTATAGAATAGACACTTCCTGACACGAAAAACTCACGACAGTCAGTACGCCCTTCTATGACGCGATCTCAAAGCGAACTGCACGAAGTGTTCTTCCCAAAGGACCGACTCGTATAATTTTTAGAACTTCTGATAGATTGAAATCTTAGATACGTCATAGATTTTCATCATGATAGACTGACTTCAAGTTAAAACTATGTCCAAGACTCCAAAGGCCTGTCTAGATTTAATCTACAATTTTTATTACACTCTTGCAGATAACGAGTTAAAAGAAGAAATAATAATAATAATAATAATAATAATAATAATAATAATGGCTCCCATGTGTACCACCGAAGCAAGTTAGGAGTCAGGCAGGGTAGGGTGGCGTATGCGAGCCGTACGGCATACAAGGTAGGCAGTGTGGCCAGCACTATGCTTCAGCCACCCATTATTATCCCCAGGATGTTATCCCAGGTACTCATTTTCAACAGGTTGAATCGACCTGGGGGCTGAAAAACGCACTTTGATTTTATGGTTCCGGAATCGAACCCGGGACCTCTAAGTTGGTAGCCAGGTGCCATACCCACTGGTCTGCTGAGCCGCCTAAAAAAAGAAATAATTTCATTAAAAAACCATATTAAAATTATAGTTTTGCAGTATTGGATAAATGAAAAACGTAGCCTTCAATGCGGTACCTACTGTCCAAGTTTCATGAACTTACAAAATGTGAATTAACCGCGCTCTAGCGCGCTAACATTGCACTGGACATGATAGAGCATAAAATTATGGGTTTGTAACATAACTAATTTTTTTACCCAAATCTTAATTACAAACTTACATCTAATTTACAAAAAAGGAATGAAATCAATTTACAACTTGTCAATGATCGTCAGAGAATGTGTTATAGCACTAATATCCCTTATTGATGACTTTCCTTGAACAGGTTTTGTTGCAACGATACAAATTATGACTGTATAGATAGGTTATTTTGAAATTACTACAACAGAGTCTATATCTGGAGGTAGGAAAATTTTATTCATTAACACAATAGAATTTACTATTGTCTTACGGCTTTATGATATAAAATTGTTCAATAAAGAACTGTCTTTCAACAAATGAGTCTATAGGCTTGTTTTACATATAAGTTACTTGTACGTACAATTCCAACTGTTTGCGTAGACACCAGGCTCGCTACTCGTCTGCACCGCTGCTACACTGCACGTAGACCGACCGAAGATCGCCCCGATGAAAATCTACGTCTCGGCGCACACGCGCACTGCGATATGAAAATGTTATTGTTTATAACTTAAATATTCTCAATCTCAGGGATCAAAACTGGCTAAAAATAGATCGCGTATTAGCCTTACACAATTCCGGCTTCTTGAAAAGTTCTCGCGTTAACTCTCAGAATATCAAGTTAGACAATCTGACCTAGTCCGGAAATCTTCCACTCTGCGCGAAAAAAGCACTACAATGGGATCTATTTAAATATTATTGGACTTCTGTACGGTGGCAATGATTACGAAGAACTCGAACCGTTAACCAACTACTAAGTCTTATGGAAATCGACTTGCCTTGTCACGAAAATCTCGTGACAGCGAGTACGTCTTTCTTTGGCAAGACTTCGGAATCGACTGAAAGCGACCGTCTCAAATAAATTTTAGACCTTCTGATTGGTGGAAAATCTAGCAACGTCATAGATTTGCACACTGATAGACCGAACAAGTTAAAACTCTGTCCGATTCTGCAAAGGCCTGTCTACATTTAATCTACAAATTTTCTTACTTTCTAGGAGATAACGAACAAAAAAAATTATTTTATTAAAAGAAACATAAAAATTATAGTTATGGAGAAGTAAGTATATGGAAAATATAACTTATAACAATGAGAATACTCTGTCCAAGTTTCAGAACGCAATGTCAATTTTCAACGAAGTTATTAAATAAAATACAAATCACACGCGCACTTACACACAAATATTTCACATGACATAAAAGAGTATAAAATTATGCACATTTTGACATAACATACTTTTTTAAACTTAGCTTAGTTCAAAACGTATGACTACTTTACAAAGAAAGAACAAAATCAATTAAAAACATGTCTATGGTCGTCAGAAAATGTGTTATAGCATTAGTATTCTACTTATATGAACTTACATCCTGTGTTCTGTTGCTATATATATATATTTTTTTTGCAACAATACATATTTTGCATATATGCCCAGGGCGGTATGTTTGTAAATATTTAGCATAGAAAGTATATGATGAACAGTTTTTAACAATATTATGCAGGCTAAATATTGTTTGTAATTGAGTTGCTATTATTATTTAAAATTGTAGTCAAAGTCAGACACATTGAATTAAAAAAAATTTAAGATAATTTGTTTAACATGTCTGTTTAGCTAGTAAGATTATATGGTTGTTTATTTTGTATGTCATGAGCAGCATAGAAGGTTATATTGTATTTTTGTAAACTTATAAAAGAGAATTTTTTTATTTTATTTTTATAATTCGAAATTTTAGTATTTGTATATTTTTAATTAATATTAATAAATCATAGAATGATTATTTTGAAACTGTTTTAATTAATTATTTCATGTCAACAACATTTCATGTCAACTTGACGCAACGAGAATAAAAAAAATCCTGCGACCTGGCCGGTGTAATACACTTCATAGTTGCGTTGAGTACATGGTTATGTAGTTGTGTAAATTTCTGAAATACTTGTAACGTCGCAATATATATATTTCAATAAAACATACAGTAAGTCATTTTAAATATGGGAAGACGATGTTACACACTTTATGACTGTATACACATGTTTTAAATTGATTTTGTTCACATTTTTGCAAAGTAGCTGTAAGTTTTGAAATAAGAGGTGGGTAATTATGTGTTATACGTCAAAATACACATAAATGTATTCTCTGTCATGTCGAGTGCAAATTTGGTGCGCGTGTTATTCGTGTTTTCCTGAATACCTCTTAAAGTAATTAACGTATCAGAATGAAACTTGGACTGCACATGAGTCATAAATAGCGCTACACTTGTCGTGTGGCATAAACTTAAAACATATAAATTTGTTATATATTTTTTAACTGAATTTGCTTTCCTATAGAAGCCTTATCTGCAGAAAAATCCTAAAACTTAGATAAAATCTATACAAGATTTTGCAGACTCTGGCATAGTCTTACATGTTGTCTAGCTATCAAAGTAAAAACCTCTTACGTGTTCTAGATTTCAGCCAATCAGGAGCTTCAACTTCCACTTGAGTTGTGCTCCAGTAAAGGGAAAGATCGTACAGTTCTCGTCTGGAACTCGACCTAGTAAGACGTACTCTCAGTGCAGTTTTTCGTGACAGTACACGTTTCTCAATAAGGGTGACGAGAGTCCAAGATCTTAGCTACGAGATACCCGTATGCTAGACCAAAGGGGATACTAGAACTGATACCTAAGTTATTTGAAGATTAAATAGTGCTAACTCGGCGTTAGTCAAGATTTCCGCTTAGGGACAGTTGTATTCATTGGAATACACATGTATGAATGCGTGGACACATTAAGATTGCCGGAAGGTGTATCCAGAACTCACCGCATTAAATAATAATTAATTAAGCCACTTTATCGAACCTGATATTTATAAACAAAAACTATATCCGGGAGAAAAACGGCATGCGTGAGTAAATCGCGAGTGTCAGCGCGTCAGCGAAGCCAGCGGTCAACTTTAATGTAGCAGCTTACACCGTACGACGAAAAGGAATTCTTCAGTCAAGTAAAAACAATTGTTCAAATAAACATTCACTAATAATTAAAGACAATATATTTTAATAAATAATTTATGTAAAGAATTTACAGACAAGATTTAAATTTGTTTTAGTTTAATAAATGCCTATCTCCAGATAAGAGACTCTGTTATATAGTCCTACAACATATTTTTAAAATATCGGTATGGAGAACCATACATGGCCTTCAAGCTCTAAGATTTATATTTAAAATTATTCACTTGAATATTCGGTTCGATAATTTCTAACCAGTAGGTGCTTCCTTGTAAATCGAGTTTTATGTTTGATAAATTGAAATGAAATATTTCCATAGAAACTACTTCTTTGTAGCCGATAACATAGTACACATATAAAAAATTATCCCCTCATTTACAGAAAATTACCCTATTTCATCTACCTTTCTACAGTAGATTATTATGACCTTCTTTCTTCTTTTCAGGATACTTTATTTATCAAAATTAAGTACTTTACTCTTGTTAAAACGTAAAACGTTTGCAGGTAAACTACTACTTCCCCTTAACCGATTTTCACCAAACTCAATAGACCTTGAGTCCTCTACAACTCGGGCACATATGCAAAACATTATTTGATTCTGTTTGAATTTGCGGAAGTTATCGTTCGCCATAGAAAATATTCTGCACACAGACACACACACAGATACTTTTCAGAAAATGATTTTTCTTTATGTTTTGAGGGTAGTACAAACAAAATCTGCTCTTATCACGAACACGATTTTTTCGCCATCACCATACTTCCTTTCCTTATGAAACATAGAAGTAAAAATCAACGAGTTGAAGTACGTATCTCTCTGCGGTGAATACTCTGTAAAAATATCAACAAATTATGTTATATTACTTTTGGTAAAATGTTGCTTTTCATTTTTTTAAATTCATCTACGTAAAACGACGAAAAACAAAACACTCACTTTATAGGGACTTTATAATTCAGTTACCTTAGAATATACATATATAGTCACTACGTTTTCTTATTTATTTTCGTTTTGTCCTCTTCGCATTTTAGCCTTCTTTTCGTACTCTTGTATAGCTTTGTCCAAAGTACGTATAGTCTACTTTCAAAATGTTAACCATTCGACCAGACAGTGTTTGAACTGCTGTTACACCTTTCCAAATTAACTTTCTCCGTATGCAAACGTTACATTTATTTCATAATACTGTGTATTTCTTATAACCGAGTCTGTTGGCACATCTATTCCTTTAGAAATAAAGAATTTATGTTCAATGACTTGTCACTCTACAATTGACACTTTGTTGTTTGCGGGCGATCAGGCTATTCTCTCGGGCCCTGAAAACAGATTACAGATGGGTATACATTTGTTAAACGGAATCTGCAAAGACTCTGGATTGCAGATATCCACAATTAAAATCAAGGTGATGGCTTTTTGTGGAACTCATCCCGTACGGGCAAGAATACCTGGGCTGCAGTGTGTCTTATAATGCAAGTAACGACGTGGTGCATAAGTTGGATAAGTTCAACATTATGTGCGGGACCAACAGGCGAACCCTTAAGTCAGCAAGTAAAGGAACACTCCTGAAATTCTCCAAGGTGATGCCTCTGCCCACACTTCTTTATGAGTCTGAGAATTGGAATTTAACGAAAGGCCAGGCCAGTCGCATCCAAGCGGATGAAATGAGACTTCTCAGGCACGTGGCAGGGTATACTCTCCAAGATCATAGAAGAAACACAGATATGCGGCAGGAACTGAATATTATGAGTATACTCGACAAAATCGCCCAGTATCGGCTGAATTGGTGGGAACATCTTTGCCGAATGGATGACTGCCGCATCCCCAAACAACTATGGAACTATAAGCCGAGAAGATGGAGAGGTGTGGGACGTCCGAAGGAAGCGCTGGAGTGACCAGCTGTAATATTTGCCTATTTGAGACCGGAAGAAACCATTCTTGGTTTAAACCTTGAGGATGATGATGATGATGATGATGATGTTCAATGACTACATGACAGCTTTACCTGAGAGACCAGGCCGATGTGACAGTATATAACTGAAGTCCACTAATTTCTTTCCACAGAGAGTACTCTGCAAAATATTTAAGAATAACTTGTCTATTATTTCGTTTCCACAAAGGTTACAAGAATTGAATTTTTTATATTATTTAATAAATACATTGGCAGTCGCGAATAACGACCTCGCTTATAACGCGAAGTCGGATGTAACGAGCAATAGTACGAGATTTGTTTTGTTTTCTATTTTATTAATGATAATTAAACTCGCTTTTAACGAGTAGGAACGCATTACAGACTTGGTTATAACAAGCATTTTATCGCAAGCTTTTTCATGGGTTAAGGTCTAAAGAAGTTCATTACAATATAGCATTTTAAACATTCGTTTAAATTCATTAACGCAATTTAGTGAAACTAATAATGTGAGTAATGAATTCGTGGAATATTTAAATATATTACAAAACTGTTTTGATACCTACAGATACAAAATTACTAAACAAACAAAAATAAACGACTTTTTTAAGGTAAGTTAAGTTGTGGAATCCCAAATAATTTTGACGTTCCCATTTAAAACGAAGAACAAAAAGAGAAATAAATTATAGTGAATTTTTTTGTAACTTAAAAATGAATATTCTATGTGTGGTATGGAAAGTTTTGCGTTTTTTGCCACATAGCCGGCTAAACGTTTTTACTACCAGTTACTTTTAGTATATGTAGCAAATGCACTACACGCCAATATTCAACAAAGGATATTAGCGTCTAAAAAATGTTTAATGTCTAAATTTCACTTTTAAGCGTAGAATGTAAAACATGTCAAAATTTTATTGTGAAAAGCCTCTTCTTTTGCACACTTTATTTGTTGAGTGTTCGATAATCACGGTATAAAAATTTATGCTTCCGTGTCGACAACTCGAGTGTAGCGAGCACCCGGTTTTAACGAGCACATTTGTCCGGTCCCTTGAATCTCGTTATAATCAAGTTCCACTGTAATTCAAAATATTGCCACCCACTGAAATAAGGATATCTTTCGTTTATAGGCGAGAAATTTTTGTATGTAAGGTATATTTCAAAAAATGTATTTAAATATGAATTAACCTTCAAAGTCCTATATAATATATATATATATAGGAATTATATATAATATATAATTATATATATATCGCTGTATAGAGAAAAACATGAATTTTTATTTTAAATTGATAAATTGCATTTTTTTTAATTAAACAAAATGTGAAATTTATTGCTTTCTCGGTACCCTTAAAAAGTGATTACTTTAAAAATCGTACAATTTTTAAAAACTTAGAATTCCAGTTTGTGGCTTTAAAATGGTACTTCATAAGCATTTAAATAATGTTACATTTTTTACCAAACATTTTCCCATAACAGATATTATATAGGCCTACCTGTTTGCTTTTGCGCACGATTGCCCTTTAATCTCTTGAATCTGTTTCACTGAAATATTCCAGCACCTTAAAAGAATAATTGATAAGAAAATTGTACGAAAAACAAACAAGTCTGGTTTGTTTGGAAATACGTAAACAGGGCAGTTTGAAGAAAAGAGTTGTGGTATTATTAAGTATGTCGACTCGTCTGTCATATTTCAAACGGCGGCTGGCGCTGTTCAAACGGAATGATAAACGAGGAGTCCTTCACAACAATATCACTGCAATATCGCTATATAGAGTCAACAAATATTGTGTCGTCCTTGCAGTTACCCCACGTGGTGTAACACACGGATCGATAGATTCTGTTTGCTACTGACATCTGGTAGCTAAGATCATAACTAACACAATAGTTGTTAACGTTGCCAGTAGATAGCACGGTGAATCCTATTTGAATTTCAAATTTCAATCAAATTTTTTTGCAAACGGTTAATGTTTACGATTACGAAATGTACTTTTATATATAATTTCTCAGTAAAATACTTTTATGTAAAAATTGTTTATTTTCTTTACGGATATTAAGTTAAAGTTAAATTGTATGATGACCTTTTTGTTTATATGTATTACTGTACTGTCGACCTTAAATCGAATTTAATTTAGACCCTCACAGAAATTTAAACTGCCCAACAAAACATATTTTAAGTTAAAAATGCGTTTAATTTTGTGAAAATTATTAATTACAATATTTTAAATGTGTATACAGTATAAAAACAGAACACCAATGAAAGAATTTGTCTATGCTTCTTCTTAATAAAAAATTTATTATTCTTTGGAAAAAACAACAAAGAGCAAACAAACAACAAAATTATTAATATAATTTATAATTAGATCCATGTGTACTATTTTGGAACAAGAACGTAAGGAAGGCTACTAACATATGTCTCTACGAGACCAGTATGCAAAGTAAAGCAACGACAGTTTAAAATTATTCAACATTAGCAAAAGAATGTAAATCCAAATCACCAAATTCAGACAATATATCACGGTAGTCAAATCGGAATGCGTAAGCCTACATGGGGCAGAGGCACAGTAGTTAGTAAAGGACTCTCGGAAATAGAAAAAAGAAATAAAATTTCATTGAAAAACGAAATTTTTTTAAACGATATTTTTCAGGGCTGATCCTGAAAAATATCAGCAGATGTGTTTACATTTTATTTCAAACCAAACCCAAATTTGCATGAAAATGTTGAAGAAATCTCGACCAGAAGAAAAAAAATCAAACGGGTTTATGAAAAATGTTAAATAATGTGATCATTGAGGGTAGCAAACAAGATCCTCATCTTCAAGGGAAACAGAGATACATGGCTGAAAGAAGCTTGTCATGATCAGAAGCGTTTAGAAGGAAAACTGCGTAGGCAAAGGATCTGTCCGAATTATTACTGTTATTATTCTCATTTATTCATGACCGAACCCGAGTTCACTAACTCACGTAAAATAACATAAAGTACACAGAGACATCTCTCAATTCGTAGTATAAATACTGTACAGCCGGCAGCATACACACAGATGCTGAACACTGTCCACAGACTCACACACGCGCTGCTTAAATTTGTCAGGTGTTCACAACGACAGGCCACGGATTATTTATCACCTGTACATTCCTCCATTTGTAACAATCTTATTTTCAAATATCTAATCAGAAAAAATCATGGGTTTTTGGGGAAGTTTCTAGTCAGATCAAAAATTGTTCTTGAGGGAACAGTCTCTGGCTTCAGTTACCTGAGTTGCACTATTAGTATTGGAAATGACACAGGCCGAGATATCACTATAAAATATCGAGGTTTCAGATGATGTGTGGTGTCACAATATTAAGTTCAAACACAAGGAATGGACCAAGTCTTAAAAAAAAAAAAAAAAAAAAATGGCAGTGTCTGTTTTACTATGTGGATGTGAAACATGGATTCCTACAAAGAAGATTAAAAACCAGATTAAAAGTTCGAAAATCATGTTTCTGAAAAGAACAAAGGGTTGCACGAGACAGGATCGTTTGCGTAACGAGGATATTAGAGAAGAGCTGCAGGTATTCTCCATAAATGATAAGATCCAGACATATCGCAATGAAAGGTTATATCATCTGGACAGAATTTGAGGATGGACGACTACCTAGGGATGCGTTTCAGTATAGACCCTTTGGTACAAGAGATGTAGGAAGACCGAGAGTGAGATGGATAGATAGTCTGTGAAAACGGAACAGGCAAAGTGCCTACTGCGTGAGGTGAAAAGAGGAAGAGATAAAGAACATTCCTGCTCATACTACTTGAAATTATTTCTATATATCTAACGGTTTCTATATTAATTATACAAAAATATATTCCTGTGGGTGAATACGTCGTTGCAATGTGCGTGTGTGTGTGTGTGTGTGGAGGGGGGGAGAGAGAGAGAGACGGGGCTAGAAGGACCGGGTTGCTTACTACATTCGTCGCCTCCCGCATCACAACCACAAGTAATCTCTGTTTTTCCAGTCAGTCTCCTGTAAATTCCTACTCCACATATCCTCGTCCACACATCGTCTCCAAGCTCTTCAATTCCTACCTTTTATACCTGCGATTGAGCGGCCGACAATGTAGTATTCTTCTAGGCCACCTCTCGTTGTACATTCGCTGTAGCCTGTGTCCGTCGTACCACATCGACCTACGTTATTCAACTATCCCGTTAATATTTTCATTTAACATTTGCTTAAAATTTTAAGATTAAAATTTACAGAGCGTAAAGCAGAAGGATTGCAAAAAAGAGCTAGACCATATTTAAGGTAGAAGTACAAAGTTATGGAAGGCAGAATGAAACTCGGATTTGACAAACAGAGAAAAAATTCCAGAACACAATAAAATGGAAAGACGATCTATATAGTACAGAAGTACACACTGATCTGCAGTTGCACAATAGATAGGGAAGACAGCAGAGCGGGCTGATCTGCTGCAAAAATAACGAATTTCAAACTGTCTTAAATTGTGGCTAAAACTCCTCCAGTAAAAGTAAAACCTATTATTACGACGTTCTCACGGATCGTCGAATGGTACAGTGGAAACAAAATACCAATGAAATCGCTAATTACCATCTTTAATGAGTCACAAATAACAATTTGAAATGAACAAGATACTATCATATAGTAATTCAAGTTAAGTTTGTTCACGCGCAAAACAATGTAATCTATTAAGAGTTCCATACTAATCATAACACAGTAATCACTTTCCACAACAACCACTTAATTCGCACTAAATAAATCGTCAACTGATATGCTACATTTATATCTCTAGAGAACGTTAAGTCTATCGTGGCATTTCGTACCATTCCGTTAGTTCTATCTCACTGTCGACATTCGTTGTATGTGAACGGGCGTTAGGCGTTGCGGCGTCTGCGCAGCTGGTGCTCGCCTCGAATTTTCAACACTGCCTCATCCTATGCATTCGTTCTGCTGCTGTCATAGGAGCTTTTTGGATTCATCATTCATTCTTCTTTTACTTTGTAAGCATTTACGATAGGCAATTACCTTACTGTTGTGAAGATATTTTGAAATTTTAAGGAAAATTTGTCCAAGTGCAACACTTTGTCACTGTATTTATTTATTAAGTTCTTTCACTATTACTATTTTATTTTATAGCACTCGTGGAGCCTTATAAAACGGCACTTCAAATAACGTTCTGCTCAAATTAACCTTAAATTTTAACCTACATACAACGGCACCTTAAAATACTCGTCCCCGAGCTATAGGCCTACTAATTTTTCCGCCCAACGAACTGGTGATTTTCCACTCCAAATTGCTGCAATCTTGTGAGTGCGTGTGACGTCACGCGCTCAATCGATATCAATAATTAATAATTTAATCTTTAATATCGCGCGACATTCTTCCATCTTTGCTCTTTTGAATCGTGTATTGCTGATTTAAATATACGTTGAAATTTTAAACGTCAACTGACTTATAAGCCAGCCGCTGTTACTTATGTGTTATTAGTGAACCCGCAGAGGTTCCAGAATAATTATCCATCATTTTGGCGACGTGCCAGCATAATTTACGTAGTTATAGCAAGTGTGCTCTCGAACAGTCTGGAAGGTACTTTAATGCGACCTTGAATTAGATGCTGGGCCTGAAAGGCTAGCCGAGAAACGGGTAAAAGCACGCTCTGGACTCTTCGAGAGGGTTCCGTAATTGTCGTGACGTTGTTTTGTGTCGAGAAACTGGCAACAGACATTATTGTCGATGTGTCTGTAATAATATAGTGTACTTATGACTCAGTTAGGAAGAAAGAGTTTGGAATTAACATAAACTAAAGTAGTAAGAATCAGCAACAATTGAGGCTTCGTTAACACATTCTTAGATAGAACAACTGTTGTTCAAGTGAACTTATTTAAATGTTTCGGGAGTACAGTGAGTCTAATTTAATATATTGTTTTTAACGTGTTTACAAGACCTTTTAAGGGTTTAAAACTTAAGTACCCAATCCAGTCAGACAACTTCAAGAACACAGGAACATTTGTAATCATAGAATTAAGTTATTTAAATTTTCTTGGAAGGTAGTTAAGCAGGGATGCTGTGTTTCCCCACCATTGTTCAATACATACACTGATGGCATGTTGAGAGCACGAAAATCCAGAGTGACTTTGAATATACTTCATAAGAAATCAATTTGTATGGGTTCCCTGCTTTATGCGGATGACACAGTTCCTATTCAAGAAAATGAGGATAATTTACAAAGAGCTATGTTTCAATTAGAAGAAGTAGCAAGAGAGTACTCACTGACAATTTCAACAAGAAAGTCCGAAACCATAGCCTTTAAAGGTAAATGTCCAGTGAGGACTAAGATAGTTATAAACAACAGCACTTTAGAACATGTGAGCCGTTTCAGATATCTCGGCTGTACAGTAAGCTATGAACCAAAATATGATATAAGAGAGAAAATAAATAAATTTTATTAATATTTGTGGTGCGAGTCATAGAATTCTAAAAATAAAACAAGACACAGCACAAGGGTTAAATTTTGTAAGACAATTGCAATACCCATATTGATTTATGCGAGTGAGGCGTGGGATCATGACAAAAAAAGAATGTAGTAACATTCAAAGTGCTGAAATGCAGTTTCTTCGAAATAATTTAAATTATACATTGCAAGATAGAATAAGGAATGAGGATATCAGAGCAGAACTCGACGTAAAGGACATAAATGAAATTATTTTAATTTACAGAAGACAATGGTGGGAGCATCTCCAAGGAATGACAGAGGATCTTTTGCCGAAAGCGGCACTGACCTATAAAGCCATTGGTAGAAGAGACGTGAGTCGCCCGAGGATGAGGGGTGACGGAACAGGTTTATATAACCTAATCCTTATAGAGGAGAAGAATTTTCTTGTAGTATACCTATGTATTTTGTGTTTTTCTAATAAAATATTCATATAAGTGACGCTGATTACTTGCGCATTAGTGTAAAATACGTATACGGTACTCTAATTTTTATATTTTTAGCAACATCCAATTTTTTTGTAATTCTTGTTCAAATAAAAAATGTCGATCTATATACTTGATTTTAAATGTTTTAGTTGTGTTTTATCACATTTAACTGCGTTAACACTAGCATTAAAAAAGTGCCCTATGCAGATTTGTTACCATGAACTACTGTTAGCTCCCGCCATCTGGTGAGGAATGTATAAAGTACCTCATTACATTGTTGATAGTAAACAGTACCGCCGCTAGAGATCGCCTAATTATCTGTTAGAAATCAACGTGTTTGAAAGCTTGCAATAATTCTTATATTTTCAAGAATACATCTGAATACGGGATGTTAATGTTTTGCGTCAGATTTAAAAGTCATATTTCAAACTATCATATTAGATTGGGATAAATCACTATAAAGTCCGTTCTCCAAAGCAACCTTCACGTGTCTTTTTTTCATCATCATAAAATTATATAATTGTAGTGTTTGCGCGAAAGTGTAAAAAAAACAACAAAATTATTATTAATGTTTACGGATGTCCGAACACAATATATATAAATATATTATTATTATATTTAATAATAGCAATAATAATAACAATAATTTTTTTAACGAAGATAGGTGGTAAAATTTGCTCTATAAATGCCCTGACTGTCCACACTCCTTGGGCTGTGGATTTGAGTATTATACCCACTAAAAAAAACCACCTCCCTTTTCTCTTCTATGACGCAAATATGCAAATGTTTGACACATTACTTTGGGCTAGGCCTGTTGTTCTTCAGCTCTAGGTGTCACATCTGACTTGTTAGCTTTCTGTGTTGTATATTATCCAAATATATGTGCTTCGCCCGAAGAATCTCTTCTGCGAAGCGTACCACACAGTTCCAGGTGTCCTCTCCTTGAAGCATCGCTTCAACGATGTTATCCGGGGAGATCTCCTGCCTAATATCCTCTTGCAATTATCTTCTATGTAGTTCCCATCTGCCGCAGGCGAAGAATGTATGGCTGGCATCGTCCGCAGCTCCCGGACAGTACAGGCACTCTGGTGACTGGGGCTTTTCAACTTTCTTCAGGTAAGATCGAAAATAAACGTGTCGATCTCACTATCTTTCCTGTCCGCTCACGACTGCAGCTGCTTGATGAGCCTTTTTGTCCAGCGTCGTCGCTCTTCTTGCTCCCAAAGCTCTCTGCCAGCTCTCCAGCACCTAGCTTCGGGCCTCTTGGTATGCAGCTTCACCACCTACCTCCTGCTTCCTATGGAAGATGTTTATTAGCAAAAAGGCCAATCGGCATCGCTCCGGCAACGACCAAGACACCCAATATTAATACTACAATAGAGTGACTCGGGATATACAGAAAAGGTCTGATCGAGAAAATGGAGCAAAAGAAAGAAAGATCCTAAGGAAAACTTTGGACCCGGTTAGAAGAAAATGTTAGTACAGAAAACGGCACATTCACAAACTGTGGCCACACGTGGAAGGGATTGTAGAACGTGTGGCCACACGTTTTGTAGAAAAGGATTGCCTTCTGCGACCACATGACATAATGAGCCCAGAGAGCTTGAGCACAGAACGTGATAACAGAAGAAATAAGAAACGTATACGTGGTAACGTATAAAAGAAGAAACTTAGAGCACACCAGGGTTTCCAATAAACGCCCAAGCTGAGAACAGGCAAGGCGTAGACTCAAGAAATGATGGAAGCGATTGCAGACCGAAAAGTTCAAATATTGTATATAATATTTGTTAAACCTTTGTATCTGTTTACATACTCGCGCGCAATCACCCCACGCACTTACGTCATTCGCTTAAAGTACAGTTCGCTATGGCGAGCTGCGACAATTAGTTAGTTAAAACTCAGCCTTTCATCTGATCACTACTCTCTTACATTTGCTAGCCGCGGCAATGTGAATTTTTAATAATGTAACTTCTTTATACAATTTTTCGTTCTTCTATCGTTATGTATCTTGGCAATGTACGCCACACGTAATTGCATGGGCCTGCGCTTTATTATATAATTTTTCAATAAATGGCTATTTAACTCAGATTTCATACAGTCCATTTCTTCATTTAAAAAACACATTTCCGATTCCTATACCAGCAGCACTTCGCATTGCAATAGTAACTCTAGAAATATTCGAGAGCGTTGAGCATGAAACATTTGGTCCCTTCGCCGGCCGGATCATTCATTTTATGGATGATTCATTCCACATACAATTTATTCCACGGATTATTCATTTCATGGATTCAGTTCAATTAGCAGGCCCTATCCGCATTTAACATTTGGATCAGCAGTTCTGTAATTATTAACCATATCTGGAGCACGCATTGCACGACTTTGGGGACGTCATACTGCGCCGACCGGATCGTTCGAAGCATTATTTCAGCATTTGAGCACCATCACCACGTGGCATTCGTCATTTGGGAAAATCTAAAACAGCCAGCCTATGCAGAATTCGACCACTTCAGACATCACCTGACAGGCATCAACAGTGTCTACATCGTCATTTCATGGGTGCCGGATGGGACTGCCAAGGATTCGACACGCTCTGAGACCTTCTTGAACATGTCGATAAGTACCACATGACAAGTGACTATAAATTCATGTTTCTATGATCTTCAATTTTGCATAATTTTGTATATCTTTTAAGGGCATTCAATTAAAAGAAGCAGTATTTAAAACAAAATATATATAATAATATAACTTTTTTCTTATATCAGTTTCATTTTACTATGAACTTGGAATCTTTTGCGAACTTAACAACCTTATAAATTTTTTCTGTGAATCAATCACAAATTTAAATAACTCAACAAAATTATATTCATATTTTTTTGATTCAATTGTGAATTATATTTTTAAATAGTGTTCATGGCAATAGGGATTATACTGCTATATTTTATATGCCGCCTATATCAGTATTTATTATAACATAGAATTAGTCTGAGATGTGTTAATCAATGGTTACCGCGTTGTAGCGTGACTTTGTAGTTTAGATAGCCTGCATGGTCTTGTTCATCTCTCTGCATGCACTCAGTTTTTTCTTATTATCGTTCAAATCGTCGGTGATACACAATCATGACTGATATGAAGGCGCTGATCAAAAAGCGTGGCACGATCAAGGCCTCTATATCGCGCATAAACACTTACGCGGATAATTTTGATCACGATACACATTACCACCATGCGCTAAAAATAAAGCTTCGTCATCTGATGGAGCTATCCGCCAAATATGACGAGATTCAAACCCAAATTGAGTCTGAGGACTCTGATTTTGCATCCGTTAGTGATAGAGTTCAGACGGAAGATGATTTGTGCAACATAGAATGCAAGTTGCAAAATTTATTAGATCATGCCGAAGAGATGAGCAAGAAAATACTAAATCAATCCGAAGTCGTCACATTCAGTACGCCTCCTATTCAATTACAACCAATTAAACTACCCTGCTTCGCAGGTAACATAATTAACTGGCAACATTTTTACCATATGTTTGTGCAGTTGGTTCATGTCCGAAAAGACCTGACCAGCATCCAAAAATTTCACTACTTGCACTCATCACTAAGGGATGAGGCGTTGAATGTTATAAAATCACTCCCAATCACGCACGAAAACTACACGGTGGCCATTGAGTTGTTAAGAGCCAGGTATGACAGTAGATTGATTGTTATGGCGTATCATGTGGCCAATGTCTTGGGCATGAAGCACATGCAGCAGGACTCTATGGTTAGCATTTCCAAATTTATAGATGATCTCACCGCCAACATAAATTAATTACTTATTTTTTGCGTACCGTATCACTTATTATATAATTACCTTATTATCCACTCTAGTGATACAAATTTTCGTCAGTTATGACGCGTTTCGGGACTAAGTCCCATCCTCAGATAACACTTATTTCAATATAATAAACTAATACAATAAAAATCGCAACCATGATACTGGTCATGTCAATCAAGTAAAATAAAATAAACTTCAAATCGCATGTGAAATGTTATACGAACCACGGTCGGAGCTCCCGCATGCGTTCACCCTCAACCGCGATCGTCACGCGACTCAAATCGCGGAGTCGCGTGACGATCGCGGTTGACGGTGAACGAATGCGGGAGCTCCGGCCGTGGTTCGTATAACATTTCACATGCGATTTGAAGTTTTATTTTATTTTATTTGATTGACATGACCAGTATCATGGTTGCGATTTTTATTTTATTAGTTTATTATATTGAAATAAGTGTTATCTGAGGATGGGACTTAGTCCCGAAACGCGTCATAACTGACGAAACTTTGTATCACTAGAGTGGATAATAAGGTAATTATATAATTAAAAAGCTAACATCAATGCTCTGAACTCATTAAATTTACCAGTCAACACGTTTGAAATTATTTTTGTGCATTTTCTCGCCCAAAAACTTGACGATCGCACATGTAAATTATGGAAGGAAGGTTTAACTGACGAACAGCTTCCAAATTATAATAACTTTATTAAATTCCTGAATACTAGGCGACACCTGTTGCAAAATGTTAATGCGCCGACTGGTTCGTCTTGCGGTAGGCAAGTTAGCGATAAAACTTCTTATCGCAAACCGGCTAAACGCGCTGAGTTCACTGGGTCACTGATACGTATTCAAACAAGCAATAGACTTTGTCAGCTGTGTCGCGGCAATCATAAATTGTCCGAATGCCCACAATTCGTGGCTTTACATCCGGGTCAACCCAAAGACGTGTTAATAAAACACAAGCTCTGCCTAAATTGCACACGCTCGGGCCATGAAACCTCGCGTTGCCCTTCCAAATTTTCGTGCAGAGCATGTTCGAAAAGGCACCACACCATGATCCACGCTTCAACAAATAATTCTTCGAACAGGAACAATAATCAATGTTCCCTAAAGCTGCAAACCAATAAATCAATTTTATTGTCTACCGCCGTATGTACCACAACCGATCGTGCCGGTAACAAACACCCGGTAAGAATCCTGTTGGATTCAGGGTCGCAAGCGAAATTTTGTACGATGGGTTTCGCTCGCCGCATGGGCTTAAAATTAAACAAGTCTGAACTGTCTATCACGGGCATAAATAATTCCCTATGCCAAGCCAATTTCAGCACAAGGATGCGCCTAAACTCACGCTACAGGGGTTTCAGTTTCAATGTACACTGCGCTGTTCTGCCCAGAATTACAAATAACCTCCCTACAGAATCCTTTAATATGGCATCGTTGAACATTCCAAAAAACATATTTTTAGCTGACCCGCAACTTAATTTTTCGTCACAAATTGACATATTACTCGGGGCACAGTATTTTCTGCAGTTGATTGAGCCGACTAAATTTATTCGCAGTCCGCACTTTCCGATAATACAGGAAACAAAACTAGGTTTTATCCTCGCCGGAAATTTACCCTTTAGCGTAGACATGACAAAACCGGTTTCTTCGTTACTGGCTCGTGACGACAATAATGCCATCTCGTCTCAGTTGAGGAACTTCTGGCAATTGGAGGACGTTTCTTTCCGTACTCCCTCAGCTGAGGACTCGGAGTGTGAAAATCATTTCCTCACAAACACCTATCGTAACACTAGTGGTAGGTTTGTTGTGTCACTACCCCGTAGGACAGAGCATCTCGGCGATTCACTCCCCGGAGCAGTTCGCAAATTTCGGTATCATGTTGCTTCGCATGACAATCCCGCGGTTGTTTACCCCGTTCGTTGCACCGCCACCCGCAATGGTGACATGGCCCATACTGGTTGTCAAAGGAGCCTTCAGCATGGCCCACCAGTCCCTTTGAATCCAACTCTTCCTGCACTCATCCAGATCTGGACAAGGAAAAACGTAAACAAGGTCAATTCGCTCTGGTTACTACTTCATCCTCTTCTAACTACATTGAAAATTACTCCTCGCTTTCAAGACTTATTCGTGTGTTTGCTTACTGCCTGCGATTCATTCGGAACGCTAAGTCTCCCGTCGCTAACAGCAACACTTCATTTTTAACTTCACAAGAGCTACAAAGCGCACTTTTGATTTTTATGCGTCAATCCCAGCTATCGCATTTCAACATCGAAATTAAGAACTTCAGGCACAACGCCCTGTACCTAATACTAGTAAAACTTTTTCGCTTAATCCCTTTATAGACAACACGGGGAGATTTCGTGTGGGCGGACGCCTTCAACAGTCTCAGCTCAACTATAATAGTAAGCACCAAATCATACTGCACCCGCAGGCTCATCTCACTAGACTAATCATAGAAAACGAGCATATTCGACTACTCCATGCCGGAGTACAATTAACGCAGTGCACTCTACGTCAAAGATATTGGATCATCAATGACAAATCGTACATACGCTCCGTTATACATAAATGCATCACTTGTTTTCGATTTCGCGCAACTGGCTCAAGCCAGCTTTTAGGACAATTACCCTCTTCCAGAGTCACTCCTTCTAAGCCATTTTCACAATGTGCCGTCGACTATGCCGGTCCCATATTTCTGCGTCAGGGCGGGCAGCGGTCCAAATCATTCACAAAGGCTTACATTTCACTTTTCATTTGCATGGTCACTAAGGCAATTCACCTTGAATTGGTATCAGATTTGACTGCAGACGCCTTTGTAGCTGCTTTAAAACGCTTCATTGCTCGCAGGGGCATCCCTCCACAAATATTTTCCGATAACGGTACAAATTTCCGTCGTGCTGGCACGGTATTACACGATTTTTACAAACTTTTTCAACAAGACGAATTTCAACAATCCACTCAGGACTTAGCCAGTTCACAGGGGGTCAAGTGGTCTTTCATACCTCCGTCAGCACCTCATTTCGGTGGTCTATGGGAGAGCGGAGTCAAAAGCGTTAAATTTCATTTACGGCACGTTATCGGCAGTACGCTTCTCAACTTTGAAGACCATTACACTGTTTTGACTCAAGTAGAGGCATGTCTGAATTCGCGTCCCTTGTTCGCCATTTCAAATGATTCAGGGGATCCCGAGCCCTTGACTCCAACACATTTCTTAGTTGGTTCTCCACTTACTGCGCTCCCGGAACCCGACTATTCGGATGTAAAAATGGGTCGCTTGGGGAGATGGCAGCTTCTGCAGAGATTCACCCACTCTATATGGAAGAGATGGTCAAGAGATTATCTGCATCAGCTGCAACAACGAAATAAATGGAGAAAACATTCAAAAAATTTGTCTCCAGGACAACTCGTCCTCATTTTAGAAGACAATACCCCACCTCTGCAGTGGAAGCGTGGTATTGTCACCCAAATCTATGTGGGTCAGGATTCGTTAGTACGCGTAGCGGATGTCCGAACCACAAACGGCATCCTGCGTAGACCTATCCACAAACTGTGTCCACTTCCCGTGGCATCAGACTAATTGATTTTTCAGTGCTTCATGCCCGGGGCATTTCCGGTTGAGCACATGCTCTACGTACTACTGTAAGTACAATGTTAAATGTACTTATTTATACATTTGTATTTATTTATACCAAATTAATGTACGCTATTTATATGTGCATTAGTAAACATTTTAAGTGTTTTTTCGTCAGTTGTGATGTCAGTTATTGTGTACTGTTTGGTGCAGTGTTATAATTATCATGAATTTTTTTGGCTATATGTCTTTTGTGTTTATAATTATAATGAATTTTTTGGGTATATTTCTATTGTGCTATTATTATAATGAATTTTTTGGGTATATTTCTATTGTACTATTATTATAATGAATTTTTTGGGTATATTTCTATTGGGCGATTATTATCATGAATTTGTTTGTATATATTGCCATTGTATTATTATGTAATATTGCTTATTATGCACTTATTGTCATGCTATTATTACTGAATTCTTTGGATTTTTATTAATTATTATGTAATGCTACTTACTATGTGTTCTTCATTGCCATGTATCATTGTTATTGAATTTCGGTATATTGTCATTATTATTATTATGTGTCATCAGATATTCTAGCATTTTTATTTTATTATTATATATTATTCGATGAGTATTGATCAATATTGTATTTATATTTATTTATATTGTATTCAATATTGTATTTGTATTTATGCTATCTAATGGGCCATCTATCGATGCGCCAATACTCATTATACTATGTATTATCACACATTTCAGGTTTGTAACTTGTTAATGTACACTTGCATGTTTTCAAGCAACTTTTTATACTGTAACTATGTCAAAATCGCCCGATTTTGGGTGGGCAGTATGTTAAACCTTTGTATCTGTTTACATACTCGCGCGCAATCAGCCCACGCACTTACGTCATTCGCTTAAAGTACAGTTCGCTATGGCGAGCCGCGACAATTAGTTACTTAAAACTCAGCCTTTCATCTGATCACTACTCTCTTACATTTGCTAGCCGCGGCAATGTGAATTTTTAATAATGTAACTTCTTTATACAATTTTCGTTCTTCTATCGTTATGTATCCTGGCAATGTACGCCACACGTAATTGCACGGGCCTGCGCTTCATTGCATAATTTTTCAATAAATGGCTATTTAACTCAGATTTCATACAGTCCACTTCTTCATTTAAAAAACACATTTCCGATTCCTATGCCAGCAGCACTTCGCATTACAATACTAACTCTAGAAGTATTCGAGAGCGTTGAGCATGCAACAATATTGTTACGACATTACAGAACAATCTACATGTTTATCGAATGTTCCAGAGGAATCCGGCTGAAGTGTCGTGTGCGTACTTGATTTCAACATGCGCTCGCGAGACATTTCTAGACGTTGCCAGCCACGCGCACTGTGTCAAGGCCGCAATCAATTGCGTCCTAATGTATGGATGTTTGTGTGTTTTCGGCGGGGTATAAATACAAGTAGTCAGCGACGTTCAGTTCAGTTTGAGTTGTGATTTATTGGAATGCGGTTCGTAGTATTTTAGTTCAGTTATTTTCGGGCGAGTACACAGTGATTTTGAGTGGCGATTTACACAGTGCGGTTCGATGTATTGTGGCGAAGTGTTACGTGTTTTATAATCGCGTGGGACAGTTGTAATACAATTGTACTGTATATTATATGACATTTTTATTGGGTGTGAACAATTTTTATTTGATTCGTTGTATAAGAGACTATCTTCTTGATTACAAACTGTTTAATTGTGATAATTATAGCTGGGGATTAATGACTCAATTTGTGTCTTGTATTTTGTTTTCCACTGTACCATACAACGATCGGTAGACCGTCGTAACAACATCAAACCAACTATAATATTATCTAACTATACTGTATAATATATAGTTGGTTATATATTATAGTTATATAATAGTTATATAGTATACTATATAGTATATAGTTATAGTTAGAATGTAGTTATAGTTATTGCATAATTATCTAACTAATTATAAAACTACATAATATATAACCAACTATAATATAATTTATAATATTATCAGACCAACTACGCTCAGCTTTGTGGAAGGATTCGTTCTCACAATGATTACGATTTCACAAATATCATAAAAAAACATTCTTAATTTAAACAAAATTTTCCAACCATTTTACATGTGAATGTCGAAGTTAACGGTGTGTAATATTTGTAAACTTATTTTTACTTTACAACCTACTAATTAAACTTTTTGTTTACAGGTATGAATGCTGTCTTGTCTCACTTCCTGCTGAGTATCATTCACTTTGAAATATGACCAAGACAACCTAGGTAATTTACAATTTTCCTGTACTTAAACTGAATATCTCTTAGACTCAGGTTGTAATTAAGATATTTTTACTATACACACATTCACGTTTAGATTTGGAATTCACTTTGATTTCATAACGAACGTAGTATTTGTAGACTCCAAAAAGACAAATGTTTTACAGTCTGTAAAATGAACGGTGGCGGTTGGGACCGGCCAGACTGCCTGAGGTGCCCTCACTGACGCACGCACACTCACAGCCGGCCCGCGCGCCACAGGTATGATTCGCAAAGTGTGCCGTCCACTACATAATTACAACTTTTTAAATTCTATTTTAAAGCGTAACGAAATTACCATTTTTGTAACCTCCAGGAAATTTTTAAGAAAAATGAGTCTAAACACGACATAATTGGGACAAATCTCTGTTTTCAACACTACAAAAATCTGATCAAGCGACTAATGTTGATGTGGAAAAATAAAGAAAATAAAATATTGTTACACTCAAATTCAAATGTCATTCTTTCGTATTCATACAGTAATATACATAGTAATCGTCAGTAAAATATAAATAACTAAATATGTACACAAATTAGACATACATACAATTATAGGTGTACATAAGTAGCAATAAATCCTACGGCCGAAATTATTCATGTTACCAGTAGTCTTAATCTTAGTAATAATAGCTTTAACCTTTCCTTGTATGAGATTTATCATCAATGTAAACAAACCTATAATAATTTTTAAAATGATTTTGAGAATATATTACAGAATGCGACTACCCTACAATTATAATTGGTGATATTAATGTTTGTATAATAAATAATAATAAGCATATCTCATTAAACATACAATTATGTAAGAAAATGTAACCATAAACATGCACACTTAAACATTAATATTTTAAATTAATGGTACATTAATTTACATTACATTACACTACATACATGGTAAATTAATCATGTACATTAATCATGGTAAATTAATGGTAATTATTAGTATTATTACACCAGATTCACGAGTCTTCATTTACTGTTGTTTGGTATTGTTGATAGTTGTTTGGTATAATTTTTCTTAGAATTTTGTGCAGAATTAAAAAACAATAACGTTTTTGCAATTTTTTAGCACAGTAAAAATATGGTCTTGGGCTTATAAATTTCCAGGTTGTGAGTCACGGTGGTCACCAAGGGCCAGGTATAATCCGCTGCGTGTGTGTTAGTGAGGGTGAAAGTCGGTCTGGCCTGTCCCAGCCGCCACCTTTCATTTTACAGACTTTAATATGTCAATGTTCAACGTCTAGTTTGTTTCTTGACGGTTGGGTTTTTAAATATTTTCATAGAAAGCAAATAACAATCCACCAATTTTCAGATTGCTATATGCTAGAATTCTGGTGACGTCATCGTCAATCTTGAGAGAGTGACTGAGTGGTCTACCCAACTTTTTCACGTACACGCACACACGTTGTTATTTTATGTAAAGTTTCAATATATTCTGTATGAGATCTGTATCATCAGATGCGCACGGAACAATTAAACTTATACTGTAAACAGAGGTATTAAATTAATATATTGTTTTGGCATTTCGAACATGTACACAAATATTCCCACTGAAAAGATGCAATAAATATGAAAACAGGTACACTGAAAACAAATAAAGAAAACGAAACTTACATTAGGCGATTAACTAACAGTTTGATAATTATTTTAAAACAAAATTAATTTTACTATAATAATAAACTATACCACCAAACAGATGGCCTTGTTATAGAAGCCCCAACCTCAACTATCATATACCAAATCTTTTATAAAAACTTAATGAAGAAATTGTAAATATCATAAAACTGAAAGACCCATCAGTATGTTACTTTAGGTACGTTGTTCGCACTCTCTATAGGCTATGTATGACAAAATAAAAGTCATTAATATTTCTAGTATACTACTAATTCTATTATAGACGAAGTCATTCACAATTGGTAGATAAACCTTCCAGAACATTTTATGATTGGTAACTCTGCAGCTGAGACGCTGTTATTTACCGATGACCAGGCTATCCTGTCGAACTGGGAAAGGGGTTTGCAGATAGCTGTACACTCATTGAGTCGAATCTACAAGGATGTCGGATTACAGATCTCCAAACTGAAGACCAAGGTGAAGGCTTTTCATGGAGCTAACCCCATACGAGCAAAAATGGTTGTAGATAATAGTGTTCTGGAGCAGGTCAGTCATTTTAAATATCTTGCCTATAAAGTTTCAAAACAACATTACAAACAATGATGTGGCGAAGAAGCAGCACAAGTTAGACCATATGTGTGGAACCGTCAGGAGAACTCTGAAATCAACAAGGAAAGAAACACGTCTGAAGTTCTACAAGGTGATGGCTCTCCCCACACTTCTCTATGGGTCTGAGAATTGGACTTTAACGAAATCCGAGGCCAGTCGTATTCAAGAGGCTGTAAACGAAACTTCTCAGGCACGTGACATGCTATACTCTTCAATATCGCAAACGAAATGTCAATGAACAGCAGGAACTGAATGTTGTGAGTATACTTGAGAGGATTTCCCAGTATCGGCTAACATTTTTGGAACATCTTAAGCAAATGGATGACTGCCGCAACCTCAAACAACTATGGAAGTATAAGACGGAAGGACGGCGAGGTGTGGGGGGTCCGAAGAAGGAGTGGCCAGCTCTAATCTATCTGCTTGGGACCAGAACATACCGTTTATTTGGTTTAATCCTTGCTGAAGATAATGATTTAATCCAAACGGTTTTTGTCATGCACTGAAACTTATAATTCCAGAATTTGTTTGTTTGAATTTTTGTTTTTAGAATTTATAATAATTATCTTTCATCTTCACAAACAGAAGTTGTGCAATTTATTTGAGTTAGGATAAAACGTAAAGACGCCGTCAGCAATATCGTAAATAAGAATCACTTAAAATATTTAAGTTTTAATCTCGCCTCTCCGTAGACGGTAAACATCTCGTCTGTCAAGAGACAAAATCTTAAACCTGTAGTCCGCTGGTTGTTATTATCATTTCAGTTCTAAGAAATCGCCATTTACTTGGCGACGAAAAGTCTCGTTTCATTTATAATTTATAGCGTTGTTGTTGCTGTTGCTGTCCTCGTCTCAGCAAAAGTATAGAGTGAGAACTGAGAAAATTGTACGAAAAACGCAAGCGAATAATTTGAAGATAAGGTAAAGTGCATTATAAGTAAGATTTATTTTGTTACTAAAGTGACTTTTGTTATTGTTTGAGATTAAAAATGAGCGACGGGATTTGGGCGGACGCGATGTTATGTTGATGCAAATCCAGACGATTGTAGGGCGCTCGTCCGTTGTAAAAGTAAAAATCAAACGACAGTGATTACAAGCATCCAGTCTAACTACTGACAACGTCGCATTGTAGTAAACACATTTGATGTTAACTACAATCTATATATATATATATATATATATATATATATATATATAAAACTCAAAGTCTGAGGATTTATGGGTACTGAATACAAATCCACACAGTTACACCGACTGCCACCAAATTTTGCACAGGTAACCTTTGACACAAGGCGAAAAATACTGTCTAACTTGGAATCTGATATTTTGCCCTGTTCGCACGATTTAGGCTCTTTTAATTATGCCTATTTATTGACGCGTATAAAGATGTCAAAAACACCATGGAGACCAGAATTAACTACCATAGTAACAAGTAAATAAACAAATGATATTTAGCGGCATGGGAACTGACCCTTTATCCGTTCCTGCAGTTTTTAATATGCGATTGTATCCATGTATTTTGTAATTTTATACAGATACGTATATATATTTTGTAATTGTCTTAAACGATCAAAAAATTTATGTTTATACGTATTTCTGATAATGCAATGAATAAGTAATGAAATATATTAAATACTATTAATAAAGATGTCAACAAAACCATGGAACCAGAATTAATTTCCATAGTAACAAGTAAATAAACAAAAGCTATTTAGCGACATCGGAACTGTACATTTATCCATTCCTGCAGTACATTTTCGATGTTTTATATAATATGCGATTGTATCGATATATTACGATGTGGAAAAGAAGAAGTGTACTAATTAAGTGTACTTAATGCAAAGCGAAAATACGTGTTGTTACATTCCTGAGGTTAGGTTACAACGGTTTTTAGTTTTTAGTTTACTGCTGAAGTAAATAGAAGCCATGGGTGAGGAACACATAACGTTTAATATGTTATACAATGCTTCTAACATAGTAACACTTAAAATAAAGGATTTAGCGTTTTTTATTTAACAGGTACTTAAAAATATCTCCAAAGGCTTTATAAACAGGTACTTTTAAATCTCCAAAGGCTGTTACACCAACATAATAATTTAAACAAGTTAAAATAGTACAAGTGTTGAAAACAGCTTTGAAGAGAATTTGACTAATGAGTACAAAATTGTTATACGAGCTGACAGAACGCCATTTAGACAGAGACAATAAAAATTATATTAAAATAGTTATTAAAAGTCAAATATTCGCGTGCGAAGCCGGGGTAGCAGCTAGTTAATCATAAGTTATTTGATGAAAAACTAAGAAACGTGATGTTATTTCTTATGTTAAAAATAAAAAACGATTTGAGTGTCTAAGAGATTACTGAACTGTCTCATGAACAGTGACAAATTATACCTTGAGGGTGGAATTGAAATCGCTCATAGTGATATAAAAACTATTTTAATATGTAATAACACGTATATTTAACCTTAATTTATTATTATACGGTAACAGTCAGAAATTATAATAATTTGTTTTCCATATGAGCCACTGTGGACTACGTTTGGTTCATCTGGTTCCTCCCATCTTCTCGCCTCTCTTCCTCCTCAACCATATCTCCTTTATTCTTGATCGATGTTGCTCCCTCCTGCCGTCAGTCTAGGTGGCACCTGTCCATTTCTTAGGTTTTCCTCAAAAGCTTGGGCTTTTTTTATTTACCTTTTTCCAGTGGTAAACATTCTTCATTGTCTTCTTGAGTAATCTAGAGTTCTTCTATGTCCTTTCTGCTTCTTATTGGGCATTTTTAGTTTCATGAAATAATTAAAAAGCTAATAAGAAATAATTAAAAATGTATAGGTCTACACTTTATTTAGCTGTTTTTGAAAAATTTGTTTGGCTTCTGTTATGGCGTGGCGAGACTTCTCCAGTAAGATGGCCACTGATACCATGTGTCACGTCTATTGGACACGTCTTTTTAATCCACGTGTCACGTCTTTTTAATCTTCTTGTGTGACAAGCCGAGTAAAACAATTTGGGCAATGTTAGAGCTTACTAATACCCGCGTTCGATTTCCGGACGTATTATGAAATCAAGATGGTTTTCAACCCGCAGGTCAACTCAACCTGTGGAACTTGAGGATCTGGAACAAAATTCTGGTATAATAATTGTGGGATGGATCGGAGTGCTAAGCACACTGCCTTTCTGCATGTTGAATAGCTCTAATGAGGCAGCCTGCCCAACTTTCTACTAGACTGTTTAGACGATTGAAAAAGGATCCATTACTATGACTGTTACTATTGGCCTTCTTCTTCTTCTTCTTCTTGTTCTTCTTCTTCTTCTTCTTCTTCTTCTTCTTCTTCTTCTTCTTCTTCTTCTTCTTCTTCTTCTAATAATAATAATAATAATAATAATGATAATAATAACACTTGTTATTAAGTATTGCAATACTTGTTGTTGTTGTTGTTCTTCTTCTTCTTATTATTATTATTATTAATATTGCTATTATTATTATTATTATTATTATTATTATTATTATTATTATTATTATTATTATTATTATTATTATTTGTCCTGCCATTTAGTGTGTGTCCTGCTACATTCATTTTGAGTCGTGACTTATTACAGGCGTATTAGTCACAATTTACTATGGCTACTATTTTTTTTTTTGTCCCAGACGTCTTCTTAATTGACACAATAAATCCCTCAGATTTATGTATTTTTAAGTGTGATATACTAAGGTTCTTTGAATCCTTCAGTCAGACTTGTCTCCTGTTCCCCTACTGGCTGTCCTTCTGTCCCAGTGTGTGGATCGGCAGGGTGTATAGGAATGTGTGCGGGAGTACTGCAAAAAAATATTTCAAAAATTAATAAATAAATAAAAAGCATTGTCATTATTATTATATAATAGTATTTGTATTATTATATATATTATATATGAACGTTTTTTTTTGAAAGTCCTTTAGGCAAATGCAAAATGTATTTATGAGGAATACAAGTGAACCCGTGTGTGTGATGAGGCTTTCAACCGAGATTATCTTACATAATATTCTACACTCACCGTGAAGTTATATTCTGCAACTTTGCAACAAGACCATGAAAAGTATAAAGTTTAAATTGACAGTGATTAAAGTCGAGTTTTAATTTGAGACGCAAATTAAATTATAGAAGTTGTTGCCGCTTGCTATGTAGCACAGTATCTCCACTAGGTGAAGATGAATTTTACTATAATCCTGCAGTTATTTCACTCTCAATGCAGTTGACGTAATTAAGTACTCTTGATAATCAATTAAATTAGTTCCTACCTAATAATAATAATAATAATAATAATAATATTAATAAGAAGAAGAAGAAGAAGAAGAAGAAGAAGAAGAAGAAGAAGAAGAAGAAGAAGAAGAAGAAGAAGAAAAGAGAAGAAGAAGAAGAAGAAGAAGAAGAAGAAGAAGAAGAAGAAGAAGAAGAAGAAGAAGAAGAAGAAGAAGAAGAAGAAGAAGAAGGTATATATTAGCATGGGTACAGATACCATTTCTACATATACATGTCTATATATAGCTAGTAAGATTTTCTGTTTTCAGTTATAGTGTTGTTACGACATTACAGAACAATCTACGTGTTTATAGAATGTTCCAGAGGAATCCGGGTGCAATGTTGTGTGCGTACATGATTTCAACATGCGCTCGCGAGACTTTTCTAGACGTCGCCAGCCACGCGCACTGTGTCAAGGCCGCAATCAATTGCGTCCTAATGTAGAGCTGATGCGTAGTGTATGGACGTTTCTGGATTTTCGACAGGGTATAAATACAAGTACTCAGCGAAGTTCAGTTCAGTTTGAGTTGCGATTTATTGGAATGCGGTTCGTAGTATTATAGTTCAGTTATTATCGGGCGATTACACAGTGAGTTTCAGTTACGAATTATTACAATGCGGTTCCACGTATTGTGGCGGAGTTTTGTGTTTTTATAATTGTGCTGGACAATTGTAATACAATTATTGTGTTTTTTAATTAGTTGACATTTTATTGCGTGTGAACAATTTTTATTTGATTTGTTGTAAGAGATTATCTTGTTGATTACAAACTGTTTAATTGTGATAATTAAAGCTGCTGATTAGTGACGCAATTGGTGTTTTGTATTGTGTTTTCCACTGTACCATACGACGATCAATGAGACCGTCGCGCGTCGTAACAGTACATTTTACTATGATATATGTAGAAATGTATGCCATGTAACAGTAGACATGCATATGTAGAAATGTTTTTCTGTACCGATTCTAATACATATATATTACTGCTTCTATAATTAATTACAAATATTATTAAAGAACTGTTACATTATCGGTAATTTAAATTGTAATATTGTATGAATTAATTATAAGTATAGGCCTAATACTATTGACTCGGAACACTAAGTTTTTATTGGTAAAAATGTAAAACTTTTACCAATAAAACACTTTTATTGGTTCTGTTCCGAGTCAGTAGTATTATACTTATAATTACGATATTAATTGATGACTCGTTGGGCACTTGGTGAAACATATTAATACAAATGTTTTTAAAAATATATAAACACTTGGTACGTTTCACAGATTTTATTTAACTCTGACAGATGTTTCGACTTCTTGAGCAAACAAACGTCATCTTTTTTCATTACTAGTCAACAATAAAGAAAAATCAAACACACTGGAGAAAAATGGAGTTTATGAAATACACTGTGCAGAATGCGATGGTATTTATATCGGACAATGTGGCCGTTCTCTGAAACATCGCATTTCTGAACATAAGAAGGCGATTTTAACCAATACAGCCAATATAGGTTTTGCAGATCATAGCTTACAACACAATCACTTCATAGATACAAAAAACATAACACTACTCAACAACATACAAAAAGGTAAAAAAATCGATTTGTTAGAAATTCTAGAAATGAAAAAGGCAATGAAAAATAACAAAAAGTTAACAAATGAACAAACTGAATTCTGTATATCCCCTTTATTAAAAGCTGTTAATTAGTTTAGTTAATTTTATATTTTGCATTCAGACTATATTTAGTTTAGTTCATTTTATATTTTGCATTCAGATTATATTTAGTTTTTACAGACACTTGACCTTCTCCTAGCTTCTGCAACCCCCTCTCCTTCTTCACACCTCACACATGTTCCAATATACGCCCTAAACAGATGGTCACCCTACATCCTGTGTTTAGTGTTCACTAATCTCTTTGACAATGGCTTAAGAAGTCAAAACAGGTGTCAGAGTTAAATAAAATCTTTGAAACGTACCAAGTGTTTATATATTTTTAAAAACCTTTGTATACTTATAATTAGTTAATCAATGGACACGTCATGGACAACAAAATCCAAAAATGTATGACTTATGTTCTGGGGTTTTATCATTTTCTTGACGTATTTAAGAAAAAACATGTAGTATGAATGCGACTATTTTGATGATCGAAAAGTAACTGTTTCAATTCCTTCACACATACACACATACGCACATGTATACACTCACTCACTCACATACACAAACACATTTACTAAATTAATTCATCCGTTGTGTTTGACATCTTCTATTGTATCCGTACGCATAATGGCAATAAACGTTGTTGTCCACACGGCAACACAAATAATTTAAAATTTGTGTAATATATTTTGATCGATCCTCGCAAACCCACCATCGTCAAATAATAATAATAGTAACAAAATATTTTTCTCGTTATCGAAATTTCAATATTAATCACATTTGCAACATTGAAAATTACGTATCAGCCCCCATGAAATGTGAACAGTGACAAGTTACGCTTTGATAAGGTCACTGTTACATCTTTTCTATCATCTTGTAACAGTCTTTTTTAAGTTGGGTTAGATCGTGTCAGTAATAATGTTTGTTACACGTTCATTGCGAAGATTTAATCTGATACAAAGTACATGGAATATTTAAATTTACAGAAAAATAGATCCTGATGCCTTTTCTTCTTCTGATAATTCCTATCCGTTTCGGATGTTGGGTATCATACACACTATTTTAACTTCCTGTACTGCTGCACGGAATAAGTCAGTTGTATTCATGCCAAACCAGGTCCTTAAATTTCTCAGCCCAATATTACAGATATTCTCGGTCGCCCAACTCCTCTCATTCCAAGTACTTTTCCCTGTAGTATGGACTGCAATAAGTAAAATCTCTGTTCATTTCTCATGAAATGGTCCAGATACAGAAGCTTTCTTATCTTCACTGTGTTAATTACTTCCTTTTCTTTCTTCATCTTTCTAAGAACTTCAACGTTAGTTATATGTTCTGTCCATGAAATGCTCAGTATTCTACGGTAAAGCCACATTTCGAAATATTTCAATTTTTTAATTGTGGCTTCCATCAAAGTCCAAGATTCTACATCGTAAAAGAGGACCGAGAATACGTAGCAACGTAAAAGTCTCATCTTTGTGTTTATTGTTAAATCATTAATTTTTGAATAAACTGCTCATTCTCGTGTACACTGCTCTTACCTTTTCAATTCTGCTCTTTATTTCTTGAGAGTTGTTCAATTGTTCATTGACTATAGTACCAAGATATGTAAATTTGCTTACAAGTTCAACTGGGCTTTATATTAAGGGTGTAGTTTGTGAACTTGTTCTTAGATACAATCATTAGTTTCGTTTTATTAACATTGATGTCTAGACCATATCTACGGCTGCTTTCTGTCACTCTATTCATTGGTTGTTGCAGCCCCTTTAAGTTATCTGCGATTATGACGGTATCATCCGTATAACGTATCTGATCCGATTAGGGAATGTGAAGCTCCGGATGATTTTGCCTTGAACATAGACATGGTGATATTACTAGAGATATCTAAACGAACTTTAATATAGTGGTTTCTCATTGCCTTCTACATCCCAATGTTCATCCGCCTTCGGGGCCGCTTTTTCAACCCCAGGACAATGAGGTGCCCTACCGTTTACCAGTTCAACCAACCGAAGCTGTTAACTAGCAAGTGGGAGACTACTTGTTTCGGTAGTCAATAGGTAGCAATTTTGCTCGTCAGTTAAAACAGGGTGTACCATACAACCGACTGAAGTCTTTGAAACAACACAAATTTGAATTATTCTTTTTTTGGCCTTTATATAAATGTTAATGTAATAATATAAATTATGGGCCGACACAAAAGGTGCAGTAAAAGGTAATATTGTAAATTCCATGTGGAATATCAAAGTAAAGATAATTCTTAAAACAATTCTGTATATACTGTAGAGTTTCTGAACTTTTAAAATCTTTAAACGTCAAGGTCCAAAAATTAAAAAAAATATATTTTTTAACTGTTGAAATTTAGTCGGGTATTAGACTAACAAGAATTTAAACACAAAGCCTATTGTTTGGAATTTTTAGTGTTTACTAAAAACACTGGATCGTAGCGTCGTAGCGTAATGGCTAGCGTGTGGCGCTGATACGCTGTCGGCACGGGTTCGATTCCCGCAGGGGCCATCTGATATAGACACGACCGTTCGCCCTTGCAAGGCGATGACAAACCAGCGAGAGGTATCCTGCCTAGTATAAATCCTCCCCGACTATGCCGTTCGGATCCGGCGTTAAACTGTATGTCTCATATACCTGTGAGAGACTCCGTAACACACGCCCCACGGGTATATGCGTGGAGGGTGGAAACCAGTCGAAAGACTGAAGGACCAAATAACAATAAATAAAAACACTAACAATGCTTTACAATTGTTACTCTGGTAAACAAAAAGTTGGGATAACGACATTTTTCTAATTTTCTTGATAAATAAAAATTATCATCATCATCATCAACCTCAAGGTTTAAACCAAGAATGGTTTGTTCCGGTCTCAAATAGGCAAATATTACAGCTGGTCACTCCAGCGCTTCCTCGGACGTCCCACACTCTCTGTCCCCTCGGCTTATAGTTCCGTAGTTGTTTGGAGATGCGGCAGTCATCCATTCGGCAAAGATGTTCCCACCAATTCAGCCGATACTGGGCAATCCTGTCGAGTATACTCACAATATTCAGTTCCTCCCGTAGTGTTTCTTCTATGACCATGGATAGTATACCCTGCGCCACGTGCCTGAGAGATCTCATTTCAGCCGCTTGGATGCGACTGGCCTGACCTTTCGTTAAAGTCCAATTCTTAGACTCATAAAGAAGTGTGTGAAGAGCCATCACCTTGTAGAATTTTAGGAGTGTTCCTTTACTTGCTGACTTATGGGTTCGCCTGATGGTCCCGCACATAAGGTTGAACTTATGCAACTTATGCACCACGTCCTTGCTTGCATTTTTAGACACACTGTAGCCCAGGTAATAAAAACTGCTAACTTGTTCCAGGACGGTACCATCTATAACAATTTTTGCCCGTATGGGATCAGTTCTACAAAAAGCCATCACCTTGGTTTTAATTGTGGATATCTGCAATCAAGAGTCTTTGCAGATTCCATTTAACAAATGTATACCCATCTGCAATCTGTTATCAGAGTCCGATAGAATAGCCTGATCGTCCGCAAACAAAAGAGCGTCAATTGTAGAGTGACCAATCACAAAATGGTCTGGAAGACACATCTGCCAGTTTAAAATTTAAAATTTAAATTAAAAATTATCCAGTATCAAGATTTGTTCAATAATAAATGTACTACGTTCGAAATAGTGAGCAAATTTTGCAGTTTAGGGAGCTTACTACTGTATTTACAACACGTTAAACAAAAGTATTTATTTACATTTTCACATTATGTGAAGTGTTTAGTTGATACACAATTTGATTTCAGTAAAATATTTATTCAAAACTGCGGCTCTGTCTTCGTTATCAAGATTTGTAGAAATTTGAGATAAATTTAATCTGTACGTGGGAAACAGCTTGGAAGGCGACAAATAATGCGAGGCTCTAGCTTAAAGGTACGGCCTAAAACAGAGGCTTTTGCTAGATAAGCGAGAAAACTTTACTGACTAAGATGAATGAATGGTGGTCACATGTCAGATATAATACTGGTGTTGTTCTGTCAAGCTGACACGATATGACGCTGCCGACAAGCTCTTCATTTAATACGAGATTTCTCCTACAGTATATAATACTACGTTAAGAAGTATGCAAGTCTCTCTTCATTCTTCTTCTCTTCCTTTCTCTTCACCCGTGTCATACTCTCTCTCTCTCTCTCTCTCTCTCTCTCTCTCTCTCTCTCTCTCTCTCTCTCTCTCTCTCTCTCTCTCTCTCTCTCTCTCTCTCTCTTTCACACTACGCCTCACTCGTCGTTCATTAGTCGCCTGACTGGTTGAATACATGCTGTCGCTTCTCCTGTCGTGAACTAATCTCTCTCTCTCCCTGAATACCTACAATATTCTTCTTCTTTACTTAACGCAGTAAAGAACCTCTTTCCTCTTGGCTACAATATTTTTCAACCGCACGGCATCCACTTTTCTAGGTGCTACGCATTTCTCTTCATCTGACTACAGCTCCTTCCGTTTCTGATGTCATCAAGTATTTCTTCCTTTCTTTTCCACATCCTCTCTTTCCTTCCACCGTTCTCTCTGAGATCCTTAACTGCAGGTAAATTCTACGCAATATATCTACACAAAGATTACTGACAGCAAGGAGGAATCCGAGTGAAATATGAGATTTGCTAAATGTTTAATTTTAAGAGTGGGGTTATGTGGCAGTGAAACATGAATCATTTAAAAGAAAGAAGAACGATACGTAGGGAGCTTCAAAATGAGGTTGTGGCGAATAATGATTAAAATGAAATGGCTGTGATGAATAATGCAGTATTAACTAGAATAGAAGAGGAAAACAACCTGCTCAGGGAAATATGAAAGAGAAAACTTCTTTAAATCATGACTATGATGGGATTGTAGGCATTTGAATTTGAATTTAACTGACGGATTCGGGCATCGCAGAAAAAATAACAATATATCGTTTCGGGTCCCCAAACAATTGGAAGCCATTATATTGTAGTCTCTAAGTCATGTGTATAAGTATTTAATTGTAATATTTGTAAAAACTTGGTTACTCACCTTCTTGTGACTTCTTTAAAACTTTCAAAAACTACGCGTTTCAAGGATAAATCCTCATTATCAGGTTATATAAAAACACCAGTCCTTCTGGAGAAGTCATCATAAAATCAAAAATTTTTACCAAACATTAGAGTTTGTATGTCATCTAAGAACACATTATTGTAGAACTTAACGCCGCGTCGCGACCTGCTTATCTCGGGCAATAACGGTGCTTAGCAGTCGATCGCGTGTAGTGGTGTGCACCAGGACGCGACGTTAGCTATCAGGAGGTCATCTAGCTATCAGTATTCCAAATAATGGAATTATTCCATTATTCACCACAGCTTCCGTCTCCTAGAATTAGCCACCTATTTTGAATATTAGAGAATTGTATATTTTAGATTTTAGATTTTAGATTTTAGATTTTAGATTTTAGATTTTAGATTTTAGATTTTAGATTTTAGATTTTAGATGTTAGATATTAGATTTTAGATTTTAGATTTTAGATTTTGGATTTTAGATTTTTAGATTTTCGAATCTAAGTGACCTTTTGCTGCTTTTACTGTAACGTGTTAGTTCTTGTATTGTTTAATACCATCACCTATTAAATATTTAATTTTCTTGAATTGATATACTACACGCACACACAACACCACGATTTGTAACATAACAACCAGGGTTTTAACTCCCATTGTTTATAATTTTGGACGTACAATAATTAAAGTCGTACAATATTTACAACTTTAATTACATATCTGAGATATCAATTTGTTGACCAATAGTCTTACAGCACGCTTCTGTTGTATGAAACGGTAGTACAGTAAAGTCAGTAAACAATAAGACATTGGTATTCATCATCATCATCATCATCTTATACAAGGACAAAAGCAAAATGGTTTGTTCGGGTCTCAAGCAGATAGTCTGGAGTTGATGAGCCCAACGCTTCTTCGGCGGCGTCCCACATTCTTTCAGAGGTTCGAAGGTCAGCCTTTCCGTTTTTCGGCTTATCATTCAATAGTTCTTTGGGGGTGTGGCAGTCATCTATTCCGTTGAGATGTTCCCAACAGTTTAGCCGATATTGGGCAATCCTATCACGTGCATTCACAGTATTCAGTTTCTGCCGTACATTGATATTCCTTTGCAATCTTCAATAGTACTCTGCCGCGTGCCAGAGAAATCTCGTTTTGGTTGCTTGAATACAACTGGCCTGGGATTTCGTTAAAGTCCAATTCTCAGAACCGTAGAGAAGTGTGGGGAGGGCCATCACCTTGTAAAACTTCAGCCGTGTTCTTTACTCGTTGAGTACAGAGTTCTCCTAATAGTCTCACATATATGGATAAATTTACGTATATAGCTTATTCACCACATTGTTTGAAATATAAGGTACGTTATAGCTCAGACATTCAAAATTACTGACCGGCTCCAGAACAGTTCCATCTACAAGACTTTTTGCTCCTATAGGACCAGCTCCTTGAAAAGCCGTTACCTTAGTCTTCAATGTAGAGACCTGTGTTCCGAAACCCTTGCTGATTCGGCATAATGAGTGTACAGGTAACTGAAAGCCCCTTTACGAGTTCGACAGGATAGCTTGGACATCAGCAACAACAACGTGTCCACTGCAATACTCATAAAAGATTCTGGAATTGTTCATGTGACAATTGTGTACGAAATCGTGTGTGTGTGTGTGCGTGTGAGAATGTGATTGAGCATGCTTGTCGTACTCCATAATTAATCAGGCCCATACTAGGTGTTATGCTCGGTCTTCCTGTATCAATTAAGACTTGTTTTCTATATAAAGACTTCGTATGGCTCTAATGAGGTGTGTGGAATCCCATTCTTTGCCACTACTACATCGGTACTATTTAGTACCTAATTACTCGTTTTCTTCAATATCGTAAATTGTACACACACACACACTCGTCAGAAAATATACGTAAGAAACGAACATTCGTAGCAGTTTATGCACAGCATCCTATGCCCAGTGGGGCACGACTTCTTAGTTTGCTTGCTATTACAAATATAAAAATTTCGAGTGCCTGAAAAAAAAAAAAGGAGCGGCCGCAAAAACTCCACCGCAGAGAAGGGGCGAATGGCTTACCGGACACAGATGAATGCAGTCACATGTCAACTGTAATACTAACGTCCTGGTGTCGAGTAACCTTCATTAAGAACCCTGACGACAAACTCTGTACTTAATACCAGATTTTGCTACCAGTCTGAGATTGTCTGTTGGCCAGTACTCACAAACTCACAAACACAGATAAAACAGCCAAAGCCTTATCATTTTCAACAACACAAAACTTTATTAAATAAATTTAAATTGATGGATTTTATTTTCATCTAAATTTGGCATGAAAGACTTTTTAATGTTAGCCAAGAAACACCGTGAAGAAGTGAACATACGTCGTTTTTCATGTTTTAATAATTATTTAGTTTCATGCGTGCTTTCTGTTCGTGTACAAAACAAACACGATGTAGTCAATAATATTGTCCAAATTATTAAATATACCTTGTTTGTATTATAACTATTATACCCAACTTATAATTTCTTTTAAATTTTAAATTCGAATTTTAGCTAACGCTGCCCTCACAGTTACGAAATTTTTTATTAAATATAACATTAGAATATTGGTTGAAGTTTGCTTGCGTTAGTGGCAATAGATTTTTAACACTTTTTAAAACATTGCTTCCTTTGTTTTGGCACAGATGTTGAAATTTCCAAAACTAATCATTAACAGTGATTTTGATTAAAATTGTTTACTTTATGTTTTTCATGGACTTTTGTTATTTTAACAAAATTTTACCCGTAAGATGCCAAAACAGGAGCGATATATGGGTTAAAAGCTTGCCCTATTGGGGAAAAATCGGTTTATGCATTTAGAAGTTATCGTTAGACAAGTAGACAAATTCCAAACAGTCGGGTAAATGCCTTGATCGTTGAATAAAACCAGTAATTATGTATTATGTGACTTCTTTTTGTATTTTGTGTTAGTAGTTCTTCAAACGTCAGTGTGCAAGAACTTTTACGAGCATCAATTATTATCCCAAACTAAAATATATTCAGAGAAAGCATTTTTTTTTGGCTGTGTTCGGTTTAAGAAACTACTGTCTTAGGCCTATATTTTAATAGGATTTGTTTTTCTCTGACAGTTTAGCGTTAGGATGCATCTTGGAAACTTTCCGTAGACCATTCTGCGTTGTCGTTGCACACCACGAAAGCCCCGGGTGTGCAGATCCGAAATGGTGGCTTACCGTCTATGGTAGGCCTTCCAAATTGGGCGGCGACCCATGGTTGACGAGAGGTGGGTCAGAGTTTGCCAAATCAACACCACGAGAGGCGGGGAGACCCTGCAAGCAGGTTACGCCGTGTGTGTGCCCCGGTCGGCATCGTCGGCGAATCCGGGAGACCGGATTTGTCGCCGATGTATTGGGTTGGACTAGAGGTTGGTCTGTCGTTTTAGATGAGACTGCTAGGGCGATGGATCTTTATAATTAGTTTTCGTTGCTAAATCCTAGGTGGTATGATAATTCCGGCCCCGGATATTATACTTATTTACATACTTACGTACTTACTTACTTACTTATACTTATGTACATAGCCTTCTTACTTCATTACTTATTTATACTTATTTACATACTTACTTACTTATTTACTTGTTTACTAACTTACTTATTTACTAACTAACTTACTTACTAACGTAATTATTTATTCACTAAATAACTTACTTAATTACTTTCTTACTTATTTACGTACTTACTTACTTACTAACTTATTGTATTACAAATTATCTTTAATATTTTTATCGCAATATTCTCCAAATAATTTATTTCACGCTTTACACTGTACGTCATATGACGTCATTACCAACATATATCGTGGGCCATTACCCTGCCAGCTCAAGACATCAGTAATATAGGCATATTCCCGTGGTCATTATGTGGATTGTGGCGAATGAAATAACCTATATTTATTATCAAAATACCCTTGTACCATATTGGTGTCGGGTTACATCAATGTATGATAAGTACATCAACTACACTCTATGTAAAAAAATTTCCCATCTTACTCTATCCATTGACAATGTCTTCGCTTCCCTCCAGCCCAAGCCTCTTTCTCTCAAAATGTTTCCCATCATTCCATCCCAAGTCAGTCGCGGTCTTCCTCTCTTCTTTCTCCCCCCTGATTTTGCCTCCCAAACCTGTTTTACCATTCTATCACTATCCATTCTCTGCATGTGTCCCCACCAGCAAAGTTGTCTCTGTTCAATAAAATCCAGAATCGATATCACTTCCAGATCCTCTCTTATTTGTGTATTCCTAACTCTGTTCTTCTTGTTATTCCTACTATTCTCCTAAGATATTTCATTTCTGCCGCCTGGATTTTACTTTTTTGGCTTTTGGATAGCACCCACGTCTCACAGCAGTATGTTAAAACCGGTCTATATACTGTTTTATACACACTCATTTTCGTTTTTCTTGATATCTCCTTCTTATTTATAAATCTATTGTTTAATGCATAGTATACTTTTATTGCCTTTTCAATTCTTTCATTTAATGCGGCTTCTTGTTTCCCATTACTGTCTATTATAACCCCTAGATATTTGAATTGTTTGACTTGTTCTATCTTCACTCCTCCAATCTCTATATTTATTTCCCCCCCCCCATTACCATTACCTTTGTTTTGGTCTTATTTATTTTAATCCCTTTTTCCTGTAGAACTTCATTCCATATATTCAAATTACCCTGTAACACCCTTTCACTTGTAGCCATTAGCACTACATCATCCGCAGAAGCCCCTTCTGCTACTTCTATACTTCGCAAGTTCCTGTATCCAACATGCATTTTCTTAACCTTCAGTGAACACTTCTTAATAATGTCGTCCATATACAAGCTGAATAATGTCGGACTCAGTCCACCTCCTTGTCTTAATCCATAGTTTGTTGTAAATCCTAACGACCTCATATTTTTACCAATTACATAATTAACATTATTTTTGTATAACCTCTGTACTACCTTAATTATTTTACTCCTTATTCCTCTATTTTTTAAACTTTCCCATATTTTTGTTCTAGACACACTATGAAAGCCTTCTCAAGATCAATAAAAGCCAAACATACCAATTTATCTTGTATCGACTTCTCAGCTATCTGTTGCAGAGTAAAATTGTGATCCTGCACACTTCTCCCTGATCTAAAGCCACTCTGTGATTCCTCTAAACTATTTTCTAAAATTGGGACCAATTTATTATTAATTATCTGCTCATAAACCTTAACAATTGTCTGAATAAAGTATTTACCTTATTTTGTTTGTCCGTCTGGTGGCTTTATTTCTATCTTCGTTACTACTACGCGTTTCGGGACATATGTCCCATCCTCAGGTATTGTCACTCAGCAGAGGTCGTCATTTAATTAAAATATCAAAACATAAAAACTTGTAACATAATTTACACATATTCAACACTAAAATGTTTAAGCTTTGGAGCACGCACAAAGTCGAGATGCGCATCCCGGACTACAATGGTCGACTGCTGAGCCTATGTTATTGCTCGCCGCGCACTGTGGACTTTGTCTGTATTCGTATAGCCGTATCGTATAGCGAATTTGAGTGAAACTGTAACTGTTCATTTAGGAGGATTTCTTTTGTGTTTGTGTCCTTAAATGCCTTATATATTTCAAACTCCTCGACAGCACTCATGTATCTCTCTTTCTTGCATATGTGTAGGGGTTGAAAATTACTTGCAAAGTCCGTATAACTATGATTATTGTCAACCAGATGACGTGCATAATTTGATGTTATTCTGCTAGGATCTTTTTTGGCAGGTGTTCTTTAAAGCGTTTTTTAAACGCTCTACCCGTTTGTCTAATGTAGAAACAACAACAGTCGTTGCACACAACTTTATAAACACCTATCCTGTCTTCAACTGCTTTTGGGGGGTTTTGTCGAAGTATCTTACCAACGTTGTTACTGGTCCGGAACCCCATCCTAATATTTACGTCTCTAAACGCGCTGTATAAAATTTTTGGTAGTGTTTTTACCATAGTACAATGTTATGTACCTAGTCTCATTTTCACTACCCTCACGTATTTCTTTGTTACTTTCCTTCTTTCGATGTTTTCTAATTAGATTGTGTACAATTGAGCTACTGTAACCGTTGGCCCTAGCTATATATTTAATTGTGTTAAGTTCTTCGTGAAAGTCTTCCTTTTCCATTGGTATGGACAGTAGTCTATGCACGAAACTGTTATATGCCGCCATTTTTTGGGAGAAAGGGTGATGCGACTCAGCGTTTATTGTGATATCTGTGGTAGTTGGCTTCCGTTATATCTGGTATCGGAAGTTGCTATTTAGTCTTGTGACTGTCAAGTCGAGAAAGTTAAGATTGTGGTTTTTCTCCGTTTCAAGGGTGAACTGTATGTTTTTATTAACGCTATTCATGTATTTTTTCATGTTTTCTATCTGCCGCAATGTACCGTTAAAAATTATAAAAGTGTCTTCAACGTAGCGCGTATACGACACTAACCTGTTGGAGAACTTATTTTTGTTACTGAGCAGTCATGTGTTCTCATAGTGATTTAGGTATATATCCGCCAGCAGGCTAGATAAGGGTGACCCCATGGCTAGACCTGTTTTTTGGATATAATAATTATTATTGAATGTAAAGTAATTCTGGCTTAATATAATTTCTAATAGCCCGATTATTTCGTTAATTTCTTCCTGGTTACATATTCTGGTATTAATAAGATTTGCTTTAAGGACAGCAAGTGTTTCCTGTACAGGGACATTTGTGTATAAGTCAACAATGTCAAAAGAGGCTATTTTGTAGTTGGGTTGTATTGTAATGTTTTTCATTTTATTAACAAATTCAACATTATTTTTTATACCGTGATTATTCTCTATTCTCATACTGCTTTTTTATTTTCGCCGCAAGTTTTTTGCATACACCGTAACTCGGTGCAGTGGTAAAATTTACGAGAGGCCTGATCGGTACACTGGGTTTGTGTATTTTCGGTAGGCCAATAAATCGAGGCGCCTCCGCGCTAACGGGTTTCAACGAACGGCGTGTAGAGACGTCAAACGGGTGTGTACACTGGTTGATTTTGCTATTTAAAACTTTGACAAAGTCTGCGGTTGGGTCAATTTGTACCATTGTGATATTATTGTTTTTTATGAATTCATTAACTTTTAACGTGTACTCGTCTTTGTCTATTATGACAATGGTATTACCTTTATCTGCTTTCGTAACTAGGGCATTGTTATCATTCAATTTAGTTTTTAATTTCTTCAGAATTTTATTTTTTTTTACGTATTTCCGATTTATTTTAAGGACACTGTTATTATTTGTTACTTTGTTCTCCAAGAGTTTATTTAATTTATTATTAATTATAGCACGGGTTTCGTTTTGTAGTGCCTGGCTTGGTATTGTTTTTATCGCAGCTTCCGCATTAATAATTTCGCGAGTTATGTGGTCTTTATTGACATAAGATATATTATAGTTCAACCCTTTGTTAAGAATATGTATTTCGTCAGAGGTAAACTGTATAAGTTAGAGACACGTGTGTAGAACTTGTGTTGTGTCCTCTTTTATCTGTTCGTGTTTAAGAATTCGAAGTTTTATTACTTGTTTCTGATAAAGTCGTTTCAGTATGTCGTGCGCGTATTTGTTGATGGTTTGTAATACGTTATCCTAGTAAAGCTACATGTACGCTATCGAACAGCTGTAAATGAGTCCTATATAACTCTCTATTTAAAACTGTTTTCTTTTTATACAAATACTTTTGTTCTTCTCTCATCCACATTATTCCTGCATATCCTTTTATTTTCGTACTAAACTCCGATTTTCTGTTTATCTTTATGGAGGCATATTTTGGTATTATATTATTTTTAATGCATTCTTGATTAAACTTTATGTGCAAATTTGACTTCAGTAACCTTATCTTGATATTTTGGAATTTATACACCGTGTGTGCCTGACTAGCTTCCAATTTTATATTCATGTTTACCGGTGTCCAAGCCACTTATTTATATATTGACTGAATAAAGTATTTACCTTATTTTGTTTGTCCGTCTGGTGGCTTTATTTCTATCTTCGTTACTACTACGCGTTTCGGGACATATGTCCCATCCTCAGGTATTGTCACTCAGCAGAGGTCGTCATTTAATTAAAATATCAAAACATAAAAACTTATAACATAATTTACACATATTCAACACTAAAATGTTTAAACTTTGGAGCACGCACCAAATAACAACACACAAGAACAATTCATAGCGTTGTGTGTGTGTGTGGGGGGGGGGGTGTGAGAGAGAGTGTGTGTAGTGCTAGTTGAAGAGCGACCGTAACTTCGTAGCCACAACCAGCGCTCACTCGATGTGATGCAAAAAATATACTCAAAAAAGACGGTTAGTTCTGCGGTGGTTGTTTCCAGCCTGGTGAATACATAGAGAAACGTTTCCATTTGAATCCAATATTTTATGCATTAGTGGAACGAAAACATTTAAACGACTATAAAAACACTCTTTACAACAAACGTACGCACGAGTGCGCGTGTGTGTATATAAAGTTTGCAATCGTATCTGTGAATCTTTTGAGTTGCATTTTTAGTTGCAAAAAACGATAAAGGACCTTTCCTCTTGTGCATATCATAACAACAATATTCATTTTACCTCCCGTTTGTTTCATTTTCGGTTGTCATATATTTTGTTGCTCTTTTTAGTTATTCTCATTCACTACATTTTCCCTCGAGCTTTGTAAAAACCTGGATGAATATTCTTTCATACATACGTATCAGTTTTGTATATACGAGATGTTAGATGTTTTATGTGTCCCGTAAGAAGAGTCGAAGTAGCATAGAACAGGGTATTTACAGCATAGATGTACAGTAATAATTGTGTGTTTTCATACTTATAGAACGTTGAAATGAAGTACTAAGACCCGGGCTGAGTTGATGATACTCCACGACGCTGTAGAACAATTGCCTCCAGAACCGAGGCAAACTTTCTGTATCCGTAACAGATTTTGTTTCACAGGATAAGGTTGTTAGCCTTATGCTCAACCCCCTACTAGAAGGGCCAGGAACTTTGATTTCGGGCTGTTCTTCCCCTGGAGAGATGCCTTCACCTCGGCTGCCGAGCGCTCTCTGCCAGGACGCAGTAGGCTAACTAACTCAGCCCATGTGTGCAGCCGTTGACCTACTAGAGGTTACTCCACCTGCCACACTAGATGCACACCCTGCTGCCGGTGTACACCATCCTGTCAGGTCAGGATGCAGGTTACCCCCGGACTGCCCTGGCAGGGCCCCCTTCTCTTTTCTCCTTGCCGACCCATTTCACCGAAGGAGTTGTTTACCACAACCTTAGAATTGGTTGCTCTGCGTAACAGGGCCTACCGCCTTGTAGGTGTGAGTCGAGTTGGGGTGGAGAGGCTAGTTCTTTTCTCTTCATTGAAAAGCATGTAATCGCATCCACCCCCTTAGGGCTGACGATCCCTTACGGATTAACGGGTCACATTATAGGGGTGGTGATTTTGGGGTTCGATATACAGTACTCCTTTGAGAACATTTATATAATTTTTAAATCATTGCCAATTTAGAGATGTTTTCCACTCTTTGTTAAAATAAAATTACCAGTAAGCGAAATACGAGAGCTTACCGGACAGTATCGGACCTGCGGGAAGCGGTTGCGCATCTGCAATGTAACTCAACAGCTAATGAGGCGGTACCTTTCAACGCAGCTGTTCAGTTAGCGAGATTCTGTTGTGCAAACAGGAGTTGCATGTGACTGGGATTTTTCCGCACTGGGCTTTTGGTTCGGAGTCAGAGTCCTGGACTCATTTCTATGATATGATATTTTTTAGGAAGTCTGGGTGGCTCTTAAAGGTATCGAGCAAATTTTGTGTAACTTCAGCACGGAATACTTTCTTTTCTTGCGACGGAAGTCGTAGCACGACTTTTGTTGCAATGCTTTCATTCCAACACGTTCCGTTGAAGACGCCGTTCCATAAGATTTTTAGTTGTAACAGAGTTTATTTAGATTTCAGTAATCCCTTAGTTCTGAAAAGGGATTAATTTTTAAGGTTCACCAAATTTGTAAACAATACAATATGAAAATCGCTACTATTAAAATTAAGGTAATGGGATTTCGAAGTAAGGAGCCAATAAGAACAAAAATAATGATTAGTGATCGAATTCTAGAACAAGTGAGCCACATTAATTATTTGGGAAATGATATTGGCTATGATAGAAATTATGATATTGATGTTAAGTTAGGTAAGTTCCAGACGATCTGTGGAACAATCAACGAGGTATTTTTAGAAACAAGGTACGTCGAGATACAATATTAGAATTTCACAAAGTTATGGCAGTCCCTATACTGTTTTATGGGTGTGAATTATGGACAAAAACCAAAAAACATGACAGTAAAATACAGGGCTTGGAAATGGCATTCGTAAGAGGAGTTAAAAGGTGTTCTAAATGTTACCGTGTAAGAAAAGAAGTGGTAAGAGAAGAGTTACAAGTTTCTAACTTGAACGAGAAATTAAAAAATTACAAACAACGGTGGAAAAAAGATTTAGAAAGAATGTCAGATTCCAGACTGATCAAACAAGTCTGGACATACAAACCTATAGGACTCATGTATGTGGGTAGCTCCAGGAAGAGATGGGTAGAGGATTTTTTAGGCGGAACAGGCAGCATCTTGCCTATGCCGTGTTGTGAGGATAATGACGTTCTGAAAAGAGAGTAATACGTGCGCGCGCGCGTGCACACACACACACACACACACACAGGGTGTTTTCCAAAAGATGATGGTGCCATGCCTGGGGAAATAATTTTTCTCATTAAGCTGTAGAACAAATGTCCAGTAAACATACTCTGGATAATGCTTTGTTTTCCGACTGTGTGTCTGTGCGTATTTTTGACCAAAAAAGTTAATTACTTTTGAAGAAATTTAACATGAGGAATTCAAATTTCACTAGTCACGAGCCGCCACAGATAATAACTAAACTACTGGTTATGCTATTATATCATTTGTATCATCTGCTATTTCGTAATGTTTAATAGTAAAAACTATAATTTGTAACATGTATAGACAACGCATTATAAAATCATAAAACGCTTAAAAACGTATTTTAATGGCGACTATTGCCTTCAGAGTTTTAGTTTTTACACATTTGAACCTTTCTCCCGCAACGGTTACATTAAATTATTTGATGTATATATGTATTATTTTATCTCATGTGTGACTGTTTTATTATTCTGTGTATAAAATGCAGATTTTCAGTAATTGAGGAGACAAGTTCAAACTCACTGTGATGGGCACAGGACATTAAACGAAACATTATGGACTGTCCAGTCAATATCGTATATACGAGAATTTTTGTTAACTTTGAAATGAGATTTCCATTAGAAGAGAGCACAAGTAACGTTGTTTCAACAAACGCCACAGAACAATGTCTACGTCCAGATAAGTGGCAACTTCTACTAAGACGTCAAACAAGATTAATGACGTCAGACCAAGCCGGCGCGGATACCGCACGTTTGACAAATGTATCGGAACCGGCTGGCCGGCCGCGCCACTCAGCCTTCTGCGGAAACACACTCTGCAGGAAATGTGCTTACACATGCAAGCGCGCGCACGTATGTACGTCCATACATTCGACTTGTGTGTGTGTGTGTGTGTCTGTGTGTGTGTGGTAGAGCGAGTCCAGCTAGAGGGACAAGAAATCGATGAAGAATTGTTGTGTACTGTTTTTGTTGGCCGATTCGGTTTGGTTCAGCAGACCCAGATTCTACACCTCAATTCTGGCAGATTCCACTTAACTTTCTTTAACCAATGAAGTTTATTCGTTGATATTCTTTAGTAGATCAGGTAACCTATCCTAACGTCTTCACATTCATTCGATCCAAGTGTCTACAGAATGCAGTCTTTTGTTTGGCATGAAATTTGAAGTTTTATTTAAATCAAAACGTTAATTCCTTTCATAATTTCACATAAAATATTAACGTTTTTCAGTTACGTAAGCGATAAAATACAAAATCTGTAATGAAATAAGGTAAGCGAAGAAATAAAGTAGAGACTGTGATGAGGTACGAACAGTCTCTACCTCATCATTGGCGTGAATTGTCGGAAACCGTGCCAATTGTTACCGACACTGATGGTGGTGACGCCGAACGTCTGTCAGCATAGATTCTAGACCACGGTTTAATAGCTCGGCTAATATTGTTTTTAACTATGTGGACGCCAGCCGTCAAAGCCTCAGGAGCTCTACACAGATTATATTGTTGCACTGATGAAATAAATAGGCCTACCACATCGCTAATTGCCTACGTGACTCTGGGCACGTCGCGCCGCTGCTGACTGTTCCAGAAATTTACAGATTATTCTACGGGGCAGAATTACGTTCTAGGTCACGCGAGATGCCCCTTCAAGACTGTTACTCGGCTACTCTATCAGCATCCACGTCCGCTTATCCATCGCTACACTGCAATAAATACCGCATTTCGGACCGGCCTAATTAGTTATCTATCGCCTAGCTGGCGATCTATTCAGTGCGGATCAAACGATTGTTACGGATTAGTGGAAAGCGATTGTTATGTTAATTAGTAGAAAAGCTGATATTTGTTGTCATTTGCTGGACGATTTAACTTGAGTTGTTCTATAAGCGCGCTTTGTTGATTTTATAACTTCATACGCGCTGCCGTGCTGGGCTCAAATAAACGTAACACAAAATACATTTAAATAGTCGTAATATCTAACTTAAATTCAAGGGGAGGGCGATGCGATAGAAAACAGTCAGTACTAGTGAGCAGAGTCGACGTGAATTTATTTATTACACAACGAAAATCAGCGTCTTACTTTTATAAATTATGAGTCAGCCAGAGGAGCAAAAATCAATTACCGAATAAATTAAATACTGGATAAATCGATTACTAAAAAAAAAAATCAATTACTGAATAAATCAATTGCTGTATAAATTCATAACTACATAAATCAATAACTGCATAAATCAATACTAGTTTACAATATTATTGCGCGTAGCGCACAAGCTATAATCTGTTCATGAAATTTTAACAACTTCGTATATCACAAAGTTCTTGTAAAAGATATAAGTTCGCATCACACAAAGTAAGGAATTTAGTTCATTTTCTTTTCAACTAGCAATCTGGCAGACTCCGAGCTCTTGCTGCATGGTAATTAATTATTAGTCTAATAATGTTACTTGGAAATCGGAGGTGTGTCCTCTCGCAGTCTGCTGTCACCGGTCATGCCGTACGTGAACCCGTTGTGGGCACGTGTTTCTCCACTGGTCCCACGGAGTGCTGTCGTGTATGTTCTCGAACGTAGGCCGAAGAAATACTGGAGCGAGTCGAAATTCTCTGGTATACGTGGACCCGGTCGTGGAACCAAGCTTTATGCTTGGTAGACGCGGCTGCCACCGAAAAGTGCCCATTGAGGCGACCGCTGGTGACTCTGCTCACGGTCCGGTCAGGTGGTCGACTGAAATCAGCTCGCCGGGCGAACGGCGAAACGAGTTCGTTAGAAAGGAAGGGGGCGTGACGTCAGGGAAGGACTGACCGATGCACGGATAATTATTATCTGTCGCGCCACTATTTAAACTTATTTTTATTTAAATTAATGTTAACCGTTGCTGCATTCGGCAGGTATGCCGAATAACTGCAACAAACGTCTGTTCATTTGTTGATTTATGACAAATCAAAGTTTGTAATTAGTGACTTCATTGGTGTCAGCCATTCTGTTTCCACCGAACAACATCGGTGTGATTGTCATAACAATATTATTTTACGTAATTTCTAGAAAGCTTCTAATTTGTTTTATTTAGTTTTTTGTTTCTAATCTGATTGCAAAGCACTGGAAGATTCTTCGGAGAGCGTCAAGTGCTCCGAGGAACACAGTTTGAGATAAGCTGCTCTAACGTTAGATGACGATAACGACGACTATGATAAGGATTCGTACGTAACATTTGCGACGATTCATGTGTTGAAAGCTGATTATTCATTACGTGGGTTCTGTGTGTGTGTGGGGGGGGGCTGACAGGGGGGAGAGAGAGAGAGAGAGAGAGAGAGAGAGGGTTTACAGCTTGAGAACGAATCGATTCAATGACTTATTGTTTACCGTGTTTTCTCTTGTTGACCGACCACAATAGAGTACAGTACAGAGGATGCAGGTTTCACACTTTCTATGAAAAACAAGGAAAACGGTATAAGGTAAACTAAAGTGGGGACAACAACGAACGACCGAGAATACTGTGAACATCGCCGAATTTGATAGTGTTTGCTACATCCAACTCAAAATCTATCTCATTCTATGGCAACCATCATAATGTTCAGCAAAAATTAAAACCAAAAAATGTTTTTTTTCCCACACACCTGTGTCCTATAGTCGTGTATTTCCAGACTTGTTTGGCCTGTCTGGAATCTGACATTCTTTCTGAGTGTTCACTCTACCGTTGTTTGTATTCTTTTAATTTTTCATTCGAGTGAAAAACTTGTAACTCTTCTCTTATGACCTCACTCCTTGTACGATCAAGCTTAGAATACCTCTAATTCCTCTTAATAACGTTATTTTGGAGGTCTGTATTTTACTGTCTTGTTTTTCGGTTGTTGTCCATAATACACTCCCATAGGACAGTATATACAGACTGCTATAACTTTGTAAATCTTTAATTTTGTATCCCGACGTACCTGGTTCATACAAATACGGGAAATTGTACCACAGATCGTCTGGTACTTACCTAACTAAACATCAATATCATAATTAACATCGTAGCCAATATAATTTCCCCCAAAATGAAAGTGTCTCATGTCTTCTAGAATTCGATTAATAATCATCATTTTTGTGTTTCTTGGCTCCTTACCTCGAAATGCCATTACCTTTGTTATTATAGTGGAGGGTTTCATGTTGTTTGCAAATCTGATGAAGCTTAAGTTATCTAACAGTTCAAGTAATTAAAATATGTTACTTGTTCAAGTAATCGATTGCCAGTTTTGATTTTTATCCGTATTTGGATCTATTTCTATGAATGTCATGCTTTTGGGCTCGTTTATGTTTTTAAATATAAAAGAAGCGTTGTCAATATATTTGCGTGAATACAAGCTTTCATGAATAAAACAATCGAGTCACCCGGATTCAACGTATTAAACAATAAATGTTTTATATATTTTACTCTTACATACATTCAATTTCATGAACTGTTTTAGAAAGACCGTAACCTGCCAGACAACAACAGATTATAATGACAAATAATAAAAAAAATCTTCTAAAAACTGCCACCGATTTCTGATGTACAGAGACCATTGTTTTTACATCAACAGCGGCTAACGTCCGTTACCAAATGTTGACAAGAAGACTGTGTGTCAAACGTAAAACTTTCGCTCCATTTGTAATCAGGCCGTGCCCGAACACAATGCCCTGTCCAATTACACCTGGCCACTAGTTGTCCCCGCGTTCTTGTTGCGAGTAGTTAACTGTGTCTGCTGTTTGTGCAACTCCATTTGCATTGTCTGTACCCGACGCAGTACAAATAGCGGTTGACCTCAGTCGCCACTAACTAGATTGCTTTCCGTCACAGCAACAACTTCGCTAAGCTTGCCAGGAATTTCGAGTAGTTGACATCGCCGCCTATAGTAGAGCCCACCTTAATTGTAGGCACTTAACAACAAACATACTCGACAGCGTGGTTTAGTGTCGTCGAGCCACAATTTATCAGTCATAGATGTCCGAGTTGTACACTTTGTCTCTGACTACTGTTCGCTACACACCCCTCCGTCTCTCCTGTCCCCAACTAGCTGAGCTCGCACAAAGTACTGCTTAATTGGTTATAGTATATTACGGCAGCAACGCAATATTATGAGTGTACTTGGCAGGATTGCCCAGTGTCGGCTAAATTGGCGGCAACATCTTTGCCAAACGGATGACTGCCGCATCCCCTAACAACTATATATATATAGTGTCAAAGCAATTAACATCGAAAATACACAAGAAGCTAATATATATATACCACAATCACACACAATAATGCCAGTATAAAATACCTAAAATCAACAGGAAACCGTAACAACAACCAACCAAAACACAAATACTCCACAAGATTCAAAATTCAGAGGGCTGAAGATGGGAACAATATGTTTCCCGAAACATGTCCCAAATAAGCGGAAAAACATCTTGAGGTAAAGTAATTATAAATATTAAATATATATATATTGTGTGTGTGTGTGTGTGTGTGTGTGTGTGTGTGTGTGTGTGTGTGTGTGTGTGTGTGTGTGTGTGTGTGTGTGTGTGTGTGTGTGTGTGTGTGTGTGTGTGTGTGTGTGTGTGTGTGTGTGTGTGTGTGTGTGTGTGTGTGTGTGTGTGTGTGTGTGTGTGTGTGTGTGTGTGTGTGTGTGTGTGTGTAACTATATGTATATACATACATAATATTGTTGTTGTATACACACACACGCATTGTTTTTCTAAACAAGATCGATTTAGAAATGATGAGATTAGAGAAGAGTTGGAAATATACGGTTTAAATGAGAAAACAGAGTTGCCTAGAAGAAAGTGGAAGGACCATCTAGAGCGGACGATCGAAGACTACCAAAACCGGCAAGCAGATACAAACCAAATGGACGAAGAAGCGTACGAAGACAAAAGAATAGACGGGAATAAATCCTATGAAACCGGAACCAAGGCCTTATCCCTTTGGGGGAAGAAGAAGAAGAAATATGTGTCTATGTTTTTAAAAATAGTGTTGGGCATATACTGCACTCTTGCCTTAGTGCTTTAGAAAGGAGAAGCCACTGGAAACCCCCCTTGTCCAATTTTTGTTTTTATTTGGGTGTCCCTGTGAAGTGCTTTTATAGCGTAAATAATAGTTTGGTTTATGCTTGTACTGTGTAATACTTTCCATAATTTTATTACTGAGACACTGTCATAGGTTTTGAAGACATCAAGAAACATCGTGCAAAAGACAACAAAGGGTGTAGTTAAACAAATGACAGACTGCTGCAGAACAACTACCATACGTGTTGGAATGTCGCAATACGTATTGAATAGATTTGCTGATTGTAAATATCAATGTCGAACAATGATGTACGATTGACAAAGGGAAGGGGAAACCAATTCAGTGGGAATTTTTCTTGTTTAGTGTTGAGATAATCCGTCGCGTTTCGCCTGTCAGCAACCTGTACCCTTCATGTCTGCGCTACAGCGGGCAAGCCGACCAAACGATGCTTTGTATTTTTTTTTTAATTTTTATCACAAACGATAAATATTTATAACTCATGAAATTGTAATAAAAATTATAACAGGATAATCCTCCTGCCAATGTTTTCAATTTGTTTACATTCTTTTTTTCTACGTAATTATAAGGCTGAGGAAGCTCTAGTTAATTAGTTAGTTAGTTAATTAACTATTAATTAATATTATTACAACGATCACACGGGTCGTCGTGTTGTACAGTGGAAACTGAATAACTGACACCAGATGAAATGGCTAATTGTCACTTTATTACAGTTAAAAATAAAGAAAGACGCAATTCTTCAGGCTAAAGGTAGTCCAGCACATACTAATGTATAAACGTCATCTTTTGCGTGCGTCGTATTATTACGTCGTAAAGTTTCACGTCGTCTCCAGTGTTCAGGGTCTTAGGCCGGCCGTACACTGGAGCGACATTTTGTTTCTCGACAGAACCGTTTTGACTCAGGATTTGTAAAGAACCATACACTAGCTACAACATTGTCTAGAGGAATCGTGAGACCCCTCGCGACAAAAGACGATGCTCCTTCAATTTATGTCTCCCAACAAAACAGCTTGCTACTTTTTGAACTGCGCATGCGCTGGATTCCAACCACACAAAGCGGGGAGTTTATATTACACTTACTTACTCGTAGTGGAAAGTGCGTGCATTGTTCTTTCATTCTGATTCTCGTATATTGTTGCGTATTTTTTTTCTTATGAGCCACTGTGGACTATGTTTGGTTCAACTGGTTCCTCTCACCTTATCCGCTCTCTTTCTCCTCACCCATATCTTTTTCATTCTTTGTCGATGTCCCTCCCTAATTTTGTCAGTCCAGATGGCACCTGTCCTCTTCTTGGGGCTTTCCTGAAAACCTTGGGCATTTTAAATTTCTTTTTCTAGTAGGTCAGGTTTCACTACGGAGAGTCAGGTTTCGTATACTATGTCGTCTTTTATTGTTTTTTAGTCTTCTAAGACATCCCATCTCCATTGCTTTTACGTATTCCATTTAAAGTCCATGGCTCACAGTCATAGATGATTGTTGGAGTATAAACTGATTTCTAGCTGCTCGTTTGTCTCCCTAGAGATTTTCCCTTTTACCAAGACTTTTTTGTATGGGTCCATACAGTCTGCTGGCTGGCAAAATACGGGAACCTAATTCTGCCATCTATGCTAAACACTTTATTTTAATATTTTGATGTGTCCACCTGCTCGATTCCACTCTTGCAAACAACTATATTATGTTGTCTTGCTGGCCTTGCGATTCTTGTAGCAATATTAAATATTTCTTTTATAAAGTTGCTAACTGCTACAGTTTTTTTTAAGACAAAGCTTTTTGTCTTAAGATGACGACATCTCTGACCTGATGATGTCAGAGATAACGAAAAGCTTTGTCTTAACAAAAAACTGTAGCAGTTAGCAACTTTATAAAAGAAATAGTAAGGATAACTGCTAATTTAAATAATACGAAGAATATCAAATATGATGAAGAATAATGTGTCCTGTTGTTAATGTTACTGTTATTATTTTCTCTCATATGACAGAGATTTTTTTTTAATTTTGTTGAAAAGCAATTAAATTAATTCTTATTTGGAAACTCCGCTTTATTATTGTTAATTTATTAGTTCATAAAATTACTCAGCAAAGTTGGTAAGCAAAGTTCGTTTATAAGTTTGTGTTTTAAATTAGTTCCCTGAAATGTTCACAGAAGAAATAGGGAAAAGCTTTCGTGGTAAACGACTTTGAACTGCCTCAAGATATAATTTAACTTGATTTAAATATTTCTCGTCAAGCCTCACCCACCTCCACTTTGACGAAAAACCTGCACATCTCTTTATATCGCTGATGTTAATTTAATGTATCTCCTTATTATTTTACGTCTTTTCGGCTACAGCGTTGGGCAATCTTGACTTTTACGGTTCTCATATTCTGTTTAATATACCTGGTGTTCTTTGCCGTTCATCTGTATATTTCTTTTAATTTATTAGTAAAAATCTTTGTCAAACTTCATAAGTACATTAAGTCTGTATTTCGTCTCTTGAGTTGTTAGTTAATTAGAATTAAGGTTTCCAAAGTTCTGTCCTTGTTGTGCCATATCTTGAGTTATCACGTCTGCAGCAGAGGTGTCGCTCTTTAAAAATTCTACTTTTAGTGTTCCATTGTTTTCCTTGAAGACTCGTAATAATCCTAAACGATCAAACTGGCAGTATTTTGTATGATACAGAAAAATTTAATTCAACTTTATTTGTATAGGCTTACGTTTTTAAGTTATTGCTGTCTTGTGTCCTTACAAATCATAATTAGAATCCTTATACAGCGACTTCTGAAACAATAAATAAGAGTCAATTTATTTATACTGTTATATATGTGTGTGTGTGCGCGCGCGTGTGTGTATCACCTAAAAAAAATCCAGTGATAGACTGTATTGTTGCCATATAGATTTTTTTTTAATTAATTCAAATTTATAATCAGTTCGTCGTTCAAACAATAAACAAATCGAATTATATAACCTTACACGATCCGAAGAGTTGTCTACTGGCAGCTCTTATTTTTATTGTCCACAGAATAGAAACATAATCAAAAACTATAATTAAAAGTATAAATGAGTGAGCGTATAATAAAAAGGACACGACCACACTTTCTGCTGACATGAACTGAGAACATTACATTACATATTGCGACAGTGTGAGCCTCTAGGGCAGAAATATCAGTTGAGAGTAACACTTATTGCTGACCAGAACATAGATAATAGAAAGAACACGGTACAGATAATACACACGGTCAGCACATTATTTATTAAACATGTAAATCTAACAATTTAAGTCGCTTTAGACTATAAATACTCGTATGTTTACTACTAAGCAACAAATTAATAGGTAGGGGGCTAGCTAGGGGGTATCTAATTTAGGTAAGTTGTGTTTTGCTGGTGGTGTTGATGATGATAGTTGTGGTGGTCGTGATGGTGGTGGTGGTGCTGGTGGTGGTAGTGGTGGCGGAGGTGGTGATGATGATGATGTATCCTGCTAAAGCGTAAAATTTCTTATTTTCCGTTAGGAGCTTTTAAGTCACAGCATGTAGAATTCATGGAAACAAATTACGGAGCGTCAACTATCAAATTTAGAGTTTTAGACTGACTGCGCTGTATAATCTCAATGTTGCAGATACTAGCAGTACCCTGAAGCTGGATCCCACACCGGTTGAAGAATGGCCTTGCATATTAAAATTCTCTATTGGCCAGACATAAACCGCAATTTTATAAGTAGCAGCCAGTAGATATTTCTGACCGTGACGTTAGTCTTCATGGAAGTTATGAGTTTTTTCCACGTCAGTCTCCTGGCCAAGCGGATCACAAGGTATTTAGCACTTTCAGCTTGAAGTATTCGTCGACCATGTAAGTCACATGATAGTACGAGGACTAGAAGAAGAAGAAGAAGAAGAAGAAGAAGAAGAAGAAGAAGAAGAAGAAGAAGAAGAAGAAGAAGAAGAAGAAGAAGAAGAAGAAGAAGAAGAAGAAGAAGAGAAGAAGAAGAGGAGGAGGAAGAAGAAGTAGTAGTAGTAGTAGAAGGAGGAGGGGAGGAGCAGGAAAATAACAATGACTATGACGACGACAACGATGATGGTGGTGGTAGTATTGACGGTGGTGGTAGTAATTGTTGGGATGATGATGATGTTGATCATGTCAACGTTGTATTCCGTCTTATTGTTTTACTATTAATGCTTGATCCTGTGCAAATTAGATAATCATGTAGATTTGCCTCAGTGACTTTTTAAATGATTTAGATACTACCGTTTCGGTCAAAAGGATGACAATCGGCATCAAAACAACTGTTATCAGACAGGTAATGCTTATCTATTCGAGAGGTGTAGTTAAGTTGTTGACACGTTCCTGAACATCAGTCATCAACAAATAAGATGACACGTAATAGTTCTGTGGTTTGAGTTCCCGCGTTGAGTGTCTTTTCAAATGACTTCCTCATTTATATCTCTCACTATCTACATCAAAGCAACTATTATTAGTGGCAATTACGTTTTACCTAACATCAGTCTAGTTGCTCCATATTATGAAATATCGGCTTTGCCGACAGCAGAATGACGACTACACGAGCGGCTCCGTTGAAAGCGATAAGCTGCGGATGATGAATACTAATTGTGGCAACGCAGCGTCAACGTCAGCTCACAAGCTCACAACTGTAATTTCATCACTAAATGCGCAATTAAGAACAAATTACTTCAAAGGTTTCCTACTGTCATCATTTTATCCGAGGCAGTGTTCCAGTGTCTTGTCATTATCTCACTATTCGTTAACAAAAATGTGATATTAGTAACTTAGGTACGCACAGTTTTGGTAGTTTTAACACTTCAATTACGATAGGTTTAAATAAACAATTTGTGTGCAGACTGCGACAGTGTTACAGATTGTAAATAAATAAAAAAATATACTCGAAAAACTGTTAAAATTTTCGTTGTTACCTTGGGCGATAAAATTCTGATGGCGCCACAATAAAAATGAAAAATTATATCACGAGGCATTGTTTGTGTCGCGCCGTTATGGGCGTCCTGTGTTGACGGATGACCCGATTAACTCCAACCCCCTCCCGTCAGCACAGCCACTACGTAACGTCCTTTTACCAATAACAATTTCAACTGAACAGGGTTTTTTCATCCCTTACAGTAGACTGTACGAATTTTTTACTCGTAGAGCGTTGTTATCCACAAGGCTGGAATTTCGTGTGTACTTATTTTAAGTTTAATGTGTGTGTGTGTGTGTGTGTGTGTGTGTGTGTGTGCGTGCGCGTGCGTGCGTGCTTGTACGTTCTCACAACAAGGTGGGGTTAAATGGGTTAAATACTTTAATTCTGAACTTACAAAGTTATTATAAATTCAAAATTTCGTCTACAAACGAAATTGGTTCTGCTGTTAGGCAGTGGCCGGTTGGTATTAAACGCCATCACGTCGCCAATGTTTCGATTCCCTGTCGTGAATTCTTCGTCTTTTTTAACTTCCTTGTTAGGACTCTGGCCTGTTCTATAACAACAGTCCTACATGTTGTCACTCCACCTATTTCTTGGCCAGCCAATGCTCCTCTTCATGTTTGGTTGGTTATGTCTTGCCTTTTTCACTTTCCTCGTCTCATCCATTCTTGATATGCGTTCATTCCATATCCTCCTTGCTTCTGCAATCCGAGGAATAATATCTGTTACATTACTCGCCTACAGTTGGTCTTATAAACCAACGGGCTAGCGTAACGTTGGAAGACCATTTTCAAGATGGGACCAACTATGATCATTGTGGAGACGGAACAGGCATTTTTGCCTATACCATGAAGTGTAGAAGAAGAAGAAGACATTACTCGTTTCACTTATACTATTGTTTGGCAACCTATCGTACCTTGTTATTCCAAGTAACTCTCCGTGATAATATAGTCATTTCTATGGTACTAATAATGACGACTGAACAATGTCTTCAAAATTAAAGTAATTTATTCACTAATAATGATGACTGAATAAATTATTGTAATTTTGAAGAAATTATTAAATTGAGTAGATTTCTTTTAAAGAGCGTTCAAAAATAGTGTCATTATTTTACTGTATGCGGTGTCGATCTAGTTCCCCCACACAAGACGTAACGAAGCTCACGTACCAATAGACCGATTGCTTTACCAAAGCTTATTGAGGCTCGTGTTTGTCGCCAGAGTATCTCGCTGTATTGTAATTGTAAATTAATATTCTGGCAAAATTAATTGTAATATTAATGCGTGGCGCAATATTGTAAATTATACAATTGCGTGACACGTGTTTATCTCTTACAAGTACACAATGCGCGCGCGCGTGTGAGTGAGTGTGGTAGCGTTATGTTCACCTTTCACTCGACATCCAATTAAACAGTGTTGTACTAATTATAACTTCACAGTCGCATTGTTGTCTTGTCACTGCTCGCCGGAGACAAACTTTGCCACCACCAAGCGAAACTGATATCATGAAAGCATGTACACTTCTGTGTGCATTTGTATGTGGTCTGAGTATTTGAAACAAGTTCCATTAACGGAGAGAGACAATCGCGCATAAACAATCGTGTGCGTGTGAAGAGAGAGAGAGAGAGAAAGAGAGTGAGAGAGAGAAAGTAAATAAGCGACAAAGATGCTCAGAATATTGATTTACTCATGTTTGTCACAATCGTTTTTCCACTGACATTTTTTCTAAATGTAATTATGTGCTTAGATGTACAACTAGAAAATGTATCGATAATCGATACTTAAAGGATAATTAAAAGTGGATCCGTGGTTTCGTTTGCAACTTACAATCGCTGAAATTAAGAAACAAAGTTAAGAAAGTTAAGTTGAGTTAAAATTAGAATTTAAGAAACAAATATCTGAATATCTACGGAACATGAATGCAAACTTGGATGGCACAAAGAAATACAGAAACACTTAGAACAGATCTGAAATATTGAAATGGAAAAAACAGTTAAGGACGGGATTAAGTGCAGAAAAACAAAAGGGGAATTCAAGCTGGAAGGAAAGATCAACTGACAAGGGAGGCAAGGTGAAATGAGAGAATGAGACAGACAAATCTGAAGTAGAAGAATAGAAGCCTATTACAAGCAAAAGAAGAAAGAATAAATTGTACAACGCGGTCCTAAGTGGTCTTAATTGGTTAAAAAAAAGAAAGGAAACGAAAAGATAATATGAACCGTACAAGTTTACTGCAAAACATTTGTGAGTCACGAGAAATGGTTCTGATTCAAAATAAATAATTTACTAGTATAAACAGAGAAACCGTTTGAATTAATGAAACCACAGTCAGTTAATAAATTGAATAATGTAACTAACTATTATTCTGCAGAGTAATTAATTTGGTCGCCGTTTTTATTATTCAAACAATCAGTTAAACCAACAAATCTTTGGCAATACCAGTTACTGGTTGTGACGAAAATAATTAACAAAACTCGAGAGTAAATTCACTTGAAAGCATTAGTATAGTTAAACCAACGAAACGTTGCAAGATTTCTACTATTTTGAAATAGATCGATATATAATATTAATTCCCTTCAAAGGACAAAGTGCATATTCTGGTAACGTTTTATTATTCTTAAGTAAAACCATTTTTACTTCCATGTTCCATAAGGAAATGGAAGTATAGTGATGGCGAAAAAAATCGTGTTCGAGATAAGGGCTGATTCTGATTGTACTACCCTCAAAACATGAGAAGAAAAGTCATTTTTTGAAATGTGTGTGTGTGTGTGTGTGTGTGTATGTGTGTGTGTGTGCAATTTTATCTATGGGGAACAATACCTGCCGAAAATTCAAACAGAATCAAATAATTGTCTGCATACAGCTCTGAACTGTAGAGCACTCAAGGTATATTGATTTTGGTGAAGATCGGTTAAGATAAATGGGTAGTTTACCGGCAATGTTTTATGTTTTAACAATAGTAACTTTTTCTATGACGAACGATAACTGCCGTAAATTCAAACACAATCAAATAATTTTTTGCATTTTTTTTATGTGCCTGAGTTGTAGAAGACTCAAGGCCTTTTGATATTGGTGAAGATTGGTTAAGGGGAAGGGGTAGTTTACCTGCAACGTTTTATGTTTAACAAGAGTAAAGTACTTGATTTTGATAAATAAAGTATCCTGAAAAGAAGGTCATAATAATCCATTGTAGAAAGGTAGATAAATTATCTATAAATGAAAAGGCTTGTTGAAGGGGGTGGGGGTAATTTTCTACAAATTAAAATGATAGTTGAAGGGGAGGAGATAATTTTTTATGTGTACTACGGTATCGGCAACAAAGAAATAGTTTGTTGTTAAAATTCCTTCCCGGGCTGTTTGGCCGTGGTCCAATATTTTCTCCAAAACTAGATGTTTCGGCAGTGCTATTGACTGCCATCATCAGTGAAAATTGAGTGCGCTAATGTGAGTTGTTATACGTTAGTGGCCGAAGTACTGTGGTTAAGGCTGATGTAGGAAGTAGAAAGAAGTAATTTCTATGGAAATATTTCATTTCGAAAATGATTTTAAATATAAATCTTGGAACATGGAAGTCATGTATGGCCTTCCATACCGATATTTAATTCATTTTGTTATGGTGTGTGGGACGCAGCATAACTTGACGTAGAAATTGAATTATTTAATACTCCTCGCTGTGAAACTTTTATTTCCAATTGTTTTTTTATTTCTTGTTGGGAATATTCTGTATACACGCTCTTGGCTGATTCAGTAACAGATATTTCTAATAAAGATTAGTGTTGTTTGGAGGGATGCAAAGAAGTAATAAATTCTGACCTCAAGATCATAGTGATTATTATTAAATTATTCTGAATTTAATTATACATTCTAATATACTATTTTGCAAACAAAGAAACAGATTTAAGTCAGTATAGTCAATTTTGCAATAAGTATAATTTATGAAAATTATTTTAAAATTTCTCAGTACATTTCAACAAGTACAGATTTATACTTTATAGGTTTCGTTATTATTTTTCCGTTTAATTCATCTATTGGCTGCGATAAACAACACCTAACATATGGGAATTCGTAGATTTACTGTGTGTCGCGTGGGACTCAAAGCGAATACTATTCTACCCTTTTGAAGCACTTCCTTTACAATTTTTATAAGGTATTAAACTATATTAAATGCTGGTTGGTAATTATCTGCCGTAAGGAGAAGATGAAGGAGGAGGAAGAAGAGGAGGAAAATAATAATAAAAATAAGAAGAAGAAGAAGAAGAAGAAGAAGAAGAAGAAGAAGAAGAAGAAGAAGAAGAAGAACAACAACAACAACAACAAGGAGAAGGAGGAAAACAACAAAGAAACATATTTAGATTAGTATAACTTTATTTTACAATCGGAGTTACGACAATTAAGGAAGTTCTCGAACAGTCGTGAGTGTCGTTGTAACCGTTTCTCGACTAGCCGAGCTGGTGCATCGCCTCTGACAAGGACGTGCTGGAAAGTACCATCCCAGACTGTTCTAGTACTTGTAACTTCGGAAATTATGCTGGCACGCCGCAAATTATTCTGGAACATCTGCGAGATCTATACGAAGCAACAGCGACTGGCTTACTGTCTGGCCGCGATTCGAAGATTGAGCATTGTGTAAGGTGGGAGAAGCATGGCCGGATACTACGGTAGGCTAAGTGGGGGTAAACCAAACGCCTAGTACACATATTTCACCCTACCTCGCTTACAATCGGCCGCGTGGTGGAGGAGAGCAGCCTCGGTCATCATGGGCAGACAGTAGTTAGTCACAGTTGGCGATTTATTCAGTGCGAATGAAGTGGCTGTGCAAAGTGCGGAATGAAGTCAGTGTTATAATTAATGCGGAACTCTTAATAGTTGCCATTATATTGCGTGCGGACAAATTTAACTTGAATTACTGTATAAGATTGTCTTCTTGATTTAAAATTGTTATTTGTGACTCATTAAAGTTGGTAATTAGTGACTTAGTGACATTGGTGTCTGTATTTTGTTTCCACTGTACCATACGACGATCCGTGAGACCGTCGTTACATTAAGTAAAATTTTTCAAACAATTTTACAATTTCTCAGCATGTTTCAACCTGTACGTATTTATACTTTCTACGTACCAGTATTTATACTTTATACTGGTAATTAGTGACTTCATTTGTGTCTGTATTTTGTTTCCACTGTACCATACGACGATTTGCAAGACCGTCGTAACATTAAGTAAAATGTTTGAAAACAATTTTACAATTTCTCAGCATATTTCAACTGTACGTATTCATACTTTATACGCTCCGTCATTCCTTTTCTGTTTAATTCATCTATGGCTGCGATAAACAGTATCTGACTTATGGAAAATTGTAAATTTACTGCGTACAACAAATTGCAATTGTATATCTTATATTATCTGGCAGTAATTATTATTTTTTAACAAACACATAGAGACAGACGAAAAAAATAGCGGTATGGAGAACCATACATGACTTCCATGTTCTAAGATTTATATTTAAAATCATTTTTTTGTATTCGGTTCGATAATTTCTAACAAGTTAGGTGGGTTCCTTGTAAATCGAGATTTATGTTTGACAAATTGAAACGAAATGTTTCCATAGAAACTACTTCTTTGTTGCCGATAACGTCGTACACATATAAAAAATTATCCCCTCCCCTTCAACTACCCTTTTCATTTACAGACATTTAATCTACCTTTCTACAGTGGATTATTATGACTTCCTTTGTAGGATATTTTATTTATCAAAATTAAGTACTTTACTCTTGTTAAAACGTAAAACGTTGCTAGTAAACTATCCCTTCCCCTTAACCGATCTTTACCAAAATCAATAGGCCTTGCGGACTCTACAATTCAGGCACGTATGCAAAAAATTATTTGATTCTGTTTGGATTTGCTAAAGTTATCGTTCGCCATAGAACAAATTCTACACACACACACAAACACACACACACACACACACACCTTTCGGAACATGATTTTTCTTCATGTTTCGAGGGTAGTAAAATCAGAATCAGCCTTTATCTTGAACACGATTTTTTTCGTCATCACCATACTTCAACTTCCTTATGGAACATAGAAGTAAAATCGGTATGGAGAATCATACATGACTTTCATGTTCTAAGAGTTACATTTAAAATTATTTATTTGAATTCGCTTAGATAATTATTTATAAAAAAATATTTATTACCCTCAAATTATTTTCACTATTTATGGATATTTTTGTTATTATGGGGTAGTCGTTTAATATAATTTTATTTTCAAGTTACTGTATCTACAAAAATGAGGTACTTTATTCTCATAACGAAAATGAACTATGCAGACAATCATTCACAAACACTTAGGAACATTCGGATTGATTTGGGTTGATTCCTTTTAATCTGACACCCAGTTCGATTTTCACGTTTTAACAAAACAAATGTGATCTCAAACTGGTTCTTAGAGTCCAAATATTATGAAATTTTAAAACTTAACTTAAATTCAGATTTTAATCAAAATTGCTTTAACTTAATAAGCCACGTTAATTTTTTTGATTTTATCCAAAATTTCGCCAACGTTTTAGGCTCTGATGTCTAAAAACTTTGAAAATTTCAAAAATGAATGCTATATTCAGATTGTGGTTTAATTCGCTTTCATTTGATACCTCACATTGGGATTTTGCGATTTTTTTTTTCACAATTTTGACTCAGCGTCCTATTTTTGGGGTGATCAATCTAAAAAACGACAAGGTTCTGTAGTGTAAAGGGTGGATATGTGTGACACATTTTACGAAAATCGATTGATGCGTTCAAAACTTATCGTGAAACATACCCCAATTCGTTAGATAGAGAGACAGGTAGTAAATGCTAAAAGGTCGAATTAAAACCGAAGAACTCTCTCCTGCGTTAAAAAATATAATTTTATTGCCTGGGAACAATTTTTTTATTTTTAACAATTATCATTGTTTGAAAAGTTTAAATGCATTTTAAAATACTTTACTCTTTTTAAAACGTAAAACGTTGCAGGTAAACTACCCCTTTCCCTTAACTGATCTTCACCAAAATCAATAGGACGTGAATCCTCTACAATTCAGAAATCTATGCAAAATTATTTGATTCTTTTTGAATTTTCGGCAGTTACCGTTCGCCATAGAAAAAATTCTACACACACACACACACACACTTTTCGTAAAATGACTTTTCTTCATGTTTTGAGGCTAGTACAATCAGAATCAGCCCTTATCTCGAAAACGATTTTTCCGTGATCTCAGTACTTCCATTTCCTTATGGAACATGGAAGTAAAAACTAAAGCATTTTTCGGCATAACTTTAGTGGATATTTTATCTTCAGTTTAATGAGTAGAATCATTTCCGATGTTTGGCACCGTCTATTGGGATATAATTAGTAAAATAGTTTACCTTTTTCTTGTCCGTCTGGTGGCCTTCTCTCTATATTTAATTCTACGCGTTTCGGGACATATGCCCCATCATCAGGTATCCCTTGGTGAAGTTCGTCGATCATTAAAATATTAAAAACATTTTATATACAATGTTACACATAACAATAAATATAATATAAATATAAAAAACAAACATAAAATCCCCAAACTTGAGACACACGCGATATCGGTGGTGCGCACCACGACATGCTATAGTCGACTGCAGTGTTCATGTTGTTATATGTCGTGCACTATGGACCTTGTTTTGTATTCTTATCGCTGTGTCGTTTAACAGATTTGACTGGAAATTCAATTGATCGTTAAGGATGACTTCTTCTGTTTTTTTAAATTTTTGTAAGCCTTATATATTTCGTATTCTTTGATAGCATTCATATAATTTCCTTTTCTGCATATAAGGAGGGGTTGAAAGTTCGTTGTGAAATCAGTATAACTATGGTTTTTGTCCATCAGATGGCGCGCGTAATTTGACACTGTTTTACTAAATTCTTTTTTAGGTAAATGTTCTCTGAATCGTTTTTTAAAAGGTCTACCAGTTTGGCCAATGTAAAAGCTATCACAGTCATTGCATATTATCTTATAAACGCCCGTCCTGTCCTCAACCGATTTTGAATGTTTAGGTAAGAGTATCTTATTAATGTTATTATTAGTTCGGTAAGCCATTTTTATATTTATCCCACTGAATACTTTGTTTAAAACTTTGGGTATGGTGTTACCATATTCTGATGCTATATACCTAACTTTATTTCTATTATTTTCCTGTAACTCTATGTTGTTTTTCTTTTTTCTGTGTTTCTTGACTAAATTATCCACAATTGAGCTTTTATAACCATTGGCTTTAGCTATTTATTTGATCGTGTTCAGTTCTTCGTGAAAATCTTTATCTTCTAGTGGTATGGAAAGTAACCTATGTATTAAACTATGATAAGCTGCCATTTTGTGAGAAAAGGGGTGATGTGATTCAGCATTTATCGTGAGATCCGTGGTTGTCGGTTTTCGGTATATTTGATATTGAAATTTTTCATCTAGTCTTGTAATTGTCAGGTCGAGGAAGTTAAGTTTATTATTTATCTCCGTCTCAAGTGTGAACTGTATGTTTTTATTGACACTATTCATGTATAATTTCATATTTTCTATTTGTCGTATTGTGCCATTAAAAATTATAAACCTATCATCAACATAACGTGTATATGATATTATTTTCTTGGAAACTTTTTTTACGTTATTGAGCAAATATGTATTCTCATAGTGGTTTAAGTATATGTCAGCTAGTAAACCAGATAAAGGTGACCCCATGGTTAGACCCTTTTTTTTGATGTAATAATTATTGTTAAATGTAAAATAATTTTGGTCAAGTACAACTTCCAGTAAATTACTAAATCATTGATTTCTTCAGAGTTACATATTTTGGCGTTAATAAGATTTTCTTTATGGATAGTGAGAGTTTCTTGAACAGGGACATTCGTATACAAGTCAACAATGTCAAAGGATGCTATTTTATAATTAGGTCGTAATTTAATGCTTTTCAATTTGTTAATAAGGTCAATGTTATTTTTTATACTATGGTTATTACTTATCTTTATACTGTTTTTTATTTTCACTGCAAGGTTTTTGCTGACATTGTAGCTCGGCGCAGTTGTGAAATTTATCAATGGCCTAATCGGTATATTGGTCTTATGGATTTTTGGTAGGCCAACAAATTGTGGTGCTTCTGCGTTAATGGGTTTTAGTGCACGGCGTGTGGCGTTATCAAACAGCCGTGTACATAGGTTAATTTTGTTATTCAAAACTTTGACGAACTCTGCAGTTGGGTCCGATTGTATCATTACAATATTATTATTTGATATGAACTCATTAACCTTTGATGTGTATTCGTCTCTGTCTATTACGACTACGGTATTCCCCTTATCCGCTTTTGTAATCAGTGCATTGTTATCTATCAATTTAGTTTTTATATGTTTCAAGGTTTTATTTTCTTTCAAGTATCTTTGATTAACTTTACGGAGCTTTTCATTATTTGTTATAGTTTTTAGGCATTTATTCAAGCTATTATTAATTACGGCACGGGTTTGATTTTGTAAAGTCTGGTTTGGTATTGTTTTTACGGCGGCCTCTGCACTAATAATTTCTCGAATCATGTGGTCTTTACCTATATAAGGAATATTATAATTTAGCCCCTTGTTAAGAATATCTCTTTCATCAGATGTAAATTGTATACACGTCAAATTTGAGACACGCGTGTAGAACTTGTGTTTACATGCGAAGTCCTCCTCCCTTATCTGCTTATGTTTAAGAGCTTGAAGTTTAATCTTTTGTTTTTGATAAACACGTTGTAGTACGTCATGAACGTATTTGTTGATAACCTGGATTGTGTTATCTAGTAGGGCCACATGAATGCTATCAAGTAGTTTTAAATGAGTCATATATAAATCTCTGTTTAATTTTGCTTTCTTTTTATACAAATATTTAAGTTCCTCTCTCATCCACATTGTTTCAGCATGCCTTTTGATTTTCATTTCAGTCTCTGATTTTCTGTTTATTTTGATGAAGGCGTATTTAGGTATTATATTATTTGTAATACACTCTTGATTGAACTTTATGTGTAAATTTGTTTTAAGTAGTTTTATTTTAATATTTTGAAATTTAAGTGTCTATTGGGAACACTTAACGTGTGCGCGCCTGTTGTTTGTGTGATAGGGTTATTATAAATAACACTGTGAATAATAGTTTCCCTACAGAGAAGATAGCATTAATTTAATAACTCCATTTGTGGCAGACATATTCTCCGCTGAAAGCAATTCATTACATTTGATACAACGTCAAGTTTAGGAATTTCGTCACAGAACTTGACGGAGTGACAACTATCTGAGGTGAACGTCAATAATTTCTTTTGCCGACTTTGCAGAGTACTGGCAATTTGAATTTGGACAAACATTGAAGGTCGTAACTACGGTGGATCAGACTAACTGCAGACAATTCATAACTAGCGAAGCACCAGCCCACAAACTACGTGCTGAGAATAATACTGAACCTGATAAAATGCTTACAGTAAAAGTGGCACATGTCCTCTTTGATTAACGTTGAGAGAAACAGAGGAAATAATATTTTAAAAAATTCATAGTTATAACATAGTACGAAATTGATTTAATTAATAGTTAAATCGTCACAATGTTTTCATGTTACATTAAAAAATGCAATTGTACAGTTTATTAAAAACAAACCCTGATATTTAGATATCACGAGAGATATATCTGAATGTGCTGTTGTTTGCTGAAAACTTGATTCCATTTCGAAATAAAGAATATACTTTTCATAAATCAGTTTTTATGCTTCATCAGAGCTGCAAACAATTCATTATAAAAATATCTACTACAAAAACAAACATAATGGCTTAATTGAGATAACAGATAAATACCTGATTATATTGTCCTTCTTTTGCAGCTTCAGTCGTTAGGTACGACGCGTTTCGGATTTATAGTCCCATCTTTAGGTAAAAATCACTCGAGGTGAGCTCGTCATTATAAAACAACTAACATGCACATAAACACTGAATTCATTATACGGACATGTTGCGCAAGAACACGATGCGCACCGTCGAGAACAGAAAAGTGTACTGGCTATATACTGTAAAGTTCAATATAAAGATAGGTCGGCAATACTCCTCATATCTCTGCTAGCTTGTGTATTATAGTATCAAAGACCACGTTAGATTTGAACAAGATCATATCGTTCAAAAGGCACTCCTACTGTAATCTAGCGGCTTTGTATATCTCGTATTCTTCCAATGCAGCCATATATTGGCCTTTTTTACAATAATGTACGGACTTAAAATTAACGGAGAAGTCCGTGTAACTATGATTACAATCAATTAGATGTTGCGCGTATGTCGATTTACTGTGCTCTAAATTCTTCACTGGCAGGTTTTCTTTGAACCTCTCTTCAAACCGTCTCCCGGTCTGGCCGATATACAATTTGTCGTAGTCATCGCACATAATTTTATAGATGCCAGAGTATGTCTCTATGTTTCTATTTGTCAACGCCCCTCGGCGCAACTCAGTAGACTCTGTCCCGTTCTTTTGAGCACGGCGATGACCCCCCCTCCGACTAGGTGTTGCCGATTATTATTTACGCCTGTCCCGTTTGGGGATACCTTGCACTCTGTGATAGATTGGCGCTATCGACTGGGGACTTGACCTTGCCTGTAAAGTCCACCGTAGGTTCCCTTCCCGAGCTTTGAGAAGAGGACTAGCTGTCCGCTTCCTGGATGACAACTTGAGACGCCTGTGGTCGGGCTGCTCGTGCGTCCCACAATCCCCTAATCGCCAGACTCGGTAAATACAATCCAAGGCCAGGTGAGTTTTGGAAGCGACCCCGTTTGTTAGCCTCGGTGGTATATCCACCAATCGAGGGGCGCTTCACGCCCTCCAACAATTAGAAATTAAAGAAATATAACTTAAGCTGACCCTGTAGCAGGAGTCCGTTTGGAGACTCGTTACACTGCACAACTCGCGCATCCCCCAGCCGCGTAAGAAAAATCTGATATCTTAATTTTTGATTACAAATATCAGATGTTACGGCATACGAAATTCATATCACATATTACTTTGACAGTATATCCCACGTTTCTCCAATATAACATAACACGTAATAATCTTATATACGCGCAGTGCATTGCGCTATCTAGTTTCCACGTATAAAACTACAAAGATGCATTAACTGAGATGAACATGGAAACGCACTCACCGCCGGGACAGGTAATGCGCAACTATATTCTCCCACTTCCGACTGCAGTAACCACTCCGGTAATTGAAATTAAACCTTAAATTTACTCGCTGCAAATTCAAACTTTTGGTCGTCACAGTCTCATCCAACCTCTATAACACGTACCGCGTTACATGCCTTATTTCGTGTTAGTTCACTTCACAAACGTGAGAATTACATGCAGCTCTGTAGTTTAGTCTTCTTCTTCTTCTTCTTCTTCTTCTTCTTCTTCTTCTTCTTCTTCTTCTTCTTCTTCTTCTTCTTCTTCTTCTTCTTCTTCTTCTTCTTCTTCTTATTCTTATTCTTCTTCTTCTTCTTATTCTTCTTCTTCTTTTCTTCAGCTCAGAAGAACAGATTTGCTATACGAGTTGATTTGAAAACATTAATTATCCTAAGTATATCACGAAGGTTGTCACGGTCGGAGTCATCTTTCTTATCACGACGTACTTGCAATTTCTTCCTTTTCAATGACAATCTCTTAAGCACCACAACACTTATTTCTACTTTTATCTCAATCATATATTCTATTCCCGTCTGCGCCTTCCACTTGAGACGCACTGAGTAAATCGCCAACGTAAACTAAACTCTGAGCGCCAGCTGTTGCGTACCTATTTATTCCCTGCAGGGTTCCATAATATGTGTCCTTAACAAGCACACGAAAATTCTAGAGGATACTTAACTGCGGCCTTGGCAGAAACGCGGCCCTTCTCGGCTGGCCGGGAAACATGTAGAACAACACTCTCCATTGTTTGAGAACTTTCGGTAATTGCGAACAACATGTGCTAATAATTTGGTACGTAGCCTGTATAATAGTGGATCAGAATGTACTTCTTATAAATTACTGACTTCGACATGCTTGTTTTTTTTTGTTTAATATACTGTATATAAATTATATATATATTATACTACTACTCTTTCTTCTCTATTTAATTCGCCTCACGTTGGTTGCGTCAATTTATACTAACACGGTTTCTCCCTTATCAATATCTTCTAAAGCCACACTGTAGTGAGTGCCAATTTATATTAACCCTGATTCACTCTTCAAGTAATATATGTGTTGTTGTGATTTAAATTATTTATTAAGTGTTAAGTGGTTTCTCTTAAGAACCGCAATGTTCGGTTATTTGTGAAGAAATAATATATTTTAAAGGGTGATCTTAATCAAATATTAAGAATATCTCAATATTCTATATTAATTTAGTACTTTCTGTAATAATAACGTTCAATACCAGTTGATATAGTGTGTAATTCTAATGTTCTTATTCAAGCCTAGTCCGCGTTTTGAGAGAGGAGAGTAACTCTTTATATCTGTTTCTCGTTCTCTTGTAATTCAACAGCGGTCCGCGAGCTAGCGCTGTTGTTCACAGTCAGCTGGGTATTGTAGGTTAGTTGTTTCGCGCACAATACTTCCCACGTTACACTCTCTATATAAATTATAACTTATCATCATGCACTAAATATTATACAAATGATAAGAGATCGTCAATTTCAAAAAGGATTCTTTATTTTTTATTTTTTCTTGACAAAGTTCTTCCTTTACGAGGATACAAAAATCGATCGTAATGGAATTAATCGAGTAATTATCGAATTCAGGGTTATATATTATTTTTAATTATTATTGTTTTTCTTAAACACAGGGTATGTAGGTTCTTTCAACTATTAGTAAGGTCAGAAAAATGCAAAAAATAGGATTACAAGGTATTATAATCTATTACTAATTTCTTATTAATTATTATTTAAAATAAGTGGAGTTTACCGTCCGACGACATCGTTACTTGCAATGGCAGTGCACAGCTAACCTCGTTTCGGTATGTTTGATCAACAACAGGATACTGATGAATAAATCCTCGCCAGTCTTCACCCCAAGTTCGAAACAAAAGTTGATGTCTTGGTCCTGGGATGACGCAGAAATGCCGATCCTTACTATTCACCAATGTCCAGTTCTTGTGTTTACGGGTTTCACTGTATTTTGTGTCAAAATATGCTTTCTCTAACGAATTGTGGAAAGTGAGGTTTGAGTACAATTTTGAGTTCTGCTTTCGTTCTTTAGGATAATGGATTATTTTATTTCATTCAGGTAGTTATTTCGCTTCATTGATCTATTAATTAAGTTTAAGGGTTACTCATTATACTGAGTTTTATTGGTAAAGTTCTTTCCTTAGATTTTCGTCAATTTTGATTTATAGGCTTTATAGTACTCTGTTATATGTGACCGTTAAAAGTCAATGAACTTTCCTTTGGTTATTTATTATTTAATTCTGTTTACTCATTAGTTTATTTTATTTTATTTTATCGTTTTTTCTAAGTTCATCAAAACTAAACTGTCCTCGTTCATGGATAATAATTCAATAATCGAATCAACAATTTTTATTCCATTTTGTCGTCCTTGTCAACCAGTCTGTCTTCTCTTATTGGATAATATTTATAATCCTGGAACCATAATCATACAATGTTCTTGCACGTATTAAAATACTCTCTTATTAAATTTACATTATATCATATTATACCTTTACATATCGTTTGTTATTACATTTTGCTGTCGTTTCCTCTTAATCTACTTACTCTAACAAGTATTATTTTCCTGTTACAAAATATTACCTTTCGGTATCATTGCACTATTACATTTTGAGATTTTATTTAAATTGAATTTACTTATCTGCTATCAGTAATTATTATTGATTTCGCCTAACTCATTATATTCTACTTACTATTTTTTACAAATTTTGTTACCTAACTTTTCTGACCTGACTTACTATACAATGTTACTGGTTTGTGGCCTATCATTACATTTTTATCTCATTCTTATTTTAATTTATTATTACCTACATTATTATAGAATCCTTCATTTGTTTATGATGTAATTACAATAAACCCTTTTGTATCTCATTAACAATTATTGCCTTTCTGGCCAAGTTTACAATTATAATCTGCATACTAAATAAGTACATGTATACAAAACATTTAACTTTATAAAGTCTAACACTTGTTCTATAGTGATATATTTGATAATATAAAAATGAAATTAACATAAGTTAATTGATATTCTCTTAAAACAATTACTTCACTTGCTACACACAAAAAACAATGTAAATATCATGATAATAACACAACATGATAAAACATAATAACATGTACATTTTTATAAAATAAATCATGCACTAATTAATCATTCTCCTCTCATTTAATTTATCAATCATTATAAAACTGTCTAAGTTAGGTTTTACATTACTTTTCAATGTCTATCGTTTACCCTTTTCACTGAACACATAAGTTTGTATTTATAAACATTCTTAATTTTTCCTTTTTACCTTGTATTCTTATTATGGGATTATTCATGGATTTAATAATGGGTTATGTTTCTGACCTTTTATTATTACGGACATTTATTATTTTTATTTTTAGTTTGAAAATTATAAACTTTTATGTAACGTAGGGGACCATATTTTCGTTACGTTACATAAGCTTCCCCTCCAAAAGACGTTTAGTTTATCTGAATATGATTTGGGTCAAAATAAACTTATATTTTTTTATGCCTTGGATTTTTTCCTTTTATTCATTGTAGAGTTTTAATTGTAATTCGTAGAAAATGATTTTTTTTCTTTTGTAGTACCCTTTGGTTAATGGTAATTGATTTGATTTCCGAATGTAACATTTTTGACTAATACTCAATTCTCTCTATTCGATGAAAATTCATTAATGATATTAATTCTCTTGTTTATTTTTTCAAACATTACTTGACAATGGTTGGTCACAATATTCAGTAAAAACTAGTTTTAACACTCTCATACTTCTATTTACTTCTATAAATGTGTTTCTTAATTGATCTTCTGTCAGCTATCTTCCTTCTGTTTTCTTCCTTCATACTTTTTGGAATCTGATGTCAATCTTCTCAGCTGTTTTATTACCCCTTAAATATTCAATTTCCCTAACATTCCCTAACACGTGAGCTGGGGCAGTCCAGAGCGGCACTTTTGGCTACATACTCTGCTGGCCATACTACACTTAAATATAATACTGCTGGAATTCATCTACAGACAGTTATAAAAAATAAAATAGTACCATAATAGTCTCTTTATTTGACTAATAATAAACATCTTTGGGATTCTTTACGGTGTTGCGTTTTATATTTAATTATATATATTTCTTTTTCTTCTCGATTCCTTCTTATTTTCAGTAGCTATTTTCAGATAACATTATTGACAGTCATTATTTGTAAATACCTTTGACTTTCCTTCTTGTGACAGATGTTCTCCGTACTATTTTTATCATTTTCAATTCCAAGAAATTCTAAATTGTATTTGTATTAATTATTATCATTCTTTAGTTTCATTGTAATTATAGTCATTAAATTATCCATTGTTCTTCTTATTTTACCTTCTTGTCTGAGCACATTACCATTAATTGTTTTTATATATTTTTTTTCTTATTTCATTTTAAATCATATTGTTTATAAATAATTATGTAATCTGTTCTTCAATTCTCTTGGCGTTTTGTCTTTTATCTTAAATCGCATTGTTTCTAAGTATCTTGAGTAAGTTGTCCTTACATAGTTTTTGAATTTTGGGGTTTTTATTTAATATATTCAAAATAATTTCTTCGGAAACACATAGTAAGACATTCTTACTTATTTTAAAATTTTGGGGGGTTTTATTAAATCATATTGTTTCGAAATATCTTGAGTAAGTTGTCCTTACATGCTTTTTGAATTTGTCGTTGGTCCCCAAAAGATTGGTTCAGTGATGGGTGGTCTTCGGTTCTCTGCCTCTGTTAGTTTAAATGAGGGCTTCCCTCATCCTCCCTGTTTTCTGGTGAGTTTTGTGGTTGGTTCAGTAGTGGTTCCTGTCTGTCCCCAGGATTGTTGTCCATCGGTCTACAATTTCCTCCGTATTGGTGGTCGTCCTCGCGTTGTGACTGGTTATAATAGTTGTGGTTCGTGTGTGTCCTCGGGTAGTACCGTCTCTGATTACCTTGAGGTCGGGAGTATATATAATTCACGTTGTGTCGGAAGTTGTTGGGTCTGTTGTCCCCGTCTCCTCTATTATGCCGATTATCGCGGTAATTATAATGGTTATTACCCCGGTAATTATTATTCCTTTGATTATTATTTGGGTTGTTAGCAGGGGTTCTGTTCTGGTTACCATTTTGCTTTGTTTGATGATTATTATTACTGTTTGGATTTTGTTGGAGGTCGTTGCCGTTGTATCTATTGTATTTAGTATTTATTATGCGGTTCCTTTGATACTGTCCCTCATGCTCATAATTTTCTAAGAAGTTAGCCATAGCTTGGATAGTCTTAATCTGGCTATATATACGGGCGTTTTTTATCCCTTCCTCATAATGGTATGAGAGTTGTATCACCAAACACTCCTCGGGAATTCTGGGCTCCAGATTACGGGCCATGCACACCTTGCCTAGGAAGTATGATGTGGGAGATTGTCCTACGTTTGCCTCATATCGACCATTGCTTAAATTATTTCTCACCATATTTTGGCTCGACTCCGACCAATACTTCTCCCTAAACTGTTTTTTAAATTCTGTTATATTCTGAATGTCGGGACGTACTGCCGTCCACCAATTATCGTGGGTATCCTTAAACATCTCATCGATCATTCCTCGGATAACATTCCAACGGGTCTCTCTATTCCTTACTATCATCTCTTCTACCCTCTTCAGAAACTCCATGGGGTTACGTTTGTAATTCCTAAAATTGATTAACTCCGGGTTATCGTTGTTGGTGATATAAGTATTTTGGCATGTTCTATCCCGCCATGAATCCACTTCTTCTTGTAGTTGTATCTCGCGTCGACGGATTTCCTCGAGCTTCTCTTTATTCGTACTTACTTGGCTTTCGACATTGTTTAAGTTATTATATACTCTTCCCATTCGTTCACCAATGTCAGTCTGTACTTGTGCTATTCCTTCCTTATTCTCCTCCCGCATTCGATGTACCTCTTGTTTAATCTGCTCGCATCTTTCAACAGTCTCCTGTTGGAGTCCTTCAAACATCGTTTTATTTTCATTTGTTACGTTGTTTATTTTATTTTGTATTTCCTCACGGACTTGTACCACTGTTTCGTTGGTTTTTTCTAATTTTTCATTTGTTTCGGCTATTGCTTGTTTCCTTTCTTCATTGTTTTTGTCCACCTTTTGGTTAATTGTCACATGGATATTCTCAATTCTTTCATTAATCCGCCTTAAATTCTCTTCATTTATTTGTCGGATCTCTTCCTTCATTTGCCTTAAACCCTCATCATTCCTGTCAAACCTTTCATTAAGTTTCTTTGAAGTTTCCTCCTGTTTCCTAAAATCTTCCTCTATTTTATTAAATTTTTCCTCCTGTCCCCTAAATTGTTCTTTATTTTCCTCATTTATTTTCTTTGAGTTTTCCTCCTGTTTCCTAAAATTTTCCTCTATTTTATTAACTTTTTCCTTATTTTCCTCATTTATTTTCTTTGAGTTTTCTAATATTATTCTCAACATCACCTGCATGCTCATGTCTTCTTTTTGGGCGGATTTATCTGGTTGGTCCCCTTGAGCATCCTCTTCTATTATTTCCTTTTCTGTGTCCATAACGACTTCAGTTTCTTCTTTATCACCTATATGTTGTTCCATTTCACTATCCCTGACTATTTCTATTTCTTCTTCCTGTCCAATTTCTTTCTTCACCGTGTCTTCTGCTCTCTTCTTTGACCTACCTCTGGTATTATGCATTTTTGTCTCTAATAGTTGCCTGCTGAAATTAAGTAATAGTTATGGAATCGACGTTTTACTTAACTTAAGCCCTAACAAGTTGAGCGCCAATTTATACTACTACTCTTTCTTCTCTATTTAATTCGCCTCACGTTTGATGCGTCTATTTATACTAACACGGTTTCTCCCTTATCAATATCTTCTAAAGCCCCACTGTAGTGAGTGCCAATTTATATTAACCCTGATTCACTCTTCAAGTAATATATGTTTTGTTGTAATTTAAATTATTTATTAAGTGTTAAGTGGTTTCTCTTAAGAACCGCAATGTTCGGTTATTTGTAAAGAAATAATATCTTTTAAAGGGTGATCTTAATCAAATATTAAGAATATCTCAATATTCTATATTAATTTAGTACTTTCTGTAATAATAATGTTCAATACCAGTTGATATAGTGAGTAATTTTAATGTTCTTATTCAAGCCTAGTCCGCGTTTTGAGAGAGGAGAGTAACTCCTTATATCTGTTTCTCGTTCTCTTGTAATTCAACAGCGGTCCGCGAGCTAGCGCTGTTGTTCACAGTCAGCTGGGTATTGTAGGTTAGTTGTTTCGCGCACAATACTTCCCACGTTACACTCTCTATATAAATTATAACTTATACATCATGCACTAAATATTATACAAATGAAAAGAGATCGTCAATTTCAAAAAGGATTCTTTATTTTTTATTTTTTCTTGACAAAGTTCTTCCTTTACGAGGATACAAAAATCGATCGTAATGGAATTAATCGATTAATTATCGAATTCAGGGTTATATATTATTTTTAATTATTATTGTTTTTCTTAAACACAGGGTATGTAGGTTCTTTCAACTATTAGTAAGGTCAGAAAAATGCAAAAAATAGGATTACAAGGTATTACAATCTATTACTAATTTCTTATTAATTATTATTTAAAATAAGTGGAGTTTACCGTCCGACGACATCGTTACTTGCAATGGCAGTGCACAGCTAACCTCGTTTCGGTATGTTTGATCAACAACAGGATACTGATGAATCGCCAGTCTTCACTCCAAGTTCGAAATAAAAGTTGATGTCTTGGACCTGGGATGACGCAGAAATGCCGATCCTTACTGTTCCCCAATGTCCAGTTCTTTTTTTACGGTTTTCACTGTATTTTGTGTCAAAATATGCTTTCTCTAACGAATCGTGGAAAGTGAGGTTGGAGTACAATTTTGAGTTCTGCTTTTGTTCTTTAGGATAATGGATTATTTTATTTCATTCAGGTAGTTATTTCTCTTCATTGATCTATCAATTAAGTTTAAGGGTTACTCATTATACTGAGTTTTATTGGTAAAGTTCTTCCCTTAGATTTTCGTCAATTTTGATTTATAGGCTTTATAGTACTCTGTTATATGTGACCGTTAAAAGTCAGTGAACTTTCCTTTGGTTATTTATTATTTAATTCTGTTTACTCATTAGTTTATTTTATTTTATTTTATCGTTTTTTTCTAAGTTCATCAAAACTAAACTGTCCTCGTTCTTGGATAATTATTCAATAATCGAATCAACAATTTTTATTCCATTTTGTCGTCCTTGACAACCAGTCTGTCTTCTCTTATTGGATAATAATTATAATCCTGGAACCATAATCATACAATGTTCTTGCACGTATTAAAATACTCTCTTATTAAATTTACATTATATCATATTATACCTTTACATATCGTTTGTTATTAAATTATATACATTTTGCTGTCGTTTCCTCTTAATCTACTTACTCTAACAAGTATTATTTTCCTGTTACAAAATATTACCTTTCGGTATCATTGCACTATTACATTTTGAGATTTTATTTAAATTGAATTTACTTATCTGCTATCAGTAATTATTATTGATTTCGCCTAACTCATTATATTCTACTTATTATTTTTTACAAATTTTGTTACCTAACTTTTCTGACCTGACTTACTATACAATGTTACTGGTTTGTGGCCTATCATTACATTTTTATCTCATTCTTATTTTAATTTATTATTACCTACATTATTATAGAATCCTTCATTTGTTTATGATGTAATTACAATAAACCCTTTTGTATCTCATTAACAATTATTGCCTTTCTGGCCAAGTTTACAATTATAATCTGCATACTAAATAAGTACATGTATACAAAACATTTAACTTTATAAAGTCTAACACTTGTTCTATAGCGATATATTTGATAATATAAAAATGAAATTAACATCAGTTAATTGATATTCTCTTAAAACAATTACTTCACTTGCTACACACAAAAAACAATGTAAATATCATGATAATAACACAACATGATAAAACATAATAACATGTACATTTTTATAAAATAAATCATGCACTAATTAATCATTCTCCTCTCATTTAATTCATCAATCATTATAAAACTGTCTAAGTTAGGTTTTACATTACTTGTCAATGTCTATCGTTTACCCTTTTCACTGAACACATAAGTTTGTATTTATAAACATTCTTAATTTTTCCTTTTTACCTTGTATTCTTATTATGGGATTATTCATTTATTTAATAATGGGTTATGTTTCTGACCTTTTATTATTATGGACATTTATTATTTTTATTTTTAGTTTGAAAATTATAAACTTTTTATGTAACGTAGGGGACCATATTTTCTTTACATTACAATATTTATTTTGCAGAGGAAGCAGGGCTTTATTTCAGGAGGAACGCTCCGGGATGGCGTTCCGGAACCTCCTAGATGCTAAAATAAATTACCGAAAAAATATATGAAAAAAACCTAATTATTAAAAAAGTTTAATACTACTATTTAAATTCTGCCCCTCATCAGCCCCACTATAAAACTAAACATTTGACAAAATCAAAGACCTGCATTGATTTTAACAACTATCGTTCATTTTTTTAACACGTTCTACTTAAAAATCTCTTGTAAGTACAGTATAACATTTGAAAACATTTCAACAAGGCTCACTGAAAGATGACATTCGCAGTTTTTTGGAAATTAATGTAATCATTACATTTTTAAGAGCATCTCTAAAGAAAAAACTGTATCCACCCTCTTATTCGTGAAAATTAATGGACCTCCTCTCCGTTTATTTGATCCATCAAAGTGGGTGGATTCATGGCTGATTTCTGGTCATAATACAGCATTGAACCAAAGAGTAAGGAAAGGTCAAGAAACAAACAATATGACGTCACAATGATGAAACTATGGAAACTCTTTTAAATGTCCGAACCACCGCAACTATCACTTAGCGTTTGATTGAGGCTCCGGGATGACGTCATTATGAGTGACATGTTTTCCATTGTCGTGCGGCTAACCTGAAGATAAAGCTCTTTAGAAATATGAGTAAACTTTATTGTCTTTTTGGATACAAGTTTATGCGTATGCTACATATTTTTTAAGGTTTTAAAAATGTAGACTTTCTTTGTAATAACTTGATGTAAACTTATACGGTAATATAAAATAGAAGTATATTTGTGTTTGTACAACTTTTTAATTGATGCGTTCCGGGACCTATAATTTTACAAATCGACGACTGAAAGGAAATAGTGTGTTGACTTGCGCAGATCGATTGTCTGAGAGCAGCATTGGAAACCGCTTGCATTTGTAACGGGAACTTTCCGGATTATGTGAAAGTTGCTGCAGTTACTTCTTGCCGTCAGTAATTTTATTTCCATTTAAAATTAAAATTTAACTTCAATAATCTCTCTGCGGTTTCACTTTATAACTCACACACACACTTAACGGACCTTTATTAACAGTATCGTAACAAACCATGGGCGGCACTAATAGAAAGCCGAAACATTAAACGTGGCAACGTTGCGTCTAAGGTCTATATAAGCATAGTGTAATAAAATAGCTAAAGTATACATGTTATATTTTGATTTAATTTCATGGCATTTCTGAAATCATGAGTAGGTCTATTTACAGCTAAATCTAAATTATAGGTCTGTGTGTTACTATACGTTTAAGTTGAAGAAATTAGTAAATTAGTGTTAGGCCTAATGAATTAATTTTGTTCAAGTTATTGAATTCATATCATATCAATGAGTTAATTAGTATATTTCTTGAATACTATAACAGTACATGTATTTTACACAATAAACTTTTAATTTGGAAAAAACAAAGCATTATAAAACTGCTGCTAACCGGCAATTAAAAATTACGCGATTTGATTATTGAAATACGTAAATTGAGAGATCGTCTAGTCGGCCTCAAATATCAGCTGTTCTAGTGTTGCCACGTTTAATATTCAGGCCTCCTACTAGAGCCGGCCATGACTGAACGCATCATACACCAAAAAAAGGCAAATAATAGAAAATTAACACAAACCTATAAAGTAAGAAAGACTGTTTCAGATTGTTTGGAAATTAAAACAAAGGACACCATTAAGAATGCAACGGATAATATATCACAAAGCAATGGAAATTTAAAATCGGTTTCTCCCCGTTTCAGGGACAATGGTGGATGAATAGTTCAGTGAATTCTAACAGATGGCCGCGACATTCTCTTAGGACACAGATTTAATAATTACAAAATTCGCCTATTAGAAAGTACGTAACGTTAATTACTTTAAATTTTAGTTCTCTTTTTAAATTGTTTTAAGGCCTTTAAAAAAGTTCGTTCGGAAAAAATGAATTGGCTCATTTAGCAAGCTGTTGTCAAATAACAGAAGAGTTAAAAATTATGATTATATAATTACCTTATTATCCACTCTAACGATACAAAGTTTCGTCAGTTATGACGCGTTTCGGGACTAAGTCCCATCCTCAGATACACTTAATTAATAAACTAATACATTAAAATCGCAACCATGATACTGGTCAAGTCAAAAATAAAATAAAATAAATTACAAATCGCATGTGATATGTTTTACTAACCACGGCCGGAGCTCCCGCATGCGTTCACCCACAACCGCGATCGTCACGCGACTGGTCAAAGATTAATCCAAACTGATTGCAGTGTCGAACAAGTAATTTGACGCAAAATTTATCTGGTCATTTAGTAAACTGTTTTTAGTGGTACTATCTTTGAAAGCTTTATAAATTTCAAATTCCTCCAGACTATCCATCCGTTTACCCTTTTTACAAAAATGCAACGCTGTTAAATTTTCTTCGAAGCTCGTATATTTATGTCCGCTTGATATTAAATGTTGTGCAAAATTGGACTTAGTATTACTTGGCTTAGGAATACGTTCTAAAAATCTTTTATAAAAACATCTGCCTGATTGACCGATATAGAACGCATCACAATCATCACATTTTATTTTATATACACCACATTTCTTTTTTAATGGTAATTTGTTTTTGTTTTTGAAATAATTTCCTAAATTATTATTTGATTTAAATGATAAAATATAGTTATTATCTTTGAGAACGGGTCTTAAAATATTTGGCATAATACCTGTGAAATTAGCAGAAAGATATTTATAATTTTTATTACTTGCTTTTATACAGTTTGAATTTTTATTTTCTAAACGTTTCCTATGTCTATTTATTATTTTGTCAACTATTGTAGATTTAACAAAATATGATTTAAAAATTATGAAAAATTTTGTTAAAATTATTTTCTTCTTCCGGGCTGTTTGGCCGTGGTCCAATACAGTAGATTTCACCAGACATTTCAACCGTGCCATTGACGGCCATCTTCAGCGCAAAATGAGCTAAAACACTAACGCAGATATCGCAGTCACTGTGGTCACTAAATGCGTTAGGTAAGCGTTTTAGCTCATTTTTCACTGAAGATGGCCATCGATGTGAAACGTACATGGTCGAAACGTCTGATGAAATATACAGCATTGGACTACGGCCAAAGAGCCCGGAAGAAGGAAATAATTTTAACAAAATTGACTCCGACCGTGTAAGCCTTAGACAAACTTATGAAATACCTAAGTAATTTGTTTTTTTCGGAATAGACGCAAATCATGCAGATATCGTAGACGAGTTTATCATAAGACTGAACGAATTTGAAATTTTTCTGGGTACTTAACAATCCTTTTTTTACTGTTAAAGAAAGACAACTGATATTTCACTAGAAATATTGTGCGATTTACAAGCTGATCCTTTCCTGCAGACCAGAGAAAAAAGCGGGTAAACTGCTGCCGCGTAAACGATTCACAAATGTGCACAGTTTTGAACAGAAAGTAACAATATTGTTTGAAAATACGACAGTTATTCAGAAAGTAAGTTCCGTTTTTAGATATTCCCGCCGATTCGATGCCGTCACGCTGTTGCGCATGCGCGGCCAGTTTGTTCATTCGTTGGCAAGCCATTGTTCATTGTTTACATTTGTAAACAATTGTGCACTGAGTAAGCTTCGTTGTACGTTTTTGTAACGTCGAAGGAATTCGAGACGCCCCCGCGTGTAAAAGTATGCGATTCGGTTCTCGAATTGGAAACACATTAAAACAATTGAAATTCACCATCACATTTTTTATATTTATGGAGAAGAAGCAGAGAGCGATTCAATGGCACCAAAATGGATACGAATTTTTTACTTAGTCCTATCCAGAAATAAGCTTACCCGAGACATTGCGATGTATTATGGCACTGCAAACACACTGCAGCTGCAACACAACATCTCCTCACAAAGTTTAGCTGTCAACAATTTGATCATCATCCGCCTTACAACCCAGTCCTCACACGAAGCGACTATCACCTTTTAAAGCGTGAAAAATCCTTCCTTGGTGGTCAACGATGTCAAACAAGCTGTTAATACATGGTTCAAATCGCAGGCGGGAAATTTCTACGACGAAGGTCTTGTGCCTTGCTATGAAAAGTTTTTCAAAAATGACGGAAGCTATATAGAAAAGTAGTTTAAAGTGTGTACTTCAAGTCACAATAAAAATGTTTTGTAAATATATTCTTAGTTTCCTTTAATACTGAAACGAATGGAACCTCCTAGAACAGCCGACAGCGTCCTCCACTCGTCTTCCCACAGCTAGTAGTGCAGGTGTTGCCTCAGTAAAGCCGCGCTCAAGCACATTTCAGAGTACCCTGGAAAACACTTGAAATACGCAGTAGCTGACACACCACATTGAGAATGGAAAATTTCTATAAGGCGTGCACTACCTATAAAAAGCCATAGCAAACGGCTTGTCAGTTAGTTGTGTTGAGCGATTGTCCTTAGTATGGATGAAATGTGTGTCGAAGTATTGTGTGAAGTGTTAGCGTGTTATGATTAGTGTGGAACTCTTTTATTTAAAATTATTATTATTAGGACGCGTGGAGAAATTTAACTTTGATTATTGAACAAATTGATTACAAACTGTTATTTGTGATTAATTAAATCTGATGTTTAGTGACTTCATTGGTGTCTTACACTGTATTTGTTTCCACTGTACCATACGACGATCAGCGAGACCGTCGTAACAACACCCTACAGGTACTTACTTTCTGAATAGCTCTCGTACGTTAATACACACTGAGCAATAATTCCAATTGGCGTCTATTCTTTTGAAAAGTCAACAACTTTGTTTACTTAGTTAACTCCGATAGGGAAACAACAGAAGAATTACCTCAGCTAATAGGTGCTTCTTTGATCTCAGACCCCTGTTCCTGAGCAGAATAATAGCCAGGAGCATCAAGCTGCTTCTGTATAAGACACTGTTCTGCCCAGTTTTCACCTATGGTTCTGAGACCTAGAGCATTTCTAGAAAGTCTGAGCCAAAAACTTAACTGGTTTATGAACGCAAAATCCTCCGCAGTATTTTTGGTCCAATATGGATGGGAGGTGAATGGAGGAAAAGGACCAACCAAGAACTGAATACTCTTCTGAATGAAGCAGATATTGTGAAAGTTATAAAACTTGGTAGACTCAGGTCGGCTGGACATGTGATCAGAATGGTGGAGAGTGAAATACTTAGAAAGGCACTCACAGAACAGATCTATGGCACCAGGAGAGTTGGTAGACCCAAACTACTTTGAGAAGGCTGTGTAAATTATGATCCGCGCCATATCCTTGGGATCCGGAACCGGAGAGGAGCTGCACTTCACAGGGACAACTGGTGGAGGCTGCTTAAAGAGGCCTTGACTCAGTAATGGGTTGTCGCACCGCTGAAGAAGAAGAAGAAGAAGAAGAAGAAGAAGAAGAAGAAGAAGAAGAAGAAGAAGAAGAAGAAGAAGAAGAAGAAGAAGAAGAAGAAGAAGAAGAAGAAGAAGAAGAAGAAGAAGAAGAAGAAGAAGAAGAAGAAGAAGAGAAGTACAATATTAGGAAAAATACCTCTTCTTAATTATTTACATTTAAATACTCCCTTTAATATTTTTGCAGTACTCATGGAGATTCGAGAGATTATGATGCGGTCCTACGGTAGGTTTGTTAGTTTGATTATGACTCTCAGGCGAATTAAGTTAGAAACCACACTGGCTAGCTAGTTGTGTCTAGTTAATTGGAGAGTGCTGTCTTGTAGTTAAACTACTGCTGTTTGGCGAAACAGTATTGTTTAAATTGTCTGCACATCGCGAAATCTACAACGGAAACAGTATGTTGTATATTTTAAGTATATACAAAGTATATTTTAAGTATATGTTGAATATTTCTAAGTTTCCTCTGAAAGAGAAATCTCCTTGAGGCTTCCCTTTCACTAGTGAAAATGTGTTTTGGCTGAACTCGTCACCCTTATAAATTGTAAATAAGTTTCACATGGTAAATAACTAAACAGTATATAAACGGAGTAAAATATCCGAACGAATATCAATACCAGAAGGTTGCAGTACGGCACATTGTCTGTGATGGGCTCGTCGAATCGCTGACTCGTTGTAAAAGTAGGTAAAGTAGTAAATTAATTCTTAATTGCATCTAAAGAAGTTGATAAAGAGTTTAAACTGAATAAAAGAGTAACATTATTAAATAAAGTGTTAAACTGACTAAAGAGTTATTATTATAAAAAATAATAGAGTCTCAGAAGAGATAATTTTAATGTAGTTATTGTGAGACAGAAAAATACAAAGCAGCATTGTGACAAATAAGAAATCAAGATAGTCATTGTGTTGTATCAAGTAATCTACTTATAATGAAATAAATTATTATTTTGTTTGTATCTTTCGAGTTTCTTAATTTTTAATCAGGCAACGTACTCCTCCTACTAAACTCTATTTGCATAGCCACTTGAGCGAAGAGTAAGCTGTCGATTTTATTATCATAGTACAGTTCGTAAAAAGTAGGTGACAATAGTTTAGAGTCGTTGCTTGATTAGAGTCCAAATTTGCTAACAACTTTTGTAAAGTTTGGCCGTCAAACTATAAACTACAGGTCGGCTCTTGGTTCATCACAAAATATATCTCAATTTTCTATAGTAGTGTATTTATTGTTCATAGCCCAAAGGTACCATACATATGATGCCAACAATTATAAGGCATCACGTTGCGTGTTTAAGAATGCGAGTAATTAAACCCTTACTGCAAATCATATGTATGGTACCTTTAGGCTATGAACAATAATTACACTACAATAGAAAATTGAGATTATAGGTACCACTAGTAAACAATAAGTGTGTGTATATTATAAATACATCACATTATCATTAGTAATCTGTCAAGAGAAGTACTAAGCTAATGATATCGTGCGTCTGCTGTGTTATGGAATGTTATGTAACACGCCCATAAAGTAACGTTAATTCGGTCGAGCGTTTCAATCTCGACCAAGCCACTTAGGATGCTTTATCTTATCATGGACGAATAATATTATATATTATCAAATTATAATTATCCAGTGATAATTAAAGGCAAATATCCAGTGAGGACTAAGATAGTTATAAACAACAGCACTTCAGAACAAGTGAGCCGTTTCAAATATTTCGGCTGTGCAGTAAGCTATAAATCTGAATATGATATAAGCGAGAAGATAACTAAATTTAGAAATATTTGTAGTGCAATTCATATAAATCTTAGAGATAAAACAAGAAACAGCACAATTAATTAGAAAATTAATTTTTTTAAGACAATTGCAATACACATGTCCATTTATGGTAGTGAGGCGTGTGGGTCATGACAAAAAAGGAAAGCGGCAAGATTCAGAGTGCTAAAATGCAGTTTCATTTCAATTTACAGAAGACAATGGTGGGATCAGCTGCAAAGAATGACAGAGGATCGATTGCCGAAAGCGGCACTCAACTATAATGCCATTGGTAGAAGAGACGTGGGTTGTCCGAATACCAAATAATTGATATTATTTTTTTTAATAATTTACCTGACGTACATTTAGCTGATAGAAAATCATATAACCTTTCAGATGTTTATAAAATATGTTAAAAAAATATGTATTAACAAATATTTAAAAAAAAAATAGTTTTATCTTCAAAGGTTTAAAAAACGAATTAATAAATAGTCGAAATGATTCGATTTAAATATAAAATCTAACGAATAATTGAATTTGTTTCAATTTTAATATTAAATACGAATAATCGATTTAATTTTAATTAAGCTACCGATTTTTTAAATGTTTTTTTAGTTAATCAGCTGTTTTTACTGTTTTATTGGAATTAATTTGTGTGTGTGTGTGTGTGTGTGTGTGTGTGCGTGTGCGTGTGCGTGTGCGTGTGCGTGTGCGTGTGCGTGTGCGTGTGTGTTTATAAATTTATAATTTTAAATATTTAGTCTTGTTTTGTTTTAATTTGAGTTTGTTCTTTAATTAGTAAATTATTGTTATTTTGTTTGTAAATATTAAGACTTTCCCAACATTCATTTTTTGAACTATCTGTATGTTTTTATAATTAAATAAAATATTATAGATGAAACAATTGGATAAATGAGAAATAAAACATATTATTAATTCGGGGCTAAAACATCCTACGACATTGTCCGATAATTGCTGTCTGTCGTTGCAGTTTTTTCGGATGATTAGCCTACCTGTTTCATTAAACATTCATCGCTCATCCTCAATATATGCTGTTTCCATTGCAATGAGCACTGTCTAATCCTATTGTTCATGCTGTACTCTTACATCCTTAATTCGGCCTTTATATCTTTATTCCTAATTTGATCGCGGACAGAACAACCTTTCACTAGTGTCAAAAACTTCATTTCAGCGGCTTGTATACGCTTTTTGTCTTGTTTCTGCAACGCCCGCGTCTCACACTAACATGTTAAGACGGGTACTGCCATTACTTATAAAATTTCAACTGTGTTTCTCTCTTCTTGTTGTTTCGTTAAGTAGCTTGCGATGTATTGTGCTGCCATACGTTAGCTGATATTTATGAAGATTATTGGTGACGTCAATCTCGGATCACGTAAGTTACATCTTCTTAGCCTTAGTCGCGTCCTTATCTGCCCTGGGGTGTCGAGGAGTTGCAAAGAGTTCACCACTGTTCCCTCTGCTGATCAAGCGCCCATGCCTAATTGCAAGGGATGCCCCTGTCCTCTAAGAAGCCTTGCACATCTGGTTCTGGGCCTTCCTCTAGATCGTCGTCAAGAGATTCTTGCGTCATATAGTTTCCTGCGAAATCTCTATCACCCATGCGCTCAAAGTGTCCGAACTATCTCATTTTCTTTATTTCAATTATTACTTTCACTTTTTTCCCAGAAAAAAGATCTGATGTGGCAAGTAGCATATCTCATAGTCATATTTCCTCCCCAATCAGTTTCAAAAATGTTTGTCCGGCTTTCTCTCTTTGCTTTCTTTGAATAAGTGTGGCCTCGAGTGTGCAGGTTATTGGCCTACAGCACCCATAGCTTGGTGGAGGGGCACCTTCCTGATAACTGACGTCAAGCTCTCAACATTTTAAATGAGACAATTATTCTATAGTTTGCCCATTGACCACTATTTTAGAACGCACTGGCGAATTTCCTTTGAAAGCCAAGACCTTTGGATGTAGATGATAAACTAAAAGAGAAAATACGTCATCTTTTTTTTCTGTGGTCTTCAATCTTCTGGTGCAATGATACAATGTTTAAATTGCGTCTCATATCGCCGTTCCTTCTCCGATGCAAGAGAGAACAACCTTGAGTCCCTCTTAGAAATTTCATTTCAGCTGCCTGAGTCCCTCTGCACGTCCCTTTTACCAAGAGTCCAAGTCTCACTATCATACAGGAATGTGGGGACAGCCACAGTCTTATAAAACTTCATTCTCGTATCCCTCCGTGTTTTAAGAGAAAATAATTAAGAGACGAATGAATGAAATTTCAGTGACATATTATAATTTTCAGACTAATTTTCGAGGAGAGGGATGTGTGTGTAGGAATGTTATAGCTGTCGTTCTCGCTCAGCCTGAACTCAGCCTAACTGAACTCAAGTATAGCTGTGGTACTGTTTTGCCTGAGTCATGAACATGCAGAACTACACTTAGGCCTAATGCAGGACAACGCTACACCCCAACGTAACCGTATCCGTACACCTAATGTAACAGTAATGCAGTACTGAACACGGGACCCCACTAAATGTCTCTTGTAGTTAGAATGAAATAAATTCATATCATTTTTAAGATTATGCAAATATACAGTCAGCGTTGCCATTGTGCTGAGTACACTATAGTGCGGCAAGCGACGGCGTTTGCAATTAAATTATTATTTGAAATTAAAACTTAGTTTTAATGAGCGCCAGTCTGCAAGCGTACGGGTATACCTACTTTGCATTATGTCGACCCACTTTTGTGAACGCATTTTCCATTAAGCTCTATCAGAGCACTATGTGACATTGTATACACAGTTTTCTATTGCATTTACAACATTAATTTTATTTCCACTAGTTTTCTTTATATTATGACTATACATTATCATATGTATAGGAAAGGCGAATGAATGAATTCTCTAAGTAATTATGACAATAGCAGTGTCGAGTTGTCGTTTATACGCAGCAGTGTGGTCAAGGATGGTCCAAAATTACCTTTCTTCTTCTTCTTCTTCTTCTTCTTCTTCTTCTTCTTCTTCTTCTTCTTCTTCTTCTTCTTCTTCTTCTTCTTCTTCTCCTCCTCCTCCTCCTCCTCCTCCTCCTCCTCCTCCTCCTCCTCCTCCTCCTCCTCTTCCTCCTCCTCCTCCTCCTCCTCCTCATTCTTCTTCTTCTTCTTCTTCTTCTTGTTCTTCTTCTTCTTCTTCTTGTTCTTCTTCTTCTTCATGCTATGGACGTTGGGATCTGTTGCGCACTCTTGGTTGGACCATCTTTTGTTTGTTGTTTCAATTTTCCGCCGTCCTTTCAGATTAAAAGCCAAAATTTGTTTTCGTATATGTTCTTATTTTGCATTTTCTTATGCATTATGGTCTGTCCAGTCATGTCTGTATTGTTATAACCTATCTCTTCTTCTTCTTCTTTTCCTCCTCCTACTCCTCCTCCTTTTGTTTAGGTTGTATATTCCAAGAATGTTCTTTATATCATCATTTCTTAGCCGCTCCCTCCGTGATACTCCTTGTACTGATCGTGAAAGTCCCATTTCACTAGCCTGTACCCGTCCTGTTCCACTCCCATAAAGGCCTCATGGCACTGGCATCACTTTATAAAATTTCAAAAGAGAATCTCTTCTGACCTTTCCATTCAGTGTTCTTCTTATCGTTCCACACGTGTGATTAAACTCCCCTATTTTTTCTGTCCACATCTATGTCACCAACATAAGAGAAGTCACATCCAAGGAACCTGAATGCTCAATTAGTTGATCATTCAGTAACTTACTAGTTTACACCTTACAGGAAAGCAACTTTAATAGCCATAGACTTGGTTTTGATAACAAAAAATTTCATACCACACATCCTAATTATCTGCAGCAATTCATAGAGGGAAAAAGGCCTTAACAGCTTTAAATTTAGCTAACTTAATGACAGGTATTAACGAAAGATAATCCAAGATATCTATTAAGAAGGATGTCAGTCGTAAGAAGTTCCTTAGATGTGTGGAAGGTTTGGACTAAAAGGGATATGATTAGGTAATGATCTAATATATTTTTGTTAGTAAAAAGAAATGAACAGAAGGAAAAGTGGAGAAAATGTTTTGCCAGAACGCGATGAAGAGTAAGTTGCTCAAAACGGTGTATCCATTAGAGAGATCTCTCGGTAGGCCTAAAAAGCACTGGGAGTGAGAAAGACGGCGCAGGTTACTAATCCTATATACTCAGTGGAAAATAAAAAAGAAGATCTGTACTTAACCGAATATTGCCAAAATTGTGATAAACTCGGTTTTATCATTAATAAATTTTAATAAATTTTAATTAAATTTAAGAGAAAAACTAGTATGCTTCATGAGCTGCAGAAGTCTCTCAGTATTTTGAAGAAAGCACATTCGATATTATATAATAATTCAATAATAAAAGAAATTACAAAAACCCACATCTCTACTATTTCTTTAGTAATATAGCAATTGTAGAGTACACAATCATGTGATAAACACTAAAAATTTAAATTTTTAAATTCCAACACTCCAACACATTAATTTCGAATTTCATTGGTGTCTGTATGATTTTATTGGTGTCTGTATTTTGTTTCCACTGTACTGTACGACAATCCGTGAGACGGTCGTAATAGGATTTTGACCGCAGCTCTTAGCTGTCTATAGCGTTGCATAATAACAAAGTTTACGGCGCAACTATTTTGTCTCGGGAGCACCACACGAACAATACCGACTTAGCCAAGAGAGTCGTTTGTCCTGTTTCATAGTTACCGTGACAGCGTTATTAAGTTATTATGTGTAACAGGCAAACGCGGGTATATGTGTGAGTTAACAGGCAAACGTGTGCCGCACTGTATTGTTGTGTAGTGTCCGTCAGAGATTACTGCGATAGTAGACGCAAAGCGTGCTAAAGCAGAATATCAACAAAGCTTGCTCTTCATGACTCAACGCAAAACGATGTTACAGAATATAGGAGATATATACTCTTCTTCTTCTTCTTCTTCTTCTTCTTCTTCTTCTTCTTCTTCTTCTTCTTCTTCTTCTACTACTACTACTACTACTACTACTACTACTACTACTATTACTACTACTACTACTACTTCTTCTTCTTCTTCTTCTTCTTCTTCTTCTTCTTCTTCTTCTTCTTCTTCTTCTTCTTCTTCTTCTTCTTCTTCCTTCTTCTTCTTCTTCTTCTTCTTCTTCTTCTTCTTCTTCTTCTTCTTCTTCTTCTTCTTCTTCTTATGTTGAGCAACGACAAGGGCAGTATCATCTCGTAAATACAATTATATTCCTACTTTTTCAATCATTTTTATAATTTCTAATAATGTTAAACTACTAATACCATTTTATACTTTTCTTTTGTTTATTATTATTATTTAAGAAGTTGATAAATGAATTTTACATTATTACACTTGATGTGTAATAAGCATTTTTTAATTATAGACTTCCCCTTGGTATAAGTAAAATTCTTTCATCTGAACTTGTTCAAACATTTGTAGAATTAACGCTTCCATAATTCACAACATTAATGATTATACAGATAATTATCATTAATGAGAAATAATTTACAATATACATTATAATAATTTAAAATCTTACAGCTTATAAATTTTTCAGTAAAGGGTTTTTTGAGGATCGGTCAAAAATATAACATAAACATTAACTTATTTGTGTCGATGTTTCGACAATGTTTAGTCTATTGTCGTTATCAGGACAATTGTTGCTGACTCCAACACGTTGTCGAAACGTCGACACAAATAAGTTAAAATTTGTGTTATATTTTTGACCGATCCTCACAAACCCTTTACAAAAAATTCATTGATTGACGGTCACTACGATTTTAAGCACTTACAGTTTATGTAAAAATTATATATTATATTTTTAACTAACGTTGGTATACTTTAAAAAGGTATTTGGCTTATTAAAACTTTAATATTTATATCCATGTTTTTAACAATTATTTTTAATTTTACCCTTTACCAGTATTTGCAATTTGTCTTTACCAGTGTAATTAGCATATATATATCAGAGCACTATGTGACATTGTATACACAGTTTTCTATTGCATTTACAACATTAATTTTATTTCCACTAGTTTTCTTTATATTATGACTATACATTATCATATGTATAGGAAAGGCGAATGAATGAATTCTCTAAGTAATTATGACAATAGCAGTGTTGAGTTGTTGTTTATACGCAGCAGTGCGTACAAGTAAGGGTTCCACAGTCAATTTATTATACTTTTGATAATAATTTTAACTCGTGTTTGCGGCTACCAGATGTATATGAGGTGGCAGGTATAATGAGGGGGTAAGACGGGAACGCCACCCCTAACCGGCTTGGCCCAGTCACCGCTAGGGGTCTCTGCCTTACATTGTGTCCGCCTGACTCGTGTCAGTTGTTACTGATGACGCATCGCGTTATGTGGTGGCCGCCGCGGATGTGATACCGTGTGGTACTTGTGAGCTAACATAATGACAATGTTACTGTGAACAACTCAGTGTATGGTGCACGCCCGCGACACTCGCCACCGCCACCTGGATACTACAGGAGCAATATCAAGGTCAGTGTGCTATTGACAGCGGAGTAGCCTTTGATTTCCCCCTTTTATCAACCTTGTGATAAAACGCGCTTTAAACACCTCAGTCAGACAATTCTCTAGTCGATATGCTCATTTGTGTGCAGTATTTAAATAAAACATTATTGTCATTAGGACCTCCATTGTATTTTTGGTTTAAATTTATGTGTGCAGTGTTTACACCATCACCTACGTTCGGACGAGTATAAAATAATTCGTTATTTGCCTCATAAGGATGTGATACAAATAGCTTATTTATTTGCCTCGTATAAATACCATCATCTTATAACCTGACCATCAATAGTATATTCAAATAAACAGATAAATTTAGACGATTTTTGTATGGTTCCAAAATAATTGTATTAAATACAACACTCTGTTTGTGTGTACTTGTGCGTACATGTGTGTGTATAAAATTTATTCATTTTATCTTATTTAAATATGTACGTATATGTGTGTATTTTTATATGTGTTTATATATTTGTATATAATATTCCTTTGTAAGTAACTCGTTGAGTTTCCTGCAGGTCTCCCAAGTAACATCTTCGAATAAATACACTGCAACTAGGTTTATTTTCACAGAAATTATTCTGTATCTTCAGAGGTTTGTTTGAATTGTAATTGAATGTTTCGCTTCAGTATACCTGTTGAACGTGCATCAAGTGGAAATAAACCTACTTGCAGTGTACCTTTTTGAAGATATTGTATAGTAATAATAATAACTAATAAAAAACATTTATTTTAACAAGAATAGGCCTACATTTGTATATTTTTTATGTAGGAACGCTGTTTTAGTAGTATAAACTGTCATCTTCAGAATCTATATAGAAATGAATAAAATTTTTGAAAGTGATTGCTCCTTGTCCTTGTGTGTGTGTGTGTGTGTGTGTGTGTGTGTGTGTGTGTGTGTGTGTGTGTGTGTGTGTGTGTGTGTGTGTGTGTGTGTGTGTGTGTGTGTGTGTGTGTGTGTGTGAGAGTTTATAATAACTTAAGTCTTGCTTTTATGAACTTTGATAACAAACAATAATTTTCTTTTTTACAAGAACCTTATCGACCGATTTTCTGTACCGCCGATTTCAGGAATTAAATATATCATTAAATATTTATAGATCTGCTTATGTAAGTGTAAATTTTATACGTATAATATAAATTTACGATGCAAGAATATATTTATTCTATTTTATTGTACACATTTTGCCGAACTCTCCTGTTCATTGGTGCCACAGTTAATAATAGTTTGTAGAATATTGTTTGTTTTTAGTTGTTATGGTCAACTTCGATCGCATGTTTTATATACTTTAATTTAGATATGCATAGTGCTAAATTATTTTCTTCATTAAATGAATAGTGTTAAATGTCTATCTTGAGTTATTAAAGAATTGACAAAAAACGATTTTGAGAAATTAATTCTGAAATCTCACAATAGACAAGTAATATTAAGCACTTATGTAGTACACATAGTACAGTTAAATAAATTAATGTAGCCACATGTATCAAAATTGATGTATTAAAATAGGTGATACAAATTAACAGCATCTAAAAAAAAATACATTACCAAATTAAAAATTATTAACTCTGGCGATATTGAACAAAAGGGTATAATGAATACGTACGTATAAGAAAATAATGTATAAGAAAATACGTATTTTCACGCTAACTGTGTTTTACAATGAAATATATAAATATTTATACTTTAACAAGAAGTAGCGTTTATTTATTCCGATCTCTCGTTCAGTCACGATCGGTCAATTAATTATCGTTAAGTTGATGCATATCGCGCTTATCATGATCTTATGATCTTTTCAGCAGGTTACATTAAAGAGAGAACTCTTCGTAAGTGTAAGTCTACAAACCTCTTTGTTTCCAGATTACAATCCCAGTTTTAATACAAAACCTTAGATTTAGATTGTAGATAAAAATATACTAATTTAATGACTCATAAATTTCAGGTTCTTTAATTTTGAAAACAGAAGTTTGAACAGACATGGCCGTCTAAATGTTTAAATATTTAATTAATAAATTTGTGTTAGTGGTTACAATCACAAACAGAAATAACACTGTTGCACACCGCTATAGAAAGTGTTATCCGATTAGCGCTTTCAAGCTTCTCAGCTCATCATCAGATTGGAAATTTTTCTATAGTGGTGATCAACAGTGTTATTATTGTTTGTAAATTTTTAAAATTTACTGACAGTAGTAAGCTCCCCGATTGCAGTGCTCCCTCACAATTTCGAATGAATTACGTTTGTTATTAGATAAAATAATGTTAAAAGTTTCAGTTTTTTTATATCTTATATACGTATGATTTCCAAGTGTTAGCCGAGAAACACAAAGAAGAAGGGACATTACGTCCTTACCACGGTTAATGCAGGTTTTGCTGAATCTCAAAATTAAAAAAAAATATAAATAAATAAATAAAACAAATTGCGAAAACAGCATACAATTTTGTTTTTATAATAATATCAATTACAAAGAAAAGAATCATTATTGTTATTTATTATTATGGACCAATTAACCACTACAAATTTCGAATATTACGTTTGGTTGTTTTTAGTTAAATATATAACCATAATTCCCATATGACAAATAATTTACTTCAGGCTTCTAAATTTATGTACGTTTTCATATATATGTATAGTCCTATGTGGAATACTGTTTACAAACATATATAACTGGCAACAATATGTATAGATTTCTTGCAAACTTACATGGAAAACTTTTTGTAAGGCAGTCCAAACTTTGCAACGGGTGCTGACAGCTTTCATTAGTGTGAAACTATTAAAGATTCCGAGTTCATATTTTCATTGTCATTCGACATTGTTTTATGCTTCATATTGGCTTTTACAATAAATTAAAACCATTTTGTATTTAAAATGATATTTAAATTATCACTTACATAGGTTTTGCGTTTTTTTCAAAATTTAACCCTTCTCACATTTGGTTCCTTACTTACCCTGCGCTTTTTGGAAATCAGCCTTAACAATCAACAGGGCTTCATAGGACAACAGTATGAACATACACGCCAAGTTTTACAAAAATTGATTGATGAATTCAAAAGTTACTATGAGACAATACCCCATGTAGACAGACAGAAACGGTCAAGTTAAAACTGAGAACTCGCTTGCTCGGTCGTTTAAGAAGCATAAGTTATTTACAAAGTATTACCGTAAAAGATCCCAGTTAAACTTAACACTGAGAAAATGTACAATTTTTCTCAAAATAAAGAGTTGTCTCCTACCAAATAATATAAAAGTAAAATTTTACATCTAATGTTTTAAACGAAATAAATAAAACGAAACAAGCCCAAAAACCAAACCTATTTTGTTTAAAACATATAGACATATAAACTTTAGTAAGTGTGAAAGCTCCTCGATAGTCATTATTTATAAAGATGTCACATATACATTGAGAAATAAAATTAACCAATGGAAAACAAATAAAATTCAATAAATTATTAAATAAGATACGGATATAATTATATCCTGTAAGGTCATTTCTGTAAAAAAGGATAAATTATAAAACACTTTATATTGTGTACTAAATTAAAATATTATTATTAATAATAACGAAAATGATTATAAGAATATATTTTTATTATTTTGTGAATTACCATGTTTCAATACTATTCAACTATCATCATCAGATATAAAATTAATAAATTTAAAAAAATTTTAAATCAATTGTTACAAACAGCTGTTTTATATGTAGATTAAATTTAATGTTTTATATGTGTAAAAATATGTTATATAATTAATTTTAAAATGTAATATAAATATTTATTATTTTATTGAATTAGAAATTTTGAAAATATTTACATTTTTTTATTCATCTGAATTGTTCTGGTATTAATTTATTACTTGTTTTATGTTTAAATTATTTCTATTTCTATTTATATTTATATGTCTATTAATAAATATTTATGTTCATAGATGCTCAGATTTTTCTTGCATACTATTATTTATGTTTTATATTATTATTAATAATAACAAAACTTTTTACAAGAATATATTTTTTATTTTGTGAATCACAATGTTTCAGTAGTATTAAACCCTAGTTGAAACATTGTAATTCACAATATAAAAAAATATATTCTTGTAAAAAGTTTTGTTATTATTAATAATAATATTAAAAAATATTGATATATAAAGAAAATCTGCGCATATATGAATAAATTAAAATATAAATTTTACACACATATATTTAAAGAAATATTTTTTTCGCTAACAGTTTAATTAAATATTAAACTATACTTACCATCAAAAAATAAAATGCCCGATATTAAAGAAAATTTTTTAATTTCTTTTTGAAATTATTAGTTCTGTACCGTGGTATCTAAAATTTTTGTAAATCTAAAATAATAAGTCATCAACTTTTTCATAAATCTGTTTCTCAAAAAGTTCGTATTGAATTTATTCTTTGCTGTGTTGTAATTGTCAATTGTATTTACTGTACTTGTAGCATAATTGTTACTTAGAAGTGAGAATATAAGAAATTCCTAGTTGTGTGGAGAAACAGAGACAGGTGGCAGGTGTGTATACGAGACTGTAGCATATGTTTTGAACATAAAAATAGTTTTAGGGAATTTTCCCAGGGTTGTGAATGGTACCTCAACCTTTCTCAATAAGCGTGACTGTCCAGGAAGTGATAATCGTAGGAAATCTGGCGAGACACATCAAATAAGAATTAATGGTGACAAGGTCCAGACAGGAAATATAAAATGTCACATAAAGTTGATATCCTTTTGGGGAGTCAAGTAATGGGTCACAAGTGTGAAGCCAGGTGTACTCCGTGTGAACATTGGTGAAGACAGGTGTTGTATTTGCGTGAGAACTTTTAATCTAAAGTAGTAAAACACCCCCACATCGTGACGTAGGGTCACGTGATGCAGTGTCTCAGACGAATAGTGATAGTTCCTATAAAATTGTAAGAGATTTACCCTCACTTCAACTAGTTTTAGCCTATCATAGTTAAGGATTTAGAATTAAGAGGAGGGAACAGTCCCACCACTAAAATTAAGGGTTACACCCATGATGATGTACTATAAAAACTCTAGCATTCGCTGGAGAAGACAGATCTGATTGTAAGAGATCCAAGAGAACTTGCACATCGTTTCTCATTTTGACTTTGATCTGTGTTGGAAAGTGTTCTGAGAGAGCCGGAAAACCAGATGTTGTCAATAGTTTGTTTTTGTAATTTTTGAAGTAACTAAAAGTAGTTACATTAATTTGTGAACTAAGTACTAGTAACTGAAGGTACTTAGAGTTTAAAAGAGTAATTGAATTAACTGACTTATAGTTTGTCAAGAGGAGTTTGTATAAAGTAACTTGTAAAAGTTCGTTTGTATTTTGCTAATCACAATAAATTGTCTTCAAGAAGAACGGTTCATTCTAATGATTCAACTTCACCTCCGGAAACACGTCAAACAAACAGTTGTAACTTAGCAGCCACTCGATAGGTTACAACAGCTGTTACAACCGTGGGTTATATCGTTTAGAGTCGATAACTCGAAAAACAGTTTAAAATTTTTATTTATGTTCATTTGCTCATTTGTATCGAATTTTAAACATGTTTTGAAAGTGTTTCCATTACTTTAACACAACACACTCTGCACAACACACACACATTCGCGAAGTTGCGAATTTTATGCCTGTGCCTCACCAGAGGTCTCTAATTGAATGTTTCTTTACATCGTTGCTAGAGGAATTCATTATTTTCAGACAATTCAAAAACTCCAACACATTATACTTCTGTTAAATTAGGCTTGCGCATCTTCTCTTAATTCTCCACACTATTGGAAACTAAAATAGTTCCGCCACTTTAAACAGTTCTGATTCGAATCGTTCCCCACATGTCAAGATTTACATAAATACGCCTCGTTTAGATATTTTGCGTTACAAAGTAAGGGTTTTGATTTACAAAGCGCTATGTTTAAATTACAAGAAGTGGCAAGAGTACTCACTGACAATTTCAGTAAGAAAGACCAAAACTATGGCCTTCAGAGGTAAATATCCAGTGAGGACTAAGAAAGATATAAACAACACCACTTTAGAACATGTGAATCGTTTCAAATATCTCGGCTGTGCAGTAAGCTATGAATATGAATATGATATAAGAGAAAAGATATATAAATTTAGACACATTTGTGGTGCGATTCATAGAAATCTTAGAAATAAAACGACACACAGCGCAAGTATTAAATTTTATAAGACAATTGCAATACCCAAGTTGACATATGCGAGTGGGGCGTGGGTCATGACAAAAAAGGAAAGCGGCAAGATTCAAAGTGCTGATATGCAGTTTCTTCAAAATACTTTAAATTATAAACTGCAAGATAGAATAAGGAATGAGGATATCAGAGCAAAACTTGAAGTAAAGGACATAAATGAAATTATTTCAATTTACAGAAGACAATGGTGGGATCATCTGCAAAGGATGACAAAGGATCGATTGGCGAAAGCGGCACTGAACTAAAAGCCGGTAGAAGAGACGTGGATCGTCCGAGGATGAGATGGGTGCCGGAACAGGTTTATATAACCTAATGATTGAAGAAGGGGAGTAGAAGAAGAAGAAAGGTTTTGTGTTCTATCATATATATTTTTTTAAGATACAACCTGATAGTAAATGGATAAAGACTCATGTGTGGTCTGAATCTGTGACAAAGAATGCTATATAGGACAGATGCAAAGAAAGGATAATTTTGTTTCTTTGATTTTGTTGTCTATGACGTGCCGTTGATTAACTAATTATAATTATAATACTACTGACCCGGAACAAAAGGTTTTTATTGTTAAAAGTGTAAAATAAAAACTTTGTGTTCCGAGTCAGTAGTATTAAACTTATAATTAATAATTTGGTTTTTCAACAGACACAGTTATCAGGCAGTTATACTCCCCGTTTGTTTGCAAATCATTTGATGATCGCTCAACGCTATTTACACAATATACATATAGATTATATATATGTTGTGTTCAGAGTGATAATTGTGTTGTAACAGAGTGATAGTCGGCTGTCTTACTAACTGGCACAGACTTTTGTGTTGCCATGATGTCTTGTATCAGGTAACAAGTTATAGCGAGAAAAAAACGCTTGTTTAATGAAAATGTTACCCTAACGTCTAACTGACAACCTGTCAGTCAATATGGAAATTGTATTCACCTCAAGCCTAGAATGTCGAAAGAGCCTGTTATCTTTATTATACCGTCCATGTAAATGCTGTGTGTCTCGTAAGCTTTCGTGATTTTAACTTCCTCTTTTATATATATTATTATTCCGGTTGTACAATGTTAAACATTTTCCGAAACCAAAGATTACAGAAGTGATTGAATTCACTGCTTCTTGTCCATCTAAAGATCTTCTTCAATCTCTCGTTCCCTCAATATAGTCTGAATTCGTTACTTTCTCTTTTATAACCTGAGCTATTTCCTCGTTCCATGTTCTTAGACGCCTTTTTCTTCGTTTTTAATGGTATCTTTCCTAACACCCACCTCATCTGCTACTTTTAAAATTACTGTTCTTATCCTGTGCCATTCTTATTCTATGTTTTCTTTTGTTTCTGTCATTTGCAATTCTTGAGTTAACCTCCGTTGATATACCTTTAATACTCTTCTTCTTCTTCTTCTTCTTCTTCTTCTTCTTCTTCTTCTTCTTCTTCTTCTTCTTCTTCTTCTTCTTCTTCTTCTCTTCAAAGATAATGTTATATTAACTTTTCCGGCACCTATCTCATCCTCAGACGACCCACGTCTCTTCTACCAATAGCTTTATAGTTCCAGTCCAGTCTTTACTCCGAGGCTGCTTTGAATGCTACAAGTATTCATTCAAGTATTACATGAACAGGTTACTGGCTTGTTGCACAACCCCCTACCAGGAGGAGCAGAGACTCTTCTGTCAGGGTTACCATACCTTATCCAAAGGGCCCCTGTTTTGTAGCGCAGGAAATTCGCCCTCACCCTTCTCTTTTTGAGATAAGATTTGGTGGCTTTGTATCAGTTATTCTGATACTGAAAGTTTCTTAGTATTTCCAGTGCTCATCTATCGGCGTCAGTGAGCACTCTAAGAGCCTAAGCCACCTAAAATTAAGAAATTATAATTGAAAAAAAAGACACCCTATCCCTCGATTACTGTAATAGCGTCGTGGTCAGAAAAGAACAAGAGGCGGTCAAGAGAGACTAGACAGAAAAGACTAAAGGAAGGGATCTTACCCAAGACAAGTTGAAACAAAGTGAGAATCCAGCCAGGGCACGTGGGGATTGCCAAACCCGCATCCACAAGATGTGGACCCCTGATGTAAATACTTTCATTTTTTAGTAAATATATTTTATGTTTAAAATTTGTGTTTTTAAATGATTTGCTTTTTCGTTTTCTTCATCGTGCCCACATCTCTATCTTGGAAGTAGTCAAAAAATGATCTGAACCCAATTCGCACCCTCGGTAGACATCGAGACGCTACTCTCTTAGAGGCTTGTGAGTAAGTAAGTGGTTAACGTGAGCGAGTTACCAGCCCGTTGCACAACCCCCAACCTGGAGGACAGGGTAATTTGTACTCAAGTTACAAAGGTTTTCTTCCCTAGCCTTTGGTGATCCAACACCTAATTTCAAGGCAGCAACATTGCCATACCCTGGTAATGTTCCTAAACATGGGTATTGTCTAAAAAAGATACAACCCATAGGGTCCATACAAGCTGCAGAGATGAATTTATTGAGGGATGTACACGAAACGGTAGATTTAGAAACAATGTGATAAGACATGAATTGCGTATATTATCTGTAAATGCAAGAGTGGAGGAATGTAAGCTGAGATGGATTGAACGTATAGGTAGAATGGAAGCGAAAAGGCTACCGCAACAAGTTTTACAATATGCCCAGAGGGAAAAAATGTGGAAAGACCACGCAAAAGATGTCTTAAAAATAGAAACCGGAACAGGCGATGTCGCCTAATCCTGGAATGAAGAAGAACTTTCTGTTATTTCCATGTAATTTTCCGATCAGTAAACAGTTAACTGTAGTATAGTTGAATTAATGAATACCAAAAAAAAACTACAAAAACTAACTTTCCTTTATTTTCTTTATTTTTCTTCATATCGGCTTGTAGAGTTCCACATATTACGATACCCAACAGCCATCCATCTCTGTCGTTCTAATCCACGCCGTCTCGTCTCTTTATCTATGCCACTCTTTCATCTCTTCCTGGGCAGTTCCCGCTGCCACCTGACCGAACATATTAATTGTTTATCTTTGATGTCATTATCTACCGTTATGCGTGTTACCTATGCAATTTCTCTTGCTCTATTATTCTTTATTCTTCAATTTCCGACAAGACGCAGAGGCATGGGATGTCCAACAAAGTTAAACAGATCATTTTTTGTTTAACCGTTGTTGAAGAGGATAATGATCAATTTTATGGTAAGAGGTCAGGGATTCTAGTGGAAGGAATGTATACATCAGGGATGTATACAGTGGCGGATTATTCATAACGTTAGGGTATGCTGCAGCACCGAGCACCAGGGCCTCAGCTGTCAGAGGGGGCACTATCCAAATAATCACAAAAACGTTTTGAAGATAATAAATGTGAAAACGAAAAACAAAGGTTCTCAACCCAAAATCATAAAAACTCACACAGTGCTCTGTGAAATACTGTGTGTGTGTGTGTGTGTGTGTGTGTGTGTGTGTGTGTGTGTGTGTGTGTGTGTGTGTGTGTGTGTGTGTGTGTGTGTGTGTGTGTGTGTGTGTGTGTGTGTGTGTGTGTGTGTGTGTGTGTGTGTGTGTGTGTGTGTGTGTGTGTGTGTGTGTGTGTGTGAGAGAGAGAAACTGAAATTGGTGATTTACGTGGAAGACAACGTCCAACTGAAACAAAATGAAAGCATAAGAAATAAGAAGACGACGACGAAAAGTAGAGAAGTGTTTAATGTAGTGGAAACGAGCGCCTGCCCGCCCGCCCGCCATGACTGCTGCCCATTCCAAAAACGTTACGATTCAACAGGGTTAAACTGTTTCGTTTTTACAAAACCGTTTCTCATTACTTGTACTACGAACATACGCGTTGTCACGTGGGTGTCAACCTTTTTTTACGTAACAACAATTCGTCACCAGAGCCAGTAGAAAATTGCCAGTTTTCACTAAATTCACGACATAATTGCCATACTTTTTTAGCATACTTAACACGGATACTTAAACGTACTTTCATCTGAACGTAACAGTATATTATATTAGAATTCATTTAATTTTAAATACTTTTAATAATAAACAAACACTATCCTATAAAACGCCATGCAAGTTTAATTACAATCATCAAACGATCATCACCTTACGATTACAACAGCATATTAGTCACCTCAGGGTTTCTCAGTTAATTATCTCATGGTTGTATTAGGATTTCAATGACACGAACGATCGCTTGTATAATGAGTCGTGTTGTATGAGACTTCAGCTTAGGTTATATTTTAATTTTTCCTTCACAGTATTTCTTTTGGGTCATGAGTTAAGAGACCATTAAGAGGTCATTAATAATCAGATCCTTCATATTTGATTTGTCAGATTTACTTTTAGAGATTCTGTTGTTTCTCTGAACCCTTCTACAATAATCGCTCTCCTTATTTGTACAGTTTGTTTTTCTAATTCCTTTTTACTTACCCACCCCCTACAGCCAACCAAAACTATAGGCTGTTAGATGGTGAAAAGGACTTCTTCTTCTTCTTCTTCTTCTTCTTCTTCTTCTTCTTCTTCTTCTTCTTCTTCTTCTTCTTCTTCTTCTTCTTCTTCTTCTTCTTCTTCTTCTTGTTGTTGTTGTTGTTGTTGTTGTTGTTGTTGTTGTTGTTGTTGTTGTTGTTGTTGTTGTTGTTGTTGTTGTTGTTGTTGTTGTTGTTGTTGTTGTTGTTGTTATTTATCATTATTATTACTATTATTATTTTTAATATATTAGGAAATTCAAATGAAGTTCTATAAGTTTATGGGACAATACGGTTCCAAAACATGTGTATTATCTACAAATGATACAAGTTATTTTCAGGCTTCAGACATGAATTTCTTGTGACCCGTAAAGGGATGTACACGAAACGATGGAATTAAACGATGTGATAAGACATAAATTGGTCATATTCGCTCTAAGTGTAAATTTACTCGAGGAATGTAAACTGAGATGGACTGAACATATAGGCTGAATAGAAGCGAAAAGCCTACCTCAAAAGTTTTACAATATGCGCCTAAAGGGAAAAGAGATGTGGTAAGACCACGCAAAAGATGGTTTGAAATAGAGACCAGAACAGGTGATATCGCTTAACCATGGAATGAACAAGAAGAAGAAGATTATTATTATATTTTTATCACTCGTATGAGCTTAGGTCACAAACACTTGTTCCAATTTGTTTGGTCTGCCGCTGCTCATACATCCTGTATCGTTCTAATGCTTGGACGTAACAGCACAGCATTCCCGCTGTTGCGCGCACAGGCGCACCGTGAAATGCGGCAGCTATTTTGAAAGAATTAAGACAATAGACCACCTTAACTCTTATGCGTTTGATCAGTAATGCAGACGATACTGCTGACGCAGGCAGGAGTCTTCTGATTTGTTTTTAGCTATAATTTGCTACTGTCATGAGTGTCGGGGGGGGGGGAGTAAAAAGTAATAGTCACTGTGTAATTAGGCTGTGATATATTTTTTGTGTTATGACAATAGTGGAAAGTAATAGTGGTTCTGTTATCAATGTATTGTGTTTGCATGATAGGAAAGTTGTGCGCATGCGTACAAGACAGCCGGAAACCAAGCAATATTACCAAACCTTTCCAGATGATTACTTCCCATCCCATTCGCTTCCACTACATATACTTTCTCTCCCTCTCACTCTCGCTCTCTCCCTCTCAACTCTCTAATTACTTACCTGTTTTGTGCTGTTCTCTTCCTGTGCAATCCTTACTGTATAATATTACAAACATTCATGCTCCTTTATAGCTTGATACTTGTTCACGGCCATTAACGTAATTATCGTGAAGGATAAGTTAGTGTCCTGTCACGTGAATTGTCTCGTTATATTAATATCAAGAGTTTTTGTCACGTCCATTTTCCCTTCACAAGTAATTGAACAAGTAAACGTACGATTTAAGTATGTATTGGTTTGATTCGAGTACACACACACATAACAATTAGATTTATTTTATTTACTGCTTACTTCACTGGGGCTACGAGGGTCAGTTGAAAAGTTCGCGGAGCGACATCTATAGCTCAATGGTAGAACTAAAATGTTTTGTGTGCTGCAAGACGTATATTTCGCGTAAACACCTGTTAATTTCCAAATATATCTATGATTGTATTCACTTTTTACCAGCTGTTTGAAATTTTCCTGTCACGCGTGTTTTTAAAACGCACAAAATTTAACATCCTGTTGTGGTGAATTCTATGTTAAAAACGTTTTAGCGCCAATGTAAAATCAAAACGAAATTGTAAAAGTGTTAGGAGATACTGCTCCTTCAGAAACAATGGTAAGTGGGGCACACTCGAGTTTAAACACGGTCGTACAAGCAGTGAAGACGATACCAGCAGTGAACGTCCAAAAAGTGAAAAAAAATGACATACAAAGGTTTTGTAAAATATATAAAAACACTTGGTACGTTTCACAGATTTTATTTAACTCTGACAGCTCTTTCGACTACCTAAGCCATTGTCAAAGAGGTGAATGAATTAAAACTTAAAACCCAGGATGTGAGTAAAGGTGGTGGTGGTGACCATCTGTTTAGGGCGCGTAATTGGAACATCTGTGAGGGTGTTGAGATGAAGAGCGGGGGTGCAAGAGCCAAGGAAAGGTCAGGTGTATTTAAAAACTAAATAAAATCTGAATATAAAATATAAAATTAACTAAACTAAATATAATCTGAATGCAAAATATAAAACTAACTGAACTAAATATAATCTGAATGCAAAATATAAAACTAACTGAACTAAATATAATCTGAATGCAAAATATAAACTAAACTAAACTAAATAACAGCTAACAGCTTTTAATAAAGAGGATACACAGAATTCAGTTTGTTCATTTGTTAAATTTTTGTTATTTTTTATTGCTTTTTCAATTTCTAGAATTTCTAACAAATCAATTTTTTTATCTTTTTGTATGTTGTGGAATAGTGTTATGTTTTTTGTATCTATGAAGTGATTGTGTTGTAAGCAATGATCTACAAAACCCGTATTGGCTGTACTGGTTAAAATCGCCTTCTTATGTTCAGAAATGCGATGTTTCAGAGCACGGTCACATTGTCCGATATAAATAGCATCGCATTCTGCACAATGTATTTCATAAACTCCAGTTTTCTCCAGTGTGTTTGATTTTTCTTTATTATTGACTAGTAGTGAAAAAAAATTACGTTTGTTTACAGATACCATGTTGAGACCATGGTTTTTAAACCCATTATTAATCCTATCTGTTATAAACGGAATGTAATTTGTTAAATGAAATTTTTTGTTACCCTGATCTGGCTCTATGGAATAAAATTCGTTTAAAATAATTTTCTTCTGTTTTTTTTTTTTTAATTACAGAGTTTATTATTCTTTCATCATAAGCGTTATTTTGTGTTATGGCTTTTATAATATCTACTTCTTTATTGAAATTTTCTTTGGATAAAGGAACTATAAGGAGACGATTAACCATTGCATGAAAACTGCTTAGTTCTATGTGCCATGATGTTAGTGATTGTTTATGTATAACGGTATCTGTAAAAGTAGGTTTTCTATATATCTGAAAACTAAGATTATTTTGTGACCTAGTAATGGTAAGATCCAAAAAATTTAAACTTTTCATATTTTCTGTTTCAAGTGTAAGTTGCACGGTACTATAAAAGGAATTTATATAATCTAAGAACATATGGAGCTGTCTATCTGTTCCCGTCCAGATACAAAATATATCATCAACATACCTTGCCCAATGAAAAACATATTTTATGTTGTGGTTAATAAAGGTGATAAAGGAGAGCCCATAGGTAAGCCATTTAATTGTTTATAGATTTTATTATTAAACTGGAAATAATTTTGTCCTATGCAAATATCTAAGGCCGAGAATAATTCATTTTTCTGATCACTATTTAAAGTTAAAGTATTTTGTATATGTGAGGAACAGATAGACAGCAGAACATCTACAGGTATAGACGGAAATAAATTCTTAACATCAAATGAAACTAATTTTGCATTCAGTGGTAAATGTACATTTTTTATATTATTAACTAATTGTAAAGTGTTTTTAATAGCATTTAATAGCATACTTTGGGTTGAAGTTAATATATTTTGGCAGTAATTCATTAAGTTTTTTACAGACTTTATATGCAGGTGCAGTTACATATGAAACAACTGGGCGCATGGGACTGTTGGGTTTATGTATTTTTGGTAAACTATACTAAACAGGAGCTTTCGGTTTCATCATAGTTAGCATGAAAACTACGTGGCTTAGGTAGTCGAAACAGGTGTCAGAGTTAAATAAAATCTGTGAAACGTACCAAGTGTTTTTGTATATTTTACAAAACCTTTGTATTAATATGTTTCACCAAGTGCCCAACGATTTATCAATTAATATCGTGAAAAAATGACATTATTGAATAAATTTTATATGGTGTTGGAAGACCACAGATTGAGGAGTAAATGACGTTGCTAAAATCATAGGCATCTCATATGAGCGTGTGCATCATACTTTAACTCAAGAATTTAGTGCGAAAAAGCGTTATGCAAGATGGCTGACACATCTAGAGTTGTTGCATTTTTGGGCGTCCAGAGTTGTGGTGGGGGAGGAGAGGATCATCTTCAATGCTTGTATGACCACGTTTAAACTCAAGTGCCTATTTACAAACCGTTGGTTTGGAAGTCGCAGCATCTCCTGACACATTTCAAAATTTGTTCTGAATTTTCGTTGGCGCTCAACAGTTTTTAACAAATAATCACACCAAGGTGTTTAGTTTTGTCCGTTTTTCAAAACGCCGAGCTACAGATGTCGGTCCGCAAACTTTTCAACTGATCCTCGTATAATACGTTGAGAGCCAGAGTCTTGTCTCCACCGTTCCCTGCCTTGATGCCGCCAGACGTCTCGAGTTACAGAACCCCAACTCACGCAAGTCGGCCTCGACTTAGTCCAGCCGTCGCCGAATCGGGCGTCCTACCCTCTAAACGGCTTCGTGCTCATTATATTCTTTGTGGTCGTTGATTGCCCGAGCCATCTTAGTCCGCGCACTTTTATGTCGGTGACGATGAGGGGCATTGTAAAGTACTTCTAACTCGGCATTGGTTCTTATCCTCCACATGTACATTGGTTTTTATTCCTTTGTAAGCAATTCATTGTGTTTCCTGCAGGTCTTCCATGTAATATATTTAAACAAACACACTGCAAGTAGTTTTATTTTCACCTAACGCACGTTTCACAGAAATTATTTTGTATCTTCAGAGGTTTGTTTGAATTTTAATTGAATGTTTAATTTACAATCCAGTTGTAATGCTAAAATTACATTGTAAGCGAAACATTCAATTAAAATTCAAACAAACCTCTGAAGATACAGAATAATTTCAGTTAAACGTGCGTCAGGTGAAAATAAACCTATTTGCAGTGTATTTATTTGAAGATGTTACATTAGTTTTTATTCTCACACACCGCTTCGAAGATATTGAAGAGAACTTCCCACGTGTTATGGAGGTTTTTCTCCGTTTCCACGTGCTAAGGAGGGTTAAATTCTTTTTGCCAAGGTCCACGTTTCGAGACCATACATAACCAATGGTTTGATAATTGTCCTACACCAACAACTTAAGGTGTCTTGTCACTAAGGAGGAGTTTCCGGAAACTGTAATAACACGCGTTTCCTGTTTATTTTCCGTTTTTTTTTTATTAAATTTTCGACCGCACTTCGTTGTTTTACGTTTCCACACCTCGTAAAAGGTATTTAAGCTGTTCTACACGATTCGATCCTTCAATTAAAAATTATTGTGTTAGCAAATATCTTTCAAATTGTTAATAATTATTCTGAGTGAATATTGGATATATCTGACTGTTATACGAACAATTAAAGAATGTTTTATAGTTTGTATTTGAACTTATCTTCCGTTACGGTTCGCGTCGAAAATTTCTTCTAAAACAACGTTTCGCCCACATTACACTAAGCATCCTCACCTCTGTGTATTACCACGTCACTCAAAATTGAGGATATTCATTGTAATATGGATAAAGCGTTGTCTTACAAGACATTTTTGACGCGATCCGTGCTAGAAGAAGACTTTACTTTCCTAAATGGCCACCAGGCCCCCGTACGTGAAATTACGCAGAAGCCTACGCGAGAACACACACACACACACATATATATAACAATTTTTATACTATTCATGTTTTACGTACCGAGTCACTTTATGGTTAATATAATTAAATTACTAATTAAATTAAGAACTTCGGATCTAATAACCTGTTTGACACTGCTATACGGTTGAATGATGATTGTAGCCAGTCGTAAGGAAATCGCGGTACAGCGTGCATGCATGCGAGCGCTCCGAGCGATTCAGTTGTTACGTTTTGTATATTTTATTTAAAAGATTTTAAACATTTTAAATTATGACATAACCACAAAATGTGGTATACATTTACGTTTTGATTGATATTGTGTATCTGAAGATGGGATTTCATCCCGAAACGCGTCATTGAACGAAAGAAGCTAGTGTCACTAAGGTGGACCGAATAAGGTAATTTAATTATATTAATTTTTATCCATTTGTAAGTACCTCGTTGATTTTTCTGCAAGTCTCTCATGTAAATTCTGAAATAGATACACTGCAAGTGGGTATATATATTCACCTGAGGCACGTTTCACAGAAATGATTCTGTATCTTCAGAGGTTTGTTTTTGAATATTCATTGTTTGTATCACAATTCAGACAAACTTTTGAAGATGTAGAATAATTTTTGTGAAACGTGCGTCAGCAGAAAATAAACCTACTTGCAGCGAATGTATTTGAAGATATTATATAACAATTTTTATATTAATTTTGTTAAAATCTTACTTTATATGCATATATGTTTGTTTTGCGAGCGTGCAAATGATTGTGTGTGCGTATGAACGTTTTTACAGACTTTTATAATTTTTTTGTAATAATTTGTTTTTACTGATTATAATTTTTGTAATAAAACATGTAAAATTCTGAAGTGGTTAGTTTTTTAATGATACGTGGTCCGACCGTATGGGAGAAAAATATTCATCATCCTTCCTCGACATGAATTATATCTACTTGAATTTTCCAATGTTTAACGGTATATCTAATCTTAAAAAAACTGTAAGCCTAACGATAGACCTATAAGTATGTATTCTGTTTGCAAATTTCAAACTTACACGTGATTTAGGAAAATAAGCTATTTATTGGAATGAAGGTAGTAATGGGGGGGGGGGACGAACTCTAGATTACGATGCAAATCGGTCTCGCCAACGTCGCCAGCGTCGCTGAGATTGTAACAGCACTGATCTATCGCTTAATCGCTGTCAGACGCGTGGTAAACGGGTTTCCGAGTCGTTACGGTTTGACTTTGCCTTACCGAGATGAGCAAACTATTTATACATTGTAATAAAATAAATTAAATGAGTATAGATGTGTTGCTGATATACTCTATTGTGGAATATGTGACTCCGATGTAATCAAGCCCCTCTGTTTGGACTAGCCAATTTGTAATAAAATAAATAAGATTGATGTGTGAATCTGTAAGTTGTAAGGTGTTTAATTGGTGTGGCTCTCGACGTCTTACTGGCCTGAAACACTTCCTTAATTTTCCCAGCTGGTCGAGTCCCAATGGTAGCAAGACCGGTCGAGTAGCATAAAGTTGATGAAGAAATAGATATGCTCAGCTTCACCGAAAGTTTCAAAACAAAAATTATTGTTTTGAAGAAAATTAAAAAAAAATTATGTTTATAAAAAAAAATAATAAAAAAAAAAATTTTAATTTTATTAATTAATTAATTAGGATCAATTAATTAATATAGGGCTGTGAAGTTTTAAACAGTGTAATGCTCTTCTGAAAATTTTTATTAAAGTTTTAGTATAATTTAAATAATCTATCACCACTCATAAGACTGTCTGTAAACCAATCGATATTTGTTTACCTTTCTATTTTTTAGGTTATCTTCACTTACGGGTGGTAAAGTCCTTGTAGATTATCAATTAGAATTATATTATTGGTAATTAGTATTATTGAAGAAATAAAGAACTATTAAGTATTGAAAAGTATTAATGTTTTATTAAGTAACAGCAATATTGACTCTTATCGATTAGTATCGATTCTCAGGATATCGAAAAAAGTTACAAGTATATGTTATAAAAATTATATAGGGTTCTTTAAACAGCCAGTTATTACCAAAGTCAGAGAAATCGGGCTTATATTTAAAAAGTATAACGTTACAATCAAATTAATAGTTATTAATAAACACAGACATTGAATAATAAATTGTAAATATAATAATTGTTTTCACCAAACAGCTGTGATGAACCAAGAAGAGGCACTGGAATTGTCAAAGAAAGATGGCTGCCGTCAAGTCGATGAAAATGTTGCTCGTTGCTGCTGCATTCCAAATAATGTATTTTGACGCAATATTTCTGTTCTCGTGTCCGCAAATCTCTTGTTATATGTTGTGTAGTGACTGGTGTAGTGATTCTGGGTTGTATTTAGTGTATCTGTATAATTATTAGTTCAAACACTTTCTCCGATTCCATCACTAATTTGGTTTAATGTATTATACAGTTTTCTAGTGTTTTATGGTGTTTTTCGGAGTAGATTTATATTGTTCTGTGTTATGGAGTGTTACTTGATCGTTTCTGTTATAATATGATAGTTTCAGAAGTATTTTACAAGTCACTCGCGATTTCACAATAACTCACTATACACTCGCTTTGTATGACGATTATAGGTTAGGTTATTCACGTTTTCAAAGGTATGTCATGTTAACCGTTCAACTACCAATAATTAACTAACTGTTTCCTTCAGTTTCAATTAAACTCTTAGCCCATATAATATTATCCTTAACATTGTTCAAAAATATTTTCACATCCTGTGTACATTTTACTATTTCACTATATGAATGCCTAAACTTTGGTTATTTGTCAATTTTATTCACTAGATTTGATTTAAATTAATCTTTCAGTTCATTCTGGTTATTTTCAGATTAAATAATGCCATTTTATAGTGTTTTCTGTCCAAAAAATAGTAATTTCACTTTCAGTTTGGGTATACTCTGAAGAGTCCAAAACATCAAAATTTACTTCCTGTCATTATATAAATTCAGCCATTTTATCAGTTATATTTAATATTAATAATTCTATATTGTATTAAAAGGTTCCTATTCCCTTATTTTCTGGTAATTAATTGAATTAGTTGTATTCTGAAACATTATTCTGAAATATATGACTCCCATGTCTAAATTTCTGAGTTTAGTCATTTTCACTTTTATTCATAATTCTGAATATAATTTATTAAAATCTCTCTAAATGGTATGTGCAATTATATGGCATGATCTCTAGTTTATTTTGTCTAAACCCCTTTTTTTTTATTTGCTTTTAAATGAGTAATTTCTCTGTTTTGATGAAGTTTGGTTTCCATTCTTTTGGCCTATGATTTTTTAACAATTTTTCTTACAAAATAATTTACAAACAATATATGATGTGTGATACCCTCTCTGACTTTTTACAAATAGTATTATAAATTAAACATGTTTTCAAATTACACAAAAACAATTAGTATTGGTTACAATACAAACAATAGTTAACACAAAATAAAGAACATTTTTTTTTTTAAATAAATGGTTGTCTTCAAATCAGACATTTTGCAACAAAATTCCCATTTCCAACATGGAAATATGGTTTACAACAAAGGTTTTGTACTAACTAACATCTTAATTACTCTCTACTATTTACAAGTGGTAATTATTTTTATAGTTCTGATGTTAGTTGTTTCAGACCCAAACAAATGGCCTTATATCTAAAACATTTTTAAACATTCTTGTACTATATACATTAAAACCTTATATTTATATTCTTATTTCTAACTATTATTATAAGTAGGATTCTACAGTTTTTATACAGTCTTTTATACCTTGTCTTTGGGGAATTGTACCCTGTCATTAACAAATAAATAGTATGAACCGTTCACAAAGCACTATGAAATCTGTTTTTCTTTTTTCATGTAAAACAAAAATGTTATTTTAAACAGATTCATGTCTTATGAACAACATATTGTCACCGTACATATTTTAAGTCATTGAAAAATGCATATTTCATTGCATCCAATGTTTGTGATTGCCAAGAATGAAACACAAGGTTCATTTTTTATAATACCCAAAACTATCACTGGTTCACTTTGCACTTATATATTATGTTAATGCTAAATGGTCGTATAGTCTTATTAACATAATAAATTGGTTAGCGCTTTTTCAATGGAGATTTGTTCCATGGGTACTATATTATTGTTTCATCTTAGTTCACAGGAAACTTTTACTTTGTTCACTTCTCTCTCTTAAATTTATATACATGTGGTTTTTATTTCGTTATACTTTTATTTTTAGATATTTATTTTGGGGATATAGGGATTTGGGTGTCTTTTATAAGAGCATGACGTCTTCTTCAGGATGCTGCCCTCTTCTTCTTTCTTCAGTCTTCTTTTCTCCTGCCTTCTGGGACTGGTATCTTCTCCATCTGTTCTTGATGCCATCAGGTTTCTTGGGATCTTCTCCATCTTCTTCTTTAATTCAGAAATACACAACCTGTATTGGTTGATCTTGGCTTATTTTAGGGTTTCTCTTTTATTTATTCTCCCTCGTTGTGGGTTTGGTCATATTGTGTACTGCTTTGTTATTTACTATTTTACCTTCCTGGGTTATACCTTGAAAACCTTTGGTTATGAGACTGGTTTTGGATGACTCATCACTAGTAACTCCTTTTATTTTAACTTGTATTTTCTTTATAATAATGATTTCTTTCCACAGTTGCTATGAATTAATCTATTTATATTAAACTTAATGCTTTCTTCCAAATTTAAATATTATAACTTCATTATTCTAATGATCAATTGCCATTCAATATTATGCTTATATCTGTCACGCTACAGATTGCTCTCCTCCAGAAGTAATTATTTCAGACATGTTTATGGATGAAATAATTTCTTATGATAATTTCATCATTTCTTATAATTCATTTTCTTCTCCATTTTTATATCGACTTTTTTATATTAGAGTTTTATTAATTTTATATATATGGTTACTTGTCTTACTACTGATCCTTTTCGGATAGTTAGTGTCTTCTGAGATATATTATAATTGTAATACATTTTCTTTCTATATCAACTTCGTGTTGTATCCTTGGGATATTAATTCCCTAACATTCCCTATCACGTGGGCTGGGGCAGATCAGAGGGGCACTGTACGCTACTTCTCTGCTGGCCATACACCACTTCTATAAATTGAGTACAGGGGCATATCCATCCCTGCTCAAAAAACATAATGCTGCTGGAATTATCTTCAGTCAGACATCGAATAAATAAATAAAAAGTAGTCTCATTTTCGACTAATAAAAATATCTTTGGATTCTCCACTTCGTAGTCTCTCAGATTATCTCACATTTTCTATCTTAATAAATCTTCATAATCATTATTATACTCATTACATATATATTTTTCCAAAACTCTTAACTTGTCTGATATATTTAATTTAATTATGGTTGAAAACCTTTCTTTTAATAATTCTGTTTACTGTTTACAGTGTAACTCTCTTTCTTCTTCATCTGAATTCTCTTTATACTTTCTTCTGGTTATTCATAGTATTAGCATGGTCTTTATAAATAGTCTTTCGTATTCATTATTTGAATGGTCTTAATATATTATATTTAATTTTTTAACATTGTATCTTTACATTAGATATACAGGTTGTTATATTGATCATTTTATTTAAACATTTTGGTTCTTTCCTTTCTCTTAGAAAGTTATTAATCCGTCTTCGCATTCATTAGCATTAATTCATTTATATTATATTTCATGTGGTATTTATTCTCTTTGCATTTCATATAGGTCTTATTATTATCATTGGTTCAAAATCATCTTCTCCATCTGTTTGGTATGAGTTGTTCTTCTTTGCTCTTAATTAACTGTTTTCATTATCGTTTCATAGGTAATTAGTCTCTTTGCTTCCAAATTTTTTCCTTCTCTGGCATATTACACTCTTTCTTGTTATTCTTCTCTACTCCTTCAAATTCTATTGTGAATGTTAGCATTTATTCTGGATTAACGTTAACTCTCTTTTCTGAATTAATCACTTTATTTTCTTCTCAATTCAATCATAATTGACACATAATTATTTTTTGGAACTTGGTTAGTTTTAATGTAAAATTCAAACTATTCTTTTTATTTAATTGAAAAATATTTCTCATAAATCCTTGTAATATGTTGATCTTATCTTGTTTCAAAGTTCTGACGTTCTATCAACATTCAAATTCTGTTTAATTCATTTATTCCCAGAATTGTTTCATTCAGAATTGTTTATAGTAATGTGATCTTACTATTATTTCTGAATGTTTTGGTATTTCTCCAAATTCAAATTCTTCTTAATTATTTACCATAAAGTTTTCTCATAAACTTAGTTATAGTAAGTTAGTCTTACTTTATTCTTAAATTTTTTGTATATTAACTTCAAAATTCCTTTCTTCTTAATTCTTCCAAAATGTTTTTCTCATAATTCAGTGGTAGTAAGCTGTGCTTGCTTAATTTTAAATTTTTTAAATTAAGTTCAAAATTCTCTCTCTTTCTCTTTCTTCCATAAAATTTTGTTCTAAATTATCAGGTTGTAGTAAGAAGTACTTATTCAATTTTAAATTTTTATAATTATATTTCAATTCAAAAGTCTTTCTTTTCCTTTCTTCCATAAAGTTTGTTCCAAAATTATTAGGTTGTAGTAAGATGTACTTACATATTTTAGAATTTTTTCAATAAAAATTCTAAATTCCTTTTTCTTATAATTCTCCAGAATGTTCTTTTCAAAATATTAGGTTGTAAGATGTACTTACATTATTTTTAAATTTTTAAAAATATATTTCAATTCTATAACTCACAACTCATTCTTCATAATATTTCTTCATAGAAGCTTGATTGTACACTCCTTTGATCTTTCCTGAAACGATTTCCTTCAACTCATATGTATTGTTATGCTTATCATTTACCACAACATATGGGGTTATATTGTACTCTACACTGGCCCATATTATTTATACTTTAATAAGTTGATCTCCACTTTTTCTTTTCTTTTATATACCCAGGAAGATGGACGATTTTCTTTATGTCGTTCCATTGCTCATATTTTTATTTGTCATGTTCATTTTCTTAAATAGTCTTCATTCATAAAACCCAGTTTTGTTTCTATGTTTATTCTTCGTATCATTTCCTTTCAATAATATTTATTTCGTCTCCTTCAACATTGTTTTTCGCCGTAGTCGGTTATCATGATCCGTCCCTTTTCTTGATGGTGTGTGGTATCTGTGTCAACCAGGGTCCATCATCTCGGTTGCTCTTATAAAATTTACCCTAGGGCGCGACACTCGGTTATTATTACTGTTATTATTTTTATTACTAAATTTATCATGATAGTCTTTTCGGTTAGGTTGGTAAGGTCTGTCATCATTATTGTTGGGATATGGATTTCTCTGACTGTATGGGACATTATTATGTTGGTATAAATTGTTTCTATTATATGGATAGGGGTTGTTATCCCTAACGCTGTTAAAACTACTGCTAAACTGGTCATTACGCGGCGGGTTGTTAGGGCCGTCGTAATTACTGGGCTGGCTCCCTCTATCATCATATGGTATACACCAATACTTCTCTGGTCCATGTTTTGTGTTCCCTGACAAATATATGTGAAGATCTTCATCTGGGTTATCACTTATTATTTGTTTATCTGAAACACCATAAGCTGGTTTACCATCACATATCCACTCTGAAGGAATATATTTTAGTCTAACCGTACCCTGGAATTGTCCTAGATGGTACGTTAATGGAATACATTCTGGTGATTCATCTGTGTCATCATTACAGTCTGGTACGATATCACATTTCCATCTTTCTGAAAAACATTGTCCAGTCTTGCGCTGAAATTGATCTAGTCCACCTGTTGTATTCTGTTTATTTCTGGTCCTTTCCCATTGGTAAACTACTGCTTTGTGGTAAATTATTTCTGAAATTACTTCGATTCTCCTTCTATAATTCATAAAATTCATGATGTCTTTGTCATAGGTAATTGGGATATTATTGCCATCAATTAACCCATGTTTCATCATCTCCAACTCTTCCTTAGTTTTTATCAAATTTCTTGGATACATTTTCCTTTTCCTTGGTTTAATATCTTCCTGGCTTCGGTTAGTTTCAATTTCAGGTACTACCATTACTAGTTCCTGCGTTTTATCATTTATTACTTCTTCTGGTTCTGGTTGACTATCTTCCTGCGTTTTATCATTTATTACTTCTTCTGGTTCTGGTTGACTATCTTCCTGCGTTTTATCATTTAGCACTTCTTCTGGTTCTGGTTGGCTATCATTTTTTATTTCTTCGGTCTTCTCCTTTCTTAATTCTTCCTTTTTTAATCTGTCCTCTCTTCTTTCTTTAATCCATTTTTGATGCTCCTCTCCCCTTTTTAATCTGTTCTCTCTTATCTCCTGATTTACCTCCCTTAACTCTTCTCTTAGAATTTGATTGTCCTCTCTCAATTCTTCCAATTTCTCCCCCATCTTTTCTTCCAACTTCCTGTTATCTTCTTTCAACTCTTCTATGTTCTGGTTCATCCCAGTCAACTCTTCTTTTGTGGATTGGTTATCCTTCTTTAATTCTTCTAACTTTTCTCCCATCCTCTCTTCCAGCTTCTTATTTGTTGTTTCGATCTTATTTCCTAAATCTTCTTTCAAGGACTGGTTATCTCCCTTCAAATCTTCCATCTTTTGTAGAAGTCTTTCCATGAATCTGTCCATTTTATCCTCTTCCGTTACTTTGGATTTTTCTACATGTCTTTCCTGGACATTTACTTCCTCTGTCTGTGTAGGCATCTCAGGTTGTTCCCCTGGTTGTTCATGTTGTTTGGACAACACTGGTGGCAACGAACTTTCCGCGTCTATTGGTGTTGCTTCCTTGTTGTCCATGTCAACTTCTATTTCTTTCTCGGCCTCCGCCGCCCGTTTCTTAGATGTTGCACGTCGTTGCATTTTCCCTTGAAATTCTCTGGCTTTGTAGCTGTTGCCTAGCTCCAACTAGTGATTGGGCAGAATATATTGATTGGAAGGCCAATCGCTAATTAAAGCCCCTAAAGTTGTGCGCCAATTTGTAATAAAATAAATTAAATGAGTATAGATGTGTTGCTGATATACTCTATTGTGGAATATGTGACTCCGATGTAATCAAGCCCCTCTGTTTGGACTAGCCAATTTGTAATAAAATAAATAAGATTGATGTGTGAATCTGTAAGTTGTAAGGTGTTTAATTGGTGTGGCTCTCGACGTCTTACTGGCCTGAAACACTTCCTTAATTTTCCCAGCTGGTCGAGTCCCAATGGTAGCAAGACCGGTCGAGTAGCATAAAGTTGATGAAGAAATAGATATGCTCAGCTTCACCGAAAGTTTCAAAACAAAAATTATTGTTTTGAAGAAAATTAAAAAAAAAATTATGTTTATAAAAAAAAATAATAAAAAAAAAAATTTTAATTTTATTAATTAATTAATTAGGATCAATTAATTAATATAGGGCTGTGAAGTTTTAAACAGTGTAATGCTCTTCTGAAAATTTTTATTAAAGTTTTAGTATAATTTAAATAATCTATCACCACTCATAAGACTGTCTGTAAACCAATCGATATTTGTTTACCTTTCTATTTTTTAGGTTATCTTCACTTACGGGTGGTAAAGTCCTTGTAGATTATCAATTAGAATTATATTATTGGTAATTAGTATTATTGAAGAAATAAAGAACTATTAAGTATTGAAAAGTATTAATGTTTTATTAAGTAACAGCAATATTGACTCTTATCGATTAGTATCGATTCTCAGGATATCGAAAAAAGTTACAAGTATATGTTATAAAAATTATATAGGGTTCTTTAAACAGCCAGTTATTACCAAAGTCAGAGAAATCGGGCTTATATTTAAAAAGTATAACGTTACAATCAAATTAATAGTTATTAATAAACACAGACATTGAATAATAAATTGTAAATATAATAATTGTTTTCACCAAACAGCTGTGATGAACCAAGAAGAGGCACTGGAATTGTCAAAGAAAGATGGCTGCCGTCAAGTCGATGAAAATGTTGCTCGTTGCTGCTGCATTCCAAATAATGTATTTTGACGCAATATTTCTGTTCTCGTGTCCGCAAATCTCTTGTTATATGTTGTGTAGTGACTGGTGTAGTGATTCTGGGTTGTATTTAGTGTATCTGTATAATTATTAGTTCAAACACTTTCTCCGATTCCATCACTAATTTGGTTTAATGTATTATACAGTTTTCTAGTGTTTTATGGTGTTTTTCGGAGTAGATTTATATTGTTCTGTGTTATGGAGTGTTACTTGATCGTTTCTGTTATAATATGATAGTTTCAGAAGTATTTTACAAGTCACTCGCGATTTCACAATAACTCACTATACACTCGCTTTGTATGACGATTATAGGTTAGGTTATTCACGTTTTCAAAGGTATGTCATGTTAACCGTTCAACTACCAATAATTAACTAACTGTTTCCTTCAGTTTCAATTAAACTCTTAGCCCATATAATATTATCCTTAACATTGTTCAAAAATATTTTCACATCCTGTGTACATTTTACTATTTCACTATATGAATGCCTAAACTTTGGTTATTTGTCAATTTTATTCACTAGATTTGATTTAAATTAATCTTTCAGTTCATTCTGGTTATTTTCAGATTAAATAATGCCATTTTATAGTGTTTTCTGTCCAAAAAATAGTAATTTCACTTTCAGTTTGGGTATACTCTGAAGAGTCCAAAACATCAAAATTTACTTCCTGTCATTATATAAATTCAGCCATTTTATCAGTTATATTTAATATTAATAATTCTATATTGTATTAAAAGGTTCCTATTCCCTTATTTTCTGGTAATTAATTGAATTAGTTGTATTCTGAAACATTATTCTGAAATATATGACTCCCATGTCTAAATTTCTGAGTTTAGTCATTTTCACTTTTATTCATAATTCTGAATATAATTTATTAAAATCTCTCTAAATGGTATGTGCAATTATATGGCATGATCTCTAGTTTATTTTGTCTAAACCCCTTTTTTTTTTATTTGCTTTTAAATGAGTAATTTCTCTGTTTTGATGAAGTTTGGTTTCCATTCTTTTGGCCTATGATTTTTTAACAATTTTTCTTACAAAATAATTTACAAACAATATATGATGTGTGATACCCTCTCTGACTTTTTACAAATAGTATTATAAATTAAACATGTTTTCAAATTACACAAAAACAATTAGTATTGGTTACAATACAAACAATAGTTAACACAAAATAAAGAACATTTTTTTTTTTAAATAAATGGTTGTCTTCAAATCAGACATTTTGCAACAAAATTCCCATTTCCAACATGGAAATATGGTTTACAACAAAGGTTTTGTACTAACTAACATCTTAATTACTCTCTACTATTTACAAGTGGTAATTATTTTTATAGTTCTGATGTTAGTTGTTTCAGACCCAAACAAATGGCCTTATATCTAAAACATTTTTAAACATTCTTGTACTATATACATTAAAACCTTATATTTATATTCTTATTTCTAACTATTATTATAAGTAGGATTCTACAGTTTTTATACAGTCTTTTATACCTTGTCTTTGGGGAATTGTACCCTGTCATTAACAAATAAATAGTATGAACCGTTCACAAAGCACTATGAAATCTGTTTTTCTTTTTTCATGTAAAACAAAAATGTTATTTTAAACAGATTCATGTCTTATGAACAACATATTGTCACCGTACATATTTTAAGTCATTGAAAAATGCATATTTCATTGCATCCAATGTTTGTGATTGCCAAGAATGAAACACAAGGTTCATTTTTTATAATACCCAAAACTATCACTGGTTCACTTTGCACTTATATATTATGTTAATGCTAAATGGTCGTATAGTCTTATTAACATAATAAATTGGTTAGCGTTTTTTCAATGGAGATTTGTTCCATGGGTACTATATTATTGTTTCATCTTAGTTCACAGGAAACTTTTACTTTGTTCACTTCTCTCTCTTAAATTTATATACATGTGGTTTTTATTTCGTTATACTTTTATTTTTAGATATTTATTTTGGGGATATAGGGATTTGGGTGTCTTTTATAAGAGCATGACGTCTTCTTCAGGATGCTGCCCTCTTCTTCTTTCTTCAGTCTTCTTTTCTCCTGCCTTCTGGGACTGGTATCTTCTCCATCTGTTCTTGATGCCATCAGGTTTCTTGGGATCTTCTCCATCTTCTTCTTTAATTCAGAAATACACAACCTGTATTGGTTGATCTTGGCTTATTTTAGGGTTTCTCTTTTATTTATTCTCCCTCGTTGTGGGTTTGGTCATATTGTGTACTGCTTTGTTATTTACTATTTTACCTTCCTGGGTTATACCTTGAAAACCTTTGGTTATGAGACTGGTTTTGGATGACTCATCACTAGTAACTCCTTTTATTTTAACTTGTATTTTCTTTATAATAATGATTTCTTTCCACAGTTGCTATGAATTAATCTATTTATATTAAACTTAATGCTTTCTTCCAAATTTAAATATTATAACTTCATTATTCTAATGATCAATTGCCATTCAATATTATGCTTATATCTGTCACGCTACAACATATACGAAACTGTGTGTGTGTGTGTGTCCGACAACAGCAAAGCCAAAAGAATAGTATTATTCTATTGTGTATGTTTGTGTATGTGTTTGCCTAACAATGTTCTTTGTTATCCTCCAGAGTCAAAACGTCTGGACCGGCTCAGTAGAATGAGATGTTATTAGATTTGTATGAGACTTAGGAAACAATCTTAAAAAAAAGAAAATGAAAAATGCGAAATAACAAAAAACTGCCAACACGGGCGGGTTATTGGAACGTTTGAAGTCATCAGTCACACAAACGACGTTCATAAAGAATGTTCTGTATTACATAGGCAAAAGAATGTTCTCATTGGTTTTTAGTAATCCAACATAAATTTATAGTAATAAAATAATAAATAAGTGAAATATAATTGACAAATAAAGTCATTAAAGTTGGGAACGATTCCTGCGTGGCAAGAGGATAGCTAATAAACAGAGCGTAAAAATATGTCACATCAAAAAAATTGTTGGGTCACCATGCAGAAAGATGGTTTAAATTGTTTTTGTTTAAGAACTGAACATTAGTAAACTTTCGGCCTAGACTCATGCTCTTCTAAATAAGAAGGTTGTCTCGTATAGCTCTAGAGAGGTGAGCTCTAGATTGAAGTGGGTGTGAGGGTTTCGTTGGGAACTTCACAGAACTGTGGGAAGACCAGTGTCCAGTCAACCTGTAACATACGTTCTACGCCCAAGTTTTCCTGACGTTCGTTACGTTCGAGAATGAACAGCGACGGAAACGAAGAGACGTAAATATAAAACAGAACTCTGGCATTCTGGTTGTAAACATTTGCAAAACACTTGTATCTCCAGAACGCTTGTTTGTCAACAGAAACAAAAATATGGACCTTCGTTGTTTATTACAAAACACGTCGTCGCTCTTCCATTTGAGCGAGCGCACGCACTCGCGTGCACACACACACACACACACGCGCGCCAAAATACTTTTATGTATTTATGTCTCGTAACCGCACAACAGATTTGTTTAGTCTCCGCTGCCAAACTCAGTTTTCAACACAACACATCAAAATTCTGAGATTATTTATAGAATTACTCAAACGTTTCAATTGCATTATTACCGTCTGACCTGCTTCACAAACAGCCTTCCATTGTCTTTTACGTTCGACGAAAATTTTAAAAATAATTTTCTGTATTCATGCTGTACCCGATCTGCCTTCTTGTTCTTGTTCTCCTTTCCATTTCCATCGTTGCATCATCGTCGTCGTCGTCGTCATCATCATCATCATCATCGTCGTCGTCGTCGTCGTCGTCGTCGCCATATCATCATCACCACCACCACCATCTTTTTCGTCGTTGTTTTCATCATCATCCTTCATCCTTCTTTTTTATATTCTTGTTCTTGTTCTTCTTGTTCTTTTTTCTTCTTCTTCTTCTTCTTCTTTCTCGCCTTCATTTTGTACTTCTTATTCTTCAGCTTCTTACAGAATATTTCTTCCTCCCGTCTTTATTCTTACATTCTTTCCCTACTCCCAATCAGTCAATCCATCCTTTTCCATTGATTTTTCATTCCGTTCAAATTGAAACAATGGTCTGAGCCATTGAAGCGGCTCAAGGGAAACCATAGACGTCTTTTCTGAAGCAACTTGCGTAACTGTCAGCAGGCGCGTCTACGATACAGGAGTGGTCCCGACTCTAAGAGTCGGTGGCTAAGTTCTGCTTACGACTCTTGTACAATGTAGGCTCTCCGTGGGGGGAGATCCGTGGTTTTACGTATATTTCTAAACTTGATACAATGCAGCGAGTTGTTGCCGTCCGTTTCCAATTGTTTAAGGCTATGATTCATCTTTTGAAGAGACACACGGCACTTCTTTTATGCATCAGGTTTACAACGTACGTTACATTTTGCATCCGATTTGACCCCGATTTCTGTCGTGCGTAAAAAATATTGGAAGTAGGTGTGAAAAAAACTCTTTGACCGCTGCCATTATCAGAAATGAAAATGGATCAGTGCGTGTTGTATGCCATTTATCGTTTCGGTTTTATAATATGCGGAAGCGGGATCCCATAGTGCTCTTCTTTTGTGGATTTCGTCAATGAGCCTTTCAGTTTTAACGTATTCCATATTTACAATAAAAATCATGAAAATCACACTACCAAGTGAATACCAGTGATTACTCGGCACAACTCACTCGCTTACGCCAGGCATGAAGGTTGGCAGCACTGATGTCTGAAAGTCATACGATACAAAATTTATGCGAGTGCATAAACGGGACCATTACGGCCTATGTATCTAGAGAACTCGAATAATTTTTTATCTGATGTATTTCATAGGGCACCACGATATGTTTTTGAGTTGGGAACGATAAATTTATCGTACGACAGTGCATAAAACGGCCCATTTGTTTCTGTTGTTCTACAAACCGGTTGAGTTTTTATCGTATATAAATCGGATGTATAAAAGGAGCCTAATAATCCGTGTAGTCGAGCACTGTTTGTACAGCCTTCTTCGCTTTGCAGTCAGAAAGTCAGTCGACATTTTTTGTGTGTGTGTTTGTTTGTGGTTACAAACTTACAGAAACTCTTGTATTCTTTGATTTTTGCATATTCTTGCTAAGCATCATAAAATTAGATACGTACATCAATCATTGAATAAAATTATGAAACCCTATCACTGTTTCCCTTAAATTAAACTTGTTTTACATAACATTTCGTTCCGACACTGAAACATTTAACAAAACAGTTGACAGAGTACACAACACGCTAAATGCCGATATTGACACTCTTGACATTCTTACCTGTCGCCGGAGATGAAATTAAAAACGGTGTAAAATCAGACGGTACTGACGCCGCGACGTCGTGTAACCAATAGCAACGACGCGTTGTGGCGTCATCAATGAAATTAAATTTAAATCTCTGACACTGGGAAAAAACAAATTTAACATTTGATAAAAGGAATCGAATTATTGATATTCGCTACGGGGAGTCGGCGCCTGCGCAAATAAATACAGCAACAAAGGTTCTTCTTCTTCTTCTTCTTCTTCGTCTTTTTCTTCTTCGTCTTCTCCTTCTTCTTCTTCTTCTTCTTCTTCTTCTTCTTCTTCTTCTTCTTCTTCTTCTTCTTCTTCTTATTCTTCTCCTCATCATGGATTAGGTTACATAAACCTGTTCCGGCATCAAGCTCATCCTCGGACGACCAACGTCTCTTCTACCAATGGCTTTATAGTTCAGTGCCGCTTTCGGCAATCGATCCCCTGTCATCCTTTGCAGATGATCCCACCATTGTCTTCTGTAAATTGAAATAATTTCATTTCTATCCTTTACTTTGAGTTCTGCTCTGACATCTTCATTTCTTATTCTATCTTGCAATGTATATTTTAAAGTATTCCGAAGAAACTGCATTTCAGCACTAGCTTTTTGTAAATCATCTTCATTTTCTTGAATAAGGACTATGTTATCCGCATATAGCACCGTGGTAGTAGTAGTTAGTTAAATAGTGATAAATACTTTGATTATGGCCTAGCAATGTTAATAGATATTGCCTCATCTGGCTGGCTTAAAGTAGAAACTAATGAGTTCCTAAATGCACTTTGCTATCTATACTGTTCATTAAGAAACGTCGTCCCCTGTAAGGGGTATGACAAAAATCAGTCATGTGCTAATACCCATATTCCATAACAATTCAACTTTTCAATAGGGTATGATGGCCTACAGCAGTCGCAAGTGCGCCCGTAGAAAATTATTTCGAAGAAACTGCATTTTAGCACTCTGAATCTTACCGTTTCCCTTTTTTTCATGACCCACGCGTCACTTGCATAAATCAACTGGGTATTGCAATTGAGAAAGACAGGTTTCTTTTATTATTGAATGTAACAGGTCCAAGAGTGATTAAATCAACCGGGAATTAAAGTAAACAAAACTAAACGGTCTACTTCACTGCGAAACGTAAGTGAACGAGGCATTTACCGGTAACTAAGCAAGGTGGCTGGACCAGTGATAATTATATAAAACTTACAATGAAATTATCTCGCATGCAGACGAAGTAAAGTATTATTACGAGAATTGCGGAACGTTCTTGAACAGTCGAGAGTGTCGGATTGCCGAGCAGGTGTGGCGCCTGTTCACTCCAGAGTGTTCTAGTAGCCTACTTGGTTCATCTTGTTATTTGAATTAGTAGTCTCTGTAATTCCAACTTTGTCGTGTTTACTTGCTAAACTGCTACGTATCATGTTCCGGACGAGGCGTTTCAGTGTTTCCACCATTTTCGAGTCCTAAATAAATATAATCTAACTTTTAAAATCGTCACCCAATCAGCTGATCTCTATATATTGTGTAGGCAACATGTTATATTTTTACAAAGGTTTTTAAAAATATATAAACCCTTGGTAAGTTTCACAGTTTTTATTACCAAGTGTTTATATATTTTTAAAACCTTTCTATTAATATGTTTCACCAAGTGTCCAACGAGTCATCAATTAATATCGTGTTATATGTGTGTACAAATCTTGTTTCAAATTATTTTATCATTGATTAATGATTACCTAATCATCAAAGAAATTATCGTATTGAAATTTTCATGAATCGCGTTTTTCCTTTCAAAATTTCTCTTAGTTTGAGGTTTAATAAGCATCTATTTCAAAGTATTTCAGATTCGTTATCAAGATTTTATCATAAAAATTTTAATTGTGTTAGAATATAATAATTTTATATACAAAAAAAAAACAAAATTAAATTCAGCAAAAAAACGTAAGCGTATTTTTTCACCAGTGCTTATAACATAAAACCATTTTACTTTTATTGTCTGTTTATTGAATATAATGTTTCTTTTTGTTGCAGGTAAGAGCACAATGTTTCTCAACTTTTCTTCTAAAAAATTTTGGACAGCCGATCCAACTACGGTACGGCTGTGCAACACGGATTTCAAACATGGTACGTCTCTTGCATTCCCTTTTTTTACTTTCATAATGATGTATTTACCAGATGTGACCCAACGCAATCTTTCCTCCTCCCAATAGTGATAATTTCCACGAAAGGGCAACGTTTCGTGACCGTTGAAGACGTAAAAACAAAATCGCTTAGCGAGCTTAAGGCTGTACCAAAAAGTGTATGCTTGAAATATTTTGAAGATTGCAAAACGGTTGGGTTAGTCATGTTATATTCGACTGAGACTGCTTTGAAGGGGGCAGTGTAACTGTCAATAAATTATGGCATAATTTTTAAAATAATCATGAACTGCATGAACTTTTGGTTCAAACCTCGTATGGAATTATTTTATTGATATATTAAGTTGTTTTAAAACTTTTTAATAAAGAATTGTATCACAACACTCATTATCGTAGAACTAGATATTGTTACTGACATTAAAAGAAATAGATTTTCCTGTGGGCAGTGGCGAAGTCAATTACAGCGGATAACGATTCCGAAATAAAGATGCGTAGAAATTACTGACAAAGACCTGTACCGCCTGGGAGTAGGGTAGTTACACGGACGGAGATGAGTACAGGCGAGTGGAAGCCTTGGAGACCGAATCTTCAGGAGCTGTATCACCACGGTTCATTAGTAACGTTTTTGTACAGGTAATGCTTAGGAATGATGGACTGATCAACACGCCACACTCCACCCCGCGCTCGCTGAAATCCCGGAAGTAGCGTCCACACCACAGTCTCTCTCTCTCCCTTTCTCTCTCTCACTCTCTCTCCCCACGTCTCATACGTGGCACTCATGGCGTAGACTCTGAGATTAAACTCGTGAGTGCACGACTCTGCGCGTACCGTCTGCTACTCGTTGATCTGATCTTAAAGTTCGTGTGCACCTCATGTTAAAATTAGTTTGACAATAGTCCAGGCTATTAGGCCGTGGTCTATTGCAGCTAAACAGACGTTTTAGCCGCACCATTGGAGGCCATCTTGTGTGTAAAGACTTGAGCAACAACTGATACGTTCTTTACCAGTTTTCTAAAGTACTTTACCAAGATCTTTTGCCATAGTACTGTGAAAAATTGATGAAGAATGTACCAGTTATTGGTCTCAAGTTGTTACACTAAAGGTGGCCTCCAAAGGTGGGGCCGAAACGTCTGTTTTATGCGGCAGCATTGGACCACGGCCTAATAGGGCGGAGAATTGTCAAACATTAGCACAGTTGACGCCGGTTGCGAAAACCTAAGATAACAATTACCTCGTGTTGTCTAAAGGCTGACTACCACTACCGGCAAGTAGTGAGGTATAAAAAGAAACGCGGTACTAACAGCCAAATGAGAAACCGTTTTGGATAGATTAAAATATTATTACACTGTCAACGTTTGACTTTGTTAGGGTAAAATCACACCAAGGCGAACGAACCGTTCAGAACGAACACGAGCAAAATGGCCGGTTCTGTTCGGTGCAGCCGCAACCCACACTAGGTGGAACCGGCTCTCTGTTCGGGCCTACTTATGACACTGTCAACAAGAGCTTCCAGTGTTTTCGATTAACCCACCTATTTAAAAGGTACTTTCATTAAGATTTTTTTTCCAATTACCTGTGTTTTGTTTTCCGATGAGGAAGAAATAGACGAATGTATACCGATATTGTGGCAGTGGTTATTGTTAAATTCGGAAAAGTCAAATAAATTTTGACATCACCCTTACAACACTAGAAGAAACAATAATACTGTAGACTTTTTACAAGAATTCCAAAAGTACGAACATAAATTCTTTAATTACACAAGTATAGGGCTTACACAAGTACTGCCAAGTTGTAAAATGTTGAATAAAGGGCAAGCGAACAGTACCAGACGTGCTGCGTTGTGTTCCGAGTCAACAAAACGTTCTGTTTGGTTAGTGTTGTTGCTACTTACCCCCACCACGCATTTCTCGGCCTTTCTACTGGTTGCGAACGTCTCCAAACGTTTCGCAACTGTTTTGAACGCCGCAGTGTGTTTTTACCCTTAATGTCCAACGGAGGCAAAATTACTGACATGCATAAATCATCAAAACATTCTGTCGCTCTAATTTCCGCATTAAAATTGCAGATTCCCCGGCGACAACGATGTGTAGAAGTTCGTTTGCATAAAATACAGCACACAGAGTACTATGGAGCTGTTAGTGTGGATTCACGTTGACTGAAACAATTGGGCCAACGCGCTGACACTGTGTGTACGTTGTACAGCCGAAAATAGTTGTGCTGTCCAATGTACAGTAACACTGCCCATTGACAGTAATACTCCCCACTCTTCACCAAAACAGTTCACTGTACAGCAATACTGTTCAAGGGGCAAAAATTGTTACAGATGGTACTGTCATGGAACAAGTTAGCAATTTTGAATACCTGGCCTACAGCGCGTCTTGTAATGCAAGCAACGACGTTGTGAATAAGTTGCATAGGTTCAACCTTATGCGCGGGACCATTAGGCGAATTCCTGGGGCATAAAACCTTAACAAGATTCCAGGCGTCTATTGACAGAACTATAATTATCGTTAATCGTTGATACCCTGTCGGTATCAGTGAACAAACCTGAGGACACTTACGTATTATCAAATTATAAACAAAACCATTAAAAATTTTACTGCGGTCTCACTGGTTTTGCAAAGACGCAAAAGCGTTTTAAAGAAATTAAATCATGTCGTAACTCGTTTCCACTACATTAAAATCACTTCTACTCTTTATTTCATTTCAGTATTAACTTGTTTTAGTGTCCTAGGGAAGAATCCAACTTGCCAAGACACACATTATTTTTTTCATCGAATTTTTGTTTTTCTAGGAAAATTTGTGGTTTGAAAACTCTGATTACACTTCTTTTTTCTAATTTCTGTATCGTGGTGCATACAATATGAAGATATAATGCAGGGCACCAAGATACAATCATCATCGTCATTATTTACTTAACGATTTTAGGCTTTAGCGGCCTGTTCCTATTCCACAGTCCACTTTTCTTAGGTCTACCAACTTTTCTTCTGTCTCTAGGAATGTAATCTTTCGCCATCTTCGATATGCTATTTTCTTCCATTGTACATATGCGTTGGATCCATTTTCTTCTCTATTCTTTAATCCTTTTATTAACTGCAAAATTATCTAAATCACTACTCCTCATTTCTTATATGATCTCGTGTTTGTATCTTCTGTTCATCTTTTTTAATTATGACCCAAGTTTCAGAACCATACAGTAGCGTAGGCATTGCCATTGTTTTATAAAATTTTAGTTGGGTTTCTTTTCTACATTTTTTCTCAACATTCTCTAAATAGCTCCACGCATTCTTGAGAAAGTCGTCACTATATTTTCTATATCTCTATCTTGATAATAAGTAAAGTAAAATAGCTTGAAAACCACAGAAAAAAGCTTGAAAACCATTCTCTTCGCGGATGACCAAGATATACTCGCCACTTCAGTAAGATACAATAAGAAGGTAAACTAATTAAGTATACTGAAGATCGAAAGGTTTTGAACTGAACAGGGATAAATTCTAAGGGAGGAGAGAATTGCCGCAACACAAGGATATGTGTATATTTGTACACACGTAAGAATGTTTTAACTTTTCGTGGAAACATACCATTAATTTTTCTGTCAAACAGGGGCAGTTACTGACTCCAATAAATCGTCTGATTATTCTGTCTGTGTAATTTACCTCATTAGCTGTACAGAGTCCCCAGCGACACGGCGCAAAACTCATCTGCATACAATATACGGTGTCGCACGTCATACTCGAGACTGTTAACTTTAATTTACGTTGGCTACAATAATTAGGTCAACAATGTGACGTCGTGTGCATTGTTGTTCCAGACACTTGTGCAACACTGTCGTTCACAATCACTAAGTTAGGAGTTTCGTAACACACAGACAAATCAAACCATCTTTCCTTGTAACACTATTATTAATATTTTTATTATATTTTTTTAAGAGGTAGAAATTCTTTATCCATCGTCAGAGGAAACCGTGTGTCCCCTGGTGTGTGGGGTTCCCATCCATTAAAAAATCCAGCTACAATGCAAAAGTTGATATCCATCCTAGAACCATTGGTACTATTTTGCATTTTACGTCAGCGCTCCATTGTAGATTGTAATATTCATTAGTCTTAACTTGTTTTTTTTTTTTTTTTGTATGAAGTGAAGACAACAGGACTTTTCTCCTCCCCAGGCCAAATCCATCTGTAGTGTGTGTGCGTACATATTGGTGCTCCCCAATATGAGCATGAAAGACAAATTACGTGACAGTCATTACGCGTCAACAACCGAGGCTGTTCCAGACCTCACCGGTCCGCGCGCACTGTGTTCAAGGTCGCAAGTAATTACGCTCTCTATCTCTAGTGTTCTCTAGCAGTGTTGACGCCTATTATGCATTATTTTGGAACACTTGTGCTGTCTATTTAAACAACGACAGCTACCGCTTAGTTTCAGCTAAAGTGGCGATTTATTCAAGTGAGGTCCGAGTTATTGTCGGACGATTTACACAGTGCATCTCAAGTGGTATATTAGTGAATAGTGATTATAGCGCGGAATTCTTTATAGTTGACATTATTATTTTATGTCGACAGATTAACTTGAACTTGACATACATATTATTATTGCTATCCAATTAACTTTGTTATTTATAAATTAATAAATTACCTTAGATCCGTCGTACGACTTTGTTTTATATTTAGAATGACGCGTTTCGGAGCATATGTTCCATCATCAGATTACTTCACTTAGTTGAGATCGTCAGATGTTAAATTCACATACTCAATTGTTTAAAAACACGTCAGTATGGGTGCGCACCCAGTATGGTGCGTCAGTGTGGGTGCGCACCCAGTATGGTGCGTCAGTATGGCTGTTTCACAGGGTGCGCACCCATACTGACGTGTGTTTTTATTATATGTCTAAAAGAAAGTCACACGACGGATGTAAGGTAATATATTAATTTATAAATAACTTGAATTATTGTACGAGTGTGATCTCGTTAAATAACTTGTTGGTTTCAAACTGTTATTAGAGATTAATTAAAGCTGATGATTAGTGACTTAATTGGTGTTTTGCATTTTGTTTTCCATTGCACCATACGTCGTAACAATATATAGGCCTATACCCATAGAAATCAGGCGCTGCATTTGGTAAATACTATCTAGAATACCGAGAATAATCTATATTGTAAAATATAGCTTCCATAAACTTCATTCACCATATTAACGCTACATATTACAGATAATATAACGTGTTACACCTACATGAACTGTAGGTAGTCTCATAGTGCTTTATGAGCTGTTATTCAAAAGCGATTACTGTCATTAACGTAGAGAGGTAACATGAAGAGCGAGCGGTACAGGGAGAGGCGCAGCGGTATGGAAAGAGTTTGCAGTTAATGGGATGTGCAGAGTGCGACGCATACATGCACAGCGGGGTTTATTAATATCGACTACGGTTTTCTGGACGCTTGCACTCACGCTGTCTACACGTACTGTTGAGTCCCGTTTGTAAAACATATCAACTGCGCTTCCGTATATTTAAACGGGATAGACTTGATAGAGGTTAAATACTTGCGTATTTGAATCCCGTCACTGCTCCAAGCGCTTCTTTTTTAAATTCCGATTAAAATTCAACCTATTGACTTTTCGCTAAAAATTCCATTACTCTCATAGACATTATGCCTAGTTTGTCTGCCCATAAACACTCTACACTTTCGACGATCAAGTTATTACAGCTGAGGATGAGGGTAACATCGATCATCATTAAGGATTAAACTAAGGATGGTTTGTTCCGGCCTCAAACAGGCAAAGATTAGACTTGGTCACTCCAGCGCTTCCTCGGACGTCCCACATCTCTCCATCCCCTCGTCTTACAGTTCCCTAGTTGTTTGGGGATGCGGCAGTCATCCATTAGGCAAAGATGTTTCATCTAATTCAGCCGATACTGCGCAGTCCTGTCGAGTATATTCATAACATTCAGTTCCTGCCGTGTATCTGTGTATCTTCTATGATCATGGTGAGTTTACTCTGCTACGTGCCTGAGAAATATCATTTCAGCCGTTGGATGCGACTGGCCTGGTCTTTCGGTAATGTCCAATTCTCAGACCCATAACACTTTACCAATCGTTTCCTCAGATCCAAACTCATTCTTTTACATGAAATTCATTTCTTGCCTTTAAAATATATAACATTTAATTTGTATTCCCTATTTATATTTTGCGTGTTGACTGCTTTATCTGGAATTTAGATTTCTATTGAACTCTGCTAGACAAAACATTTCACTTGAAAAGCAAACAGAGTTTTATCCAGTTTTATTTTTTATACTTCAACATAATTAAATAAATTTCCATTGTATGCAGAATAACAAAGTAGGACAGGTATTGGACGGAAAACGCGAATAAAACGATATTACAGCGTCTTGATAATATACATTCTTTGCCCTCAAAAGAAAACACAGACAGTTACTTACATTGTCAGAAGTTAATAATTTCCAGATTATAGGCCGGCAGTGAGTGAAGTCTTCTATATTATACGTACAAAGTTCCCCGCGGCACTGAAGAAACAAATTTGAATTTAATATGAGTAGAATTTGAGTTTTTTGTGCGCCCAGAGAACACGACAAATCGGAACGTGATTTATGTACTCTGGAGTCACATGTAGAACCGGAAATTTGAACTTATGCCAGTACTGTGTTATACTATTATTCGGCCACTAGGCCAACATAAGTATCAATTAGTTGGACAGATACCTAGATGTGTTAAAGCTAATTAACAGAATAAACATATTGTTACGACGGCCATATCGGATTGACGTGTGATACAGAGGAAACAGAATAACTGACGCCAAGGAAGTCACTAGTTACCAATTTTAATTAGACACAAACATCAGTTGGAATTAAGCAAAGGCACTCTTATTTAGGGCACTTCAGAAATTAAATTGTAATTACAAAGTAAAGAAATATAAAAAAAAAGAAAAATATTCTCCTAGAAAATCTAGCGACATCTCTATGTTACTTTTGCACACAATCACCGACAAGATACAGGCATTCGTTATATCGTTGCACCAGGTTTTGCAGTGCCTTGTTGAAGAACGATGCCGCCAAGATATCCGGCTAAGAGTTGATGCCATTAACGAATGGTGCCAAAGCGTTAAGTAACCAGTCAGACTGCCGCCATCTAAGCGACACAATAGCACATTTGCCCTGATTTAATACGCGATGTGGTGCTCTCGGTTCCCTGACCGGTAATCCTTGAATCCCTGACTGCGCACAAACTACCATCCGGTAATCCCGTCTGTGAACTAACCTTAAGTTAAAACCTCATGAACCAATGACCCTATGAACCGATGTATGCGCACCGAACAGAATCGACTACCTGACAGTGATGGTTATATCGACGACTCGCCATCTTCATTTCAACCATTGATCTGACAATGATTGACCTCGGCGACGTCGTTTAGACCGGGTCGTTTCGCACACTGTCCCGAACGATCCCTCGCTTCCGCCTTCCCGTAGACCGAGAGCCTCGTCGTCTGACACCGTCCAGTAGATCGAGGCACAATCCGGAATGTACTCAGCAAGGAATGGACATTGCAACCAATACCACCACATAACTTACAGCTAGCAAAGAGGACTGACATTTTGTTTTGTCAGTCACTATTTTAAAAGAACTGAACAAAATAGACTGTGGATGTGCGTGTTAAAATGTAAACGTTTACTGGTCGCTACTGAATCCAAGCGGAAGTCAATTTCTGAAGAGTTCCTCGTATTTTTTTCAAATATCTGTAAGTTATTGGAAGACAGTATCTGCGCTGCTCCAATCCTTGGCTTTGAGTTTCATCACCATCTTCTTCTTTCTTAATGGTTTTAGGTTTAAGCGGCCTGTTCTTATCCCACAGTCCACCTTTTTTTAGATCTACCAACTTTTCTTCTGCCTCTAGGGTTGTAATCTTTCTCCATCTTTGGTGTTCTACTTTTTTCCATTCTATCTACGTGTTGAATCCATTTCCTTCTCTATTCTTTGACCCTTTCATTAATTGCAAAATTATTTAAATCACTTCTTATCTATTAATTTCTTACATGATCTTATCTATTACACTTTTTAACTGATCTCAGAAATTTCATTTCTGCTGCTTGATTTTTCTGTATTTCTTTTTTACTTATGACCCAAGTTTCAGAACCATACAATAGTGTAGGTATTGGCATTGTTTTATAGAATTTTATTTGGGTTTCTTTTCTACATTTATTTCCCAAGTTTCTCCAAATCGTTCCACACATTCTTGTAAAATTCGTCACTTTATTTTCTATTTCTCTACCTTGATCATAAGTAATGTCACGTCCAAGATAGTTGAAATGTCTTACTTGTTCTATGCATGTTCTGTCTATGCATATTTTTGTCCGAACCGGTTCATCATCTTTAAAGGCCGTTACTTTTGTCTTTGATTCAGATATGTTCCAGTCATATTCTATAACCCTACTTTATGTAAGATGTATATTGTTTGTTGAAGTAAGAGTGTTTTCTGAAGTGGCGAATATAGCTTGGTCACCCGCAAAGAAAATGGTTTTCGAGCTTTTATTTTGGTGGATTTTAATACCGTCAGGTAAATGGTTTTTTGAGTTTCATCGTTTAAATAATAAGAATTTAAGACGCGGAAGAAACAACGATCTGTTCAGTATGTTGACGACGAACCAGTACGACGTACCCAGACAAGGGTTGTGTGTAGGTGAGGTAAGAGCACATCTCACCCGCAGGATGGGACCATACACCTCGGTTCTTGTCGACTATGTGCGTGCAAGCATCCGGAAAACCTCGCGTCGATATTAATAGCCCTCACTGCGCTGTATGTATATATGTAAGCGTCACCCTCTGTACATCCCATTAACGACGAGTTGTTTCCACACCGCTGCGCTTCCCCCGCCACCACTTACTTCTCGCTCTTCATTTTAACGCTCAACTACCACTCAGATTCATCCCTTTTCTACAACTAGTACATAAAACATTTCTGTATCTACTGTATGTGTCGCTTCCAGTCTGTATCACTGTAGCTCTATATGTCTTCCACTCGCTTTCTGACTGTATCATTAAACATTTAAAGAAGAAAACAAGGAAAGAGACGCACTTGAAATATTATAATGTAATGGCCGTACCTCCTCAACTACTCTGTGCTAGTGAGACTTGGATTAGAAAGGCCAAAGATATATCTAAAATACAAGGAGGGGAAATGAGGTCCTTGAGGGCTGTAAAGAGTTGTACTAGGAGAGATCTTATCAGAAATGATCATATTAGAATGGAGCTAGGCACAGCTGAAAGCTTAAATGAGAAAGTCTCCCGGTACAAAACGGAGTTGGCGGTTACACGTAGAGAGAATGGATCAACTAGATTTTCAAGAAGAGCCCTTGACTATCTATCATCCAAGGGGGGAGAGAAGTGTGGGAAGACCCCGTAAGCGATGGATAGATGACTTCCATTGAGACTGGAACAGGCTACGAGCCTAAGCCGTAAAGGATGACGACGACGATGACACTATACGTGTCGATGTGTGAAAATGAGCAGACATGCTGACGTTAATTGTAGAGTATCGTCATCGGAAACACCGACTATGACGTGTTAGTACAGCTTTGCTAAGAGAAATTTCACAGACTTTTCCTTCTTCTTCAGCTCACGGAGTAGGCATTTCGCCTCTTCCGTTTTCACAGAGTATCTCTCCATGTCGCTCTCAGTCTCCCTACATCTCTTGTACCAAAGGGTCTATATCGAAACGCACCTTTAGGTAATCGTCTATCCTCCATTCTGTTCGGATGCAATAGGTCTGGATGTTATAATTTATGGAAAATACCTGTAGCTCTCCTCTAATATCCTCATTGCGCAAACGATCCCGTCTCGTACAACCCTTTGTTCTTCTCAGAAACTTCATTTCTAAAGTTTGAATCTGATTTTTAATCTTCTTCGTAGGAACCCATGTTTCACATCCATCCGGTTTTCTACTGTGAAGAATTCTAGTAATTAATTACCATCCCTTCGCAGAGGGCGACGTGACAGGACAGCTGTCTAGCCATTATGCGTTCTATCCCCACACGAGGGGTGCTCCAATCGCTCATCTCTGGCCGTTAAAGTGTCCGTTGTTACCGCGTGCACGGGCCTCTATAATATCCCTGGAAGTTGGAAATGAGATATCCATCTGGATCTTTAATGCGAAGGTTTCTCCTTCCTTCTTGCATCCTATGCCGTTGTCCAAATGATGGGCTACCCACCTTTAGGGGGATTTTCTTACCCAAGGCCGAGAGAGTATCCTAACCTCTACCTGCAATAACAAGCAGAGGAGGACATGTTATACCGGCTGTCACTCGGTCTCCAGAGCCGCGTTGCCCGAGAAGGTGCGGTTAGATATTTCCCTTTATTAAGGAATGAGACCATAAGGCGTTATTCATTTGGAAGACAAATTCACAAACCTGAAACTTATTAGTGATTTAGCAACAGTTGCAGCAATTGCTACGTTTATATCTTGACGACAATTTCGGTTCATTAAATATTCTTCTTTCTCGTGCCCCCTCAATCATGAGGCTTACAGTCTGTCGGTCTACTTAAAGTGGTACAACTCACGATCCACCAACACCGGGGAGAATTTACCCATCTTGTCACCATCTGCGGTGACGGCCACTTGATGGAGAGAAAATAGACAAGACTACTGTATTATTGTTTCTAGCGACAGAAGTGGGGAGGCACAACGAATTTGGTTTATTTATTTTATTCTCTATAGTTAGTTACATCTTAAACGGCATCAAGCGATCATTTAGTGGCGGTACTTCAGATACGGCGATAGTTTTCCTTTTCAGGGCAGAATGACTTGTGGACATTAGTCGGTCAAGTTTATAGTCTCTTTCTTATAATGGTTAATTAAGAAAACTCCCGAAAGATTTGAGAAGCTTGGAGGAGAACAAAATATTTTGCTAGAAGTGCACAGAAATATAGCTGAGAATGATCTGAAATATTGAAGACGTGGACTGCATGGGCTTCAGGCCAACATTACATTTAGAATAATAAAATATCTAAATGTAGATAAGAAGATGTAGCAAGATTACACCTCTAAAACAGAAAATATCTGAATAAATCCTGTAAAATATGTGATCTCTGGTACAAGGCGGATGTAATAATGAGATTTAAGAAGATGTACACTTAATGAGGTAATCAATATATGAGTATAATAGTACAACTACAGTAAGATGACTGAAATAACAGCGTGATTTATTTATATGTAAGTTAATAGTATTTTACACACGTACAATAATATTTAAATGAAAAATGTAATAAGTATAAATAAATACAATTAATATTCTTAGTGTGAAAATGGAGAAGAAAGAATTAAGTAAGCATAATTGTGAAACACACTGGAGCTTTGTAGATTTGACAAAAACTTTTGACAGTGTTAAAATGACATTGTTAAGGCGAATCCTTGATAGAAGAGGTTACTCTATACATCTTATAGAAACTGCAAAGAGCCTTTATGTAGAAACCAGTGTACGACTGGTTATAGGAGACAGGATGACTGACGACGTTCCCACTAATAAGGGAGTAAGACAAGGCTGCTGTAGATCGCCGACGCTTTTCAATATACATATAGGCGACATGTTTAAAGCATGGAAATCTTATGTTGACCCAGGGATTTTTTCTGAAAGTAATCTTTTTAAACTCCATTTTGTACGCAGATGATATGGTAATAATTCAGGACAGCGAGAATAAACTACAGGTATCAATGTACATACAAAATCATTGTGTAATCAGCAGATGAATACGGCTTTCAAATATCAGCGGACAAGACTAAAACAATTGCATTGAGAGGAAAGCAACCGGTAAAAACTGAGATAATTATAGATGGAAAGATTATGGAACAAGTCCGGCATTTCAAATATTTGGAGTGTTACGTTACATATGGGACACAAATTGATCTGGACGAAAAATTAAAAAGATTTTGGAATATCTGTGAACCTATTCACAGATACCTTAAAAATAAGAGAAAGGAGGAAACAAGGATAATGTTCTTTGACACTGTAGCGGTAACAGATTTGATGTATGGAGATGAAGCCAGAGTTATGACAGAAAGAGACAAGGTAAAGATTCAGGCAGCGGAGCTAAAGTTTATGAGGAGAGTACTCTGGGCTGTACCATTCTCGATAGAAAGAATAATGTGGATATAAGGACGGAACCGGGGGGTCAACCCATTGTTGGAATAGGTAAGGAGCAATAGAAGAAGGTGGTGTGAACATTTGGGAAGAATGACGTGTGACAGGATTCCAGTGCTATCAGTGGAATATAGACCGGTGGGGGAAGAGAGATGGAGTGCCGAGAGCGAAATGGGTCCCAAAACAGGTTCAGGATGAGCCTGATCCTTGAGGTTAATGATGCTGATTATGATGATGTGTAACGTTTTGGCCACGTTACAAATCCAGGGAACCCATCATAATTGACACTAGCCAATTATACGGGCTGCCTACGTTGTAACGAACTGAAATTAAACTCAACACAATTAACAATAATAATTAAGCTAATTATTAGGAAACAAGGGAAGGTATTTCACTGATTTATGCACTCACTTCAATGTGTAAAAAGATGACTTCTCTTTATTAACAAATGATATGAAAGGATCCCATAACATAATTATTTATACTAAAACATTCAAAAGGGTTTTCTGGAAAACTAGGGATCATATTGATCATGTACTTTTACCTCGGATCCGAGTTTACTTTAAATATTGTAAAGACGTCTGAGTAATACTATGCTCATCTAGGAGCTTGCAAAGTTACATTTACCATTTGAAGAATGGTATTATTTACTAATGGGATTATAATTAACATTTACATATTAACGTTACAACGTATGAGTATACATCTATTTGGTTTCATTTATTGTTTAAAGAAAATTATAGTCTTTAAAAAGTCTCTTTCATCTATAAGTTATGGCTCAAGTGTAATTAACTCTCGATAGTCAAGCTATCGAGTCACCTTTACAATAAGTTGTGCTGTCCTCGTCCTTGGGTGTCACACTTGGGAATTCTGGTAGTCGGCGTCGTCATCTGGGTCGTGTCTTCGGCGAATACTTTATAGCTGGTTCACTGAGGAGATTGAAGTAATGCTGGTTAAACTTGGGGTAGATCCACGTAGGTCTTGCTCAGCGTCGTAGGGGTCGTAGACGTCCATATGTACAGTTTATGCAGGTCACATATTCACATGTAGAGTTGTACTGTAGTTTACATCTTGAGTAGAGACGTCATCTTGCTTGCGTGTTGTTAATTTTTCTTAACTTATTACATTTCTTAACAAAACCTTTCTACATTTTATATATTAAAAACTTCCTTCCCACGTTTTGTAGTGGTAGCTAACAGTTACATTTAACTTTAATCAACACATTTCTGAAGAGCTCTCGCTCGTAGGTGTGCACTGTCTGACGGCTGCATAGTAACTCTTTACTCGATTCGACTGGCACATTACAACGAAACGGAGCGAGTACTCCGCGATAATATAGTTCCTATTTTTATTTAAATTGACATTATTATAACAAGAAGAAACAAATTAATTATACTTATTTAATTTACGGGAATTATTTTAACTACTACTCGTGCCTTCAAATTACTAATTACAAACATTACGATTTTTATACATTTCTAAGTTACAGACGGTTCGCTAAGCACGTTGAGTCCGGAATTAAACAGGTCAACGCATGATGACTTACAAAAGGGTTAACTGTGATATTAACAGCTTTTTACAATTCGATTTTTTTATTAATTGTTTAGTTAGATTTTTCCATTTACCTCTCATACTTATTCTGAGTTAGTACAGGGGCATTAGGTTTAATAGTGCGATTTAAAAATACTTAATTGCATTTTAATTTTTTTTTATTATTAAATATTTTATTATCAATTAATCGTCACAGATGATATAAGTACATACAAAAAACAAATATAAATAATAAAATTAAAAAATATAAAAAAATATAAAAAATAATAAATATATAAATAAATAAAATAAAATAATTGTAAAAAATAATATAATAATATAAAAAATATAAATACGTACAAATAATATATTAATACACAAAAACTTTAGTACCTATTTTTTAGTTAAGTTATTCTCGTTAGTTCAATATGACTTTCAAAGGTTTATTTTTTTAATAATTATTAAAGTCTGTTTGCTACTGACTTTTGAAAGTTTTTTTTTAATTCGAGAAAAACAGTTACCAAAACATTATTTTATCGGCGGTTTGTGAATGAATTTAATATTCTACGTAGTGTAGAAGACCGTATTCCGTTAACCGTATACCGTATACTATAGGCTATTTCATTATCTACAAAAAAAAGAATTATAAATGCACTCGTCAGCGCTGCCGACAATCACCATCGCCAATAATCGAGAATCCATTGTACCACTAACAACTGTGGTTGTCTTTCTTTCGAAGTCACCTAGTAATTTTTATGCTCATGCTTCTAAGCAATTAGTAACTAAGGTGGTACCAAACATTTGGGCTACACACTACCCTATCTGTATAAAGTTCATAATATTTCTTTTCCTTAAAATTTCACATCGTTGTTGACACTCCCAGCATCAAGTTGAATGATGTGACGCGACATTTGTGAAAAGTGGTTCATCCGTCTTATGAAGTAATTCATCGATAGTGAGGGGGAGATTTTAAATGTAAGCCTGTGTAAGAAAATATGTCACATATGTAATGTAATGTCTCAGTCTTGTAAGACTGTGAGAAAATTTCACAACAAAGAAACTATAATTGTTCAAAACTGAAAACCAAATACATGTTTAACTAAACTTGATCTGTTAATTTTCGGGAATAAACTTTAGTAGGAAAAATAATAAAAACCAATAATTTTGCATTAGTGAGATTAGTCAGAGAACTTCTCATGGGAACCTACTTTGTGTCAGCAACTTTGGTTTTATATATGTGATAATCTTGGATCCAAAACATCTATCCCTTCTTAACTTGTTAACAACCAATAAACAACTAAAAGGCTAATGGAAGGAAGAGCCAAAAGGAGAGGAAAAGGAGCTAATAAATATTGGTTACAGACGAATGGGACGAGTTTCTGAAGAGAATTCAAAGGTGAAGGAAAAGATGTGTGTCATAGTGCCAACAGCACGGTCGCCGCAACAAATCGGAAGAAAGGCTTTAAATATTTAAGAATAATAAATATGGAAGAACCATTAAATATTTAATGGTTTCGGAAGCGGGTGACTCTTTTGTAGAAATAAAATGTAATAAAAATGTAAATAAGTAACATTGTTTAAAACGAAGATACTCTTTTTGTGTATTTTATAATTAGCTTTACTAATTCTGTTTCTCAATTTAAGTGATTATTTATTAAAATTCAAACAACTTTAGGTCGATTGAACAATAAACAGAAAAATATCCTCTCAATTGCCGAACGAATTTACTTTTAACTTCTCCCTTCTCATCACCAACCGTGTTACATTGCGTAACACAGAGATACTGCTATGATGTAAAAATCTGAAATAAATTGTTCGACACTAGAGAATATGAAATTGTTAACGTCAAGAGAAAACAAACGAGTACAGCTTGTCAGAACGTCCGGACTTGTAATTAGGCCGACAGTGAGTTCAATCTACTATATTAAATATACGCAGAATCCCCCGCGGCACTGGAAACAGTTATTTGTATGATAATATAGGGCTTCTGTGCGCCCAGAGAATGCAACATAGTGAAACACAATTTCATGTACTTTAACGTTAGATGTAATTGGAGTTTTGGCTAGATGTAATTGGCTAGTAATTGGAGTTTTTCGTGTCCATTAATGCAGTATTAGAACAATGCAAATATAAATTAGGTGAATATATTACTCGAGATGTGTCAGAGCAAACAGTTGACAAGTCATGTTCATGTGGTCTACGGCTACCGTAGTTCGCACTATATCAAGCTGGTTTGGGGGTGCATTATAGCCTTAGTGAGTCTGACGGGCTTACTGTATTTACTAAAGAGTCTATACGTGGTAGTCCGGCTTTTTATTCCTGTAACTCGGTGTTTCCAAGGATCTTTGCTCTTGCAGACTGTACTCACTTACATGTTTAAGGAGATGTTTTATTAAATTATTGTATTAGTTAATTAATAACAATAACAGTTCCATTTTTTACCGCCTAAGTGTGTCTAGGATTTAGCCAGTGTAGTTTATTTTATATGGGACGTTCTGCGTACATATAAGTACTGCATAGTTTATATGGAATAGTTTGTAGTTTATAATATATGGAACCACATAGTTTATAAGTTCATGAGATAGATATGTAAGTGATATAGAACACGACGTACATGGCAGGCAGGACAAGGCTTACAAAATATTAAGGCATTTGAACCAAACGTAAAGGGATAACCTGAAGGTCAGTAATATCTCAGAACAACAATGGTTTGAATACTACGAACAGCCACGGACCCAGGATCAAGTAGAAGAAACAATCTTTACTGAAATCAGTGATTGTGTGGACCCAATAACAATGGATGAATTGTTAGCTGCTATAGACCGCTGTATGAATAGAAAAACACCGGGCACTGATGGGCTGAACGTGGAGCTTATAAAGTGTGCACCAGCCTTGCTGCATGATCGTTTGCTGCAGTCCATTAATCTATGCTAGACCACTGGTCATGTTCCTAACGAGTGCGGTATTGCAAAGGCAATTCGTATATTCAAAAGAACTACAGAGGAGTGAGCCTTTAAAATACTTCATATAAATTATATGCATCTTTATTACGAACACGGTTGAATGCAATAAAGGAGGCCATGCTTTCAGGGGCCCAGAACGGTTTCAGGAAGGGCAGATCATGTTTAGATTGTATATCTACAATAGCCCAGCTCATTGAAAAGAATAGAGAGTATTAGCTGCCCACATACATAGCTTCCATCTACTTCGGGAAGGCGTTTGACAGAGTCAATCGGAGCAAACTATGGGGAGTAATGGCAAGGAAAGGTAGCTCACAACATAGAATGGAAGAAAGTAGAATACCGAAGATGGAAAAAGATTACAACCCTACAGGCAGAAGAAAAGTTGGTAGACTTAAGAAAAGATGAACTGTGGAATAGGAACAGGCCGCTAAACCCTAAACCCGTAAAGAAGAAGAAGAAGAAGAAGAAGAAGATGATGATGATGTATGCATATTTATGTTGTAGCTATACTTTTTAAAGTTTCTCTCCCTGATGTACACATTTTTTTAACAAAAGAATTATATTGAAATTTAATATACTGCTGTGTTGTCCAGCTGAAGTATTGTTAATACATTTTTATAATTCACTTGTTCTATATTGTAAATAAATGTTTGCTGAATGTAAATTAAATCATAAAGAAATGTTTCGAGAAGTACTGGTTGAAAGTCGCAGCAAACGTGCAATATTTCACACTTCAATTCGTGAGATGGTTTTGTTACACAACAGGGCCAAATAACGGCTGCCCTGTAAACTTCAAAGTTTCCGCGGAGACAAGGGGAAAGGCAAACACACACACACACACACACACACACACACACACACACAAACTCGAGCACATGTCAAGCGAAAAATTACTGCCTTACCGTTTTGAAAAGTTTCTAAAGAAACTTAATCAAGTCAGCTCTGCCAGCAAAGCCTACTTCCACGTCCCCAAATGCGAAATACGCGTGGCCCCTGGAGAGCATGGCGTGCTGCAATAGATGTGCGTTATGTAACTATCGGAAGAGGCTGAAAGTCGAGTTTCCAGCGCCTTAAAACTGGAACTTTCGGCTAGGGGAGACAACCCCAACAGAAAACAGGACTGTTGACAACAGACGTGTGGTCGTGGATTTGAAAATAAAGGTGTGTGACAAGGGTGACCTATTTCGCCGACACTTTTTAATATCTACATGGATGACGTATTTCGGCAATGGACATCTAAAGCTGACTCGAGAATATCACTTCAGCGAAATACTGTTTTATGCATATGACATGGTAATAATGCAAAAAAACAGAAGATCATTTACAAAGGGCGATATTTACGTTCAGTAGCATTATACAAGACTACGGGCTACAGATCTCTGTTGGAAAATCTAAAACGAAATTATTTAAGGGCAGGTATCCTATAAGAAGTCGTGAATAATCAGATTTTGGATCACCTTAGTCATTTTAATTACCTGGGTTGTGATATCTCGTATGGAACCGATATTGATTGGGATAATAAAAACTAATGCAATTTAGACGCATCTGTGGAACAGTTCATAGGTACCTGAAAAATAAAACACGAATAAAATTTTACAAAACCGTGGCTGTCCCCACATTCCTATATGCTAGTGAGACATAGACTCTCTTGGTAAAAGGGACACAAAGGATGCAGGCAACTAAAATCAAATTTCTAAGAGGGACGCATGGTTGTTCTCTCCTGGATCGGAAATGTAACGAGGATATTAGACACGAATTAAACGTTGTATCGTTGCACCAGAAAATTGAAGACCATGGAAGGAGACGATGTGAGCACTTGAATCACATGGCTGATATCCGTCTACCCGTGGCTGCCTTGGGTTATCACATTATACTGGAAAGAGAGATGTCGGTAGACCGAGGCGAAGGTGGGTTCCGGAACAGGTCTAGGGCCTAATCCGTAGTGGTGATGATGATGATGATGATGATGATGACTTGCTCATGCGGTAGCATTTGTAACAACGCAAAAAACTCTCTCTCTCTCTCTCTCTCACACACACACACACACACACACACAAACAGGTGTACAGTTATACGTACATACATATGTACATTTTTACTCAGTAAGTGTTTCGTCACAGAACCACAGATAGCAAGCACAAGGGCAATGGAGAGATAAGCAGGGTGAGGCTTGCAGCAAAGCAGAATAAGGTAGGCGGCAGGCAGCAGAATGGAGGCGGATTTAATAAAGAGATGATATTGTCCCCCACACACACGCGCCGCTGCCTTCTAAATCTGATTGTCCTTTTATTTACGTCAGCGTGTTATACCATTTTGTTGGGTGTTCAGTGGAAGCCCGGATGTTTACGGGTATCCCCCACAATCCTCAAATGTTGCGCGTGGAGAAGTTTGCGCACATAAGCAATCCACCAGCATTACATGTTGTAAGGTGTCAATAGTTTACTTGTTCCTCTGCTAGTTGTATGACTCTTCATTTTTGGACAGAAAAATATTTTAAAATCCGAAAGTTATTATTGTGTTTTTAGTGAAATTGATAAACCAATTAAATAGCACAAATGTTATTATAGAGCACTTTTTTATTATAAAGAAGCTGATATAATAAAACCATAGCAGAAAATAACGGTTATGACAAAAGAATAATAGTCTCCTTAATAAAAAAAAACGATGAAAATTAAAAGAATTTAAATTTATTTTTAAATTCCGCAGAGCCAGATCAGGGTAAACAAAATTTCATTTAACAAATATACATTCCGTTTATAACAGATAGGATTAATAATAGGTTAAAAAAGCATGATCTTAACATGGTATCAGCAAATAAACGTAATCTTTTTTCATTACTAGTAAAGAATAAAGAAAAAGCAAACATACTCGAGAAAAATGGAGTTTATAAATTACACTGTGCGCAATGCGATGCCATTTATATCGGACAATGTGGCCGTGCTCTGAAACATCGCATTTCCGAACATACAGTAAAAAGGCGATTTTAACCAATTCAGCCAATACAGGTTTTGCAGATCGTTGCTTACAACACAATCACTTCATAGATACAAAAAACATAACACTACTCCACAACATACAGAAAGGCAAAAAAATGGATTTATGATCTCTATAGGCTGAAACAGCTGTCAGAGGTAAATAATAAACTGTGAAACTTACCAAGTGCTGTACGTTTTTAAAACCTTAGTATTAATATGTTTCACCAAGTGCCCAACGAGTTATCAATCAATATCGTGAATTCAATAGTTTCCTATACATTGGACACGTCAAATCATGGAAAAAAGTGCTAGTAATCCCCGTACATGTTTATAATCTCCTTAAACTGTAGGGAACTGTAATTTTGAAAGAAATATGTTTACTCTACTAAGTAGGGTATCACCTCAACTAGCCTCAACTATTATTTATTTGTTTCGCCTCAACTAGGGGGGTAAGTTCGGCCTACCATCCCGAACAACTTTAAATTATTCTTACTACTGAGGAAGGCCTTCGTTGTGTGGCCGAAACGTCTAGTTATTTTAACACCAGTGACTGGTCGACCACGGCCCAACATCTCAGAAATTAATCTTTTAAATAAAAACATATTTATTCTTGGACAAAGTGAAATTTTAAAAAATTTTAATTTTTTTATAGATTGTGTAAAGCTCTTTGCATATACTATTTTTAGTACTCGGAAGGAAGACCACAAATATTTAATTACACGTTGTTTCTCATATTTTACGTTATTTTATTGTTATTTTCTATGTGTTTTTGTTTATGTACATAAATGAATATTTTACTAATAGTATGCTAAGTGTAGAAGTTAATTATTCTATATATGAAACGCAAGTCTTACCGTGTTGCAAAGGACTGTAGGCTCCATTTCTCCACGGCTCTAAGATTAAACAGTTTCATGGTGAATTGATACGTTTATTAAACAATCTCTCTCATAATCGTAATACCGGACGTACACTTCTTTTAGAAATTTTGACTTCTGGTTTTGAGATGTAATCTTAAAATTTTTAAAAATTCTGTTTCTTAGGCTTTCACAGCCGGTGTCATAATTATTTAAATTACTATCCGGACTGTAAAGCCGTGGTCTTCTGAAATTCTCATCTTTTGCCACAGAACTGTGGTTTACTTGTCAGTAGTTTCGAAAACCTTTCACTGAAGATGGCCTCCAGAAGTAAGACGAAAATGTTTGATTACAGTACTGACATCAGTCATTATGAAAATTTCAGAAGACCACGGTCTTACAGCCCGGATATTAATTTAAATAATTTAAAAATTTGTTTAAAGTGTTTTTTAGTTAAATTAACGGCATTGAGTGTTCTCATTTTTGTCAAAATGTTAATTATTTTTTGAACATTAGTATCGTAGAGGTACATTTTAAAAACTGTATACTGTATACAGTTTTTGGTTAACATTCTCTTTAGTTTTGTACGGAGCCATGGATTTGTAGAATTTTTTAATTCTTCTGATCTGTTGTTTTACCACTCTGATGTCCAATTAGTTTTGAATTTCCAAAATTGAACAGGACATTCAAATTTTTATTGATATTATCTAAAATACGATAAGCTAGATTTATTTTAATCAACTATTTCAACATTTTTTCTAGTTAAATTTTTGCTTTTGTTTCTCTACATTTTTGTGTATTTAACGTCATCCAATTGGGATAAAATTATGCACGCACAGAATAAATTCAAAATTATATATAAAAACCGGGCTGTTGGGCCGGTTTTGGTTGTTGTGAAACGAGAAGTAGCGTTCTCTTCCTGGTCGGTTTGAGGCGTCCTGGCCGTTGTGGGAGGGCAATTCCTGTTTCCCAATCAAAAGGTTTCCGAAGCCTCCATTTCGCTGTTGCGAGTATCTTCGAAGTCCGGAACCCAACAAAACTAACATCATTCTATCCCTCCAAAAATAAAAAACCAAGGAGGTTCCAGTCCTGCATAGCGCGAGGTCGCTAATGAAGGTAACAAGCAGAGAAAAGGCATTCATCGGGTTCGCCGGGAAGCTGTAATTAGGCCGTGGGAGCAACGACGCCCCAATACCCAGTGAAATGCAAAGCAAAGCAAGGATACTGCGAACACCGGAGCACGACAAGCTACTGCTCCGCACACTTTTACTTGGACGCCGATCCATTTATCGACCGGCATGCCTATAGCCTATATCTCAACGGACTATCTGTGCAGGCGAGAATAGTAGCTGCTATTCTCCTCTACATGTACACGACCCTGGTCTCCTCGAACAACACTTGATGGTCAGCGTCGTAAAGAGTATGCTCGGCAACTGCGAACTTCTCCTGTTGGCGCAGTCGGCAGCAGCGGTTGTTGTTTCCGGACGCTACTCTTCGTGGTCCCCATGTGTATATAGACTTTGCCACACGAGAACATTATTTGGGTATTGTTCGGCGAACATCTACAGCTATTGTTTTCGTACGATCTGTCGCTATTTAGCGGCCTGAGGAAGATCAGCGAGGGGGAATCAAAACGTTGTCGACAATATGTCGTTCCTCACCAACCGACCACGACCTAACAGATCAGTTTTTAGAAATAATTTTGAATATATATATTGACACCAGTCGTCCAAGATTTAGACAAAAGTTTACACACAGATTAAGTTTTACAAAAATCGATTGACGCGTACAAAACTTATCGTAAGACGTGTCCTAACAGGTAGACAGACATAAAACAAAGTGATGAAATGTAAAAAAGATAAGTAAATCATGAAAATAGGCGACAAACTATGAAAAACCAAAACACAGTACAGTAGTAACATGTCGGTAGTATAACTAGTCTATTGCTCCCGACATAAAGCTTGTATTTCACATAATATGGCACAAAAACAGTGATAAAACATATACAATTAAATTACGTTATTATTGTGGGTTTGCTGTAGATATGAGGAATGGAAATTAAGCGCCTCAGGCTCGGCGTCTGTGCCTCCTCAACCACTTTGTGTGTTCTTTCCAAATATTTATACAGTGTTCTCTCTTCCTCTATATTTCCACTTCGTTCTATTTGCCTTGGCGTTACCGTCGTTATTTGCCTCTTTCTGTTACACTCTGCCACGTAAATTACACAAATTGGTTGGAGACGAAATAACGACGTTTTGCCAAAATATGGTTACGGATAAAACTGACATAACAAGACGGGTACACAGACGAACGATAATAACGAGGGTTCAAGTTAAATTAAAATATGGTTACGGATAAAACTCACGTAACAAGACGGGTTGACAGACGAACGATAATGACGAGGGTTCAAGTTGAATTAAAATATGGTTGCGGATAAAACTCACGTAACAAGACGGGTTGACAGACGAACGATAATGAAGAGGGTTCAAGTTGAATTAAAATATGGTTACGGATAAAACTCACATAACAAGACGGGTTGACAGACGAACGATAATGACGAGGGTTCAAGTTGAATTAAAAAGAAAAGACGTTTTTCAACTGATTAGGTTATCTAGACTTTAGGGGCTTGTACTCCAGACACCGTGACAATTTTCTGTTAAAAATTCTCGAAGAATGTGTATTGCGAAATAGATTGCTGTAGTGGTATAATTTGTTGTATTGGCGATGCAATGAAGCATTTTTTCCCGGGGTTCATCGCAACAGAACGACCTAACCTTGGGGGGGGGTTTAATCACCCCCAGGGCTATTAAAACTTCAGAGGGATTCCGTTATCACTTATTATAGAACCATGTCTATGACAGCCACGTGTGTTCAAATGAGGCTCACAAATAACTGTATACGTATTTTATACGGGAAGAATCTTGAATATCTCATTAGTCTTGAGGAAAACGGAAAGTCCAACCTTTAAACTAGTCTCATCCCCTGTCTGGCTGATAGAGTCTGTATTTTGCGTTATTATTATTTATCGTTTGCAGATAGCAGTGGTTTGTGACCTTAAGGTGACGGCGGACCAGGGATTCAACTCTTAGGTACAGCTCGGACCATCTTCCACTTTTACAAGAAAATTCAAGCAGCTAAGACAAACAACGGAGCCTCCAGGTGGTCTAGTGGTTAGCAGGCCCGATTCATGTGCGCGTGGTCCCGGCTCCATACGGCGTGCGCTCACCGTCGTGAGGCAAAATTGAGTAGCCGTCTGAGATAACAGCGGCGCCTCCTGGTTGTGATAACTCAACTGGCGGCTGGTGGCGCGTTGTACTAGCCATGCAACAGTCCCACTAAACACAAAAGCTGCGCGGTATGTCTTAGGTCCTTTACAGGTTGTTGAGCAGATGTTTATTTTTTTAAGAAAAACAACGATTCATTTTGTAAACTTAATTATGAATTCAGATATTTCTAATTTAATTTAAGTAATTTTAATTCATTAAATTTAGGTTTGAGATAAGTAAAATCATCTCAGATGTTTGCTACCTTTTTTGAAAATAATAATTTTCGTATATCTGAGCTTGCAACCCATTAATCGTATGTTGTCGCTTGCAAGCAGATCTATCTGCGAGCTGAACTTTATAAGCTAGACAACAAGTTTTTGTTTTCACTTATAAGTCTTGGTATCACTTTAGATCTTCTCACGAACCACTTCAGATCCGCGGTTGGACGATACTCCCCAAACCAGTATTACAGCGGTCAAATCAAACTCGCGGCCAGCGCTTCCAAACTCGAAATTGTTATTTTACAGTTTAAACATTGTATAAAGGACACTTATGTTCAATTTGTAAAAACATAAAATTTATTCTACTCAAAAACAACATCCGGATATCGAAAACGTAGTGTTGCATAAAGGTGTCATTTATCTGCATGAAAGATAAAAGTAATATAATTGTAGGAACATTGACTACTTTTTAAAAAATGCACTTTGTTCACGTGTGCTTATTTTACAGACCTTTATAAAATTCAGTTCTGTCATTTCATTTATATAAAGTAATAAAAATTCATTTAATATTATACATTATTTTTATATACCCCTTTAACTAATTAATAATAACTTGTAAATAAGTAATTTAGATTGTTCCATAGCCTAGCACAGCCTGAATCAACATTATTCTACTCAAACATTACCGGTCTGTTGGGCCGTGATTGATTTATTACACTTAGATTCATTCTAAACGTTTCGGCCACGCCTCCAAAGGCCTTCTTCAGTGGAAAAGCGTTCAAATGAATGACAGGCCGGGTCGTTTATTCCTCTACTGTGAGGTGCGTTCGGCCTATCCTCCATTTGAACATGACTTTACTGAAGAAGGCCTCCGGAATGATGACCGTAACGTGGAATACCTAAATATAAGCAATCGACCACGGCCCAACAGATTCTATTTTCTGAGTTTAATAATGTTAACTTATATAACGTATGCCTGCTAAATTAATATTAATATACATAATAACAGTAATATTATCTGCTGCATTATCTCACAATTTCTTGTAACGTTTTTTGTAATTATTATTTTGTAGACCTCACCATTTATTTATAAAAGTGATTGTGTATGTAGATTTATTTATGTTTTTATTAAATTCGTTAAATATTTTCAATGTAACCATCAAAACAGTTGACTACGGAAACAAACAGTACGGCTGTTGAAAATTTTTAATCGAAAAATCAATTACTCGTTAATTTATATTGTAACGGACACAAAATCTATTATTCGTTAATGTATATTAAAACCTCTGATGGTGTATATTTATTCTGTGAAACGTGCATCAAATAAAAATGCAACGATAATAACATAACAAACTCCAATTGCAGAAGTATTTATTATTTTTAAAAACAAACATATTATTATACGTACAGAGGTCTTGTAACAAACAGTCAAGACTTACCTCAGTATTAATTTAAGTACGCATATATAAAATTATAACCTATAATTTAAAGCGTATTAAGTGGTTCTTTTTTACTGCCTAAACAGTCTAGTAGTTCTGTAGGGTAGTGTCTTATTTTAACCGTTCCGGCGTATAAGGTGGCCAGCATTACGCTTCAGCCACCCATTAATCTGCCAAGACTTACCTCAGGATTAATTTAGGTACGCATATATAAAATTATAACCTATATTTTAAAGCGTATTAAGTGGTTCTTTTTTACCGCCTAAACAGTCTAGTAGTTCTGTAGGGTAGTGTCTTACGTTAACCGTTCCGGCGTATAAGGTGGCCAGCATTACGCTTCAGCCACCCATTAATCTGCCATGACGTTATCGCAGGTGCTCATTTACACAGACTTAGTCGAACAAGAGGCTGAAAAAACCACCACCTTGTTTTGTGGTGCACTCTGGAATCGAATCCGCGACGTCAAGACAGCCAGGCTCATACCCACTGGTCTCTACTAAACCGTTAACAATTGCTAATAATTGTATGTACTAACAGACATTTAATGTTAAGGAATACAAAAAACATTAACATTTTAATTAGTAAAGCACTATCAGTGTTACACGGACTTGTACCAAATTACCTGTCCAGACATAAATGTACGCAGCCCCTCATTGTTTCAGAGTCAACGTGTTGGTCCCATGTCAAATTTCAGTTTAACTACAGTTAGGAATTCAGGCGTATGTGTCATTAATTAAATTTGTTTATTCTGTACTCAACGTTTGCTTCCCACATCCAAATATATCGTCCGTATAATCCGGATTTTGTTCGCGTATAACCCGCTGCGGACTACGTTTGGTTCAACTGTTTCCTCCCTTCTTCTCCTCGCTCTTCCTCCTTTCCTACATCTCCTTCATTCTTGAGCGATGTCACTCCCACCTTTCGTCAATCCAGATGGCACCTGTCCTCTTCTTGGGTTATTCCTGAAAACCTTGGGCATTTTTTGATTTTTTTTTTTTTTTTTTTTTTTTTGAGGGCAAGCATTCTTCAATGACTTCTTGAGTAATCTGGAGTTCTTCTACGTCTTTTTATGTTTTTTTTTAACCAAGTATTGGAAATTTTGAGCTTTTTGATATAGTCAAAAAGCTTCCCTGTTAGTTTGTCAGGATTCATTCTTCGAACAAAGTAATTCTTCTTTTTCTAATTAGGTCTGTGATTTTCTCAACACGTGTGTACAGCTCATTATTGTAGCGTCTTCTATACTATTCTCCATCTTTTATTGATACGAAGATTTTTCTTAATATTTTCCTTCCTGTGACTTCCAGTTCTTCCATCACCATTTTCTTGTTCAGAGTTAGACATTCCATTGCATAAAGTGCTTCCGGGCGAAATACTGTTAAATAATGGCTAAGTTTGCCACTTATGGATATTGATTTCTTGTTATACCTGTCCTTGGATAAGGTAAACAACTTTCACCTTATTAACTCGTGCTTTAATGGCTTGTTTCTCTGAAACATTGTATTCAATAACTTCTCCAAGATACTTGAATTTGTCAGTTCCATAGATTTGCCCATATCAAGTTTTCATTTTCTTGGATATTGTCTTGATGTTTGTCATTAACAATTTTTTTTTTCAATTGTTGTTTTCAAAAGAAATTTGTAAACCCACTCTTTCGGCTTGTTCTATCAGTAATTGCACATGTCTAATGGCTGTTTCTACTGAATCTGACATGATTGGTAGATTGTGTGCAAATGCTAGGCAATCTATTGAGAGGTTATCTCTGCTATAGCCTGGTCTAATTCCCTGGCTGATGTGATTTTCCTGCAATGGTTTTCTCCATTCTCTTATTAATTTTTCCAGAACGCAGTTAAAAAGCAACGGTGATAGTCTATCTCCTTGTCCGACTCCTGTCTTAATATCAAGCTGTTTAGAAATTTCACCTCTGAATTTCACTTTGGAGTAGGTATTCGTCAGCGTTTGTTTGATTAAATTTGTTGTTTTATTATCCACGCCAAATTCATTAAAGATTTTGAATAATGACTCAATTAATTGAGTCATATGCATTCTTAAAGTCAATAAAAATAATTACAAAATGCTTAGAGCTTGTTTTCAAATATGTCATTATTGATTTTAGATTAAGAATCTGCTCTGTGCATGACCTGATTTCGGAAGCCACATTGGTATTTACCTATTTATGAGTCAAGTTGTTTTGCTACTCTGAACAATAATGTTTTGGATAAGATTTTATAGGTAACTGGCAAAAGTGAGGTGCCTCTGTAAAAGTCCGGTTTACTAAATAAATTTTTGTTTGTCGAATTTTTTTTTGGAACGATTGCTGTTGCCATTTGATTTGATTATTGTTTTCAAATATCCATCGGGATCAGAAACGCGGATACAAGTTTGTTCCGCTAAACCCGTCGCGAATACAGGTTAATGGGAATTCCATAGTAGGAGGTACACAACACATGGCGAAGGGTTTAGCTAAATCCACTGTAGGTGGCGCTGTCGTCACGCGCCGTTAATCCCTCTGAAGTAGACCAGTACGGCCCGCTAAACAGACTGTGCCTGAGCTTAGATAAGTGGTTTTGTAATGAAACTCGACTGAAAAACATATACAAATATGAAAACATAAACACCAAACACGCGCCCCTACACACACACGCGCGCGCGCGCGCGCACACACATCACACACCTATGCGAATAGAAACTATTGGAAAAACACAATGTTGATCTTCGTTTGCATGTATTTTAAAATTTTATAGAAAATTAAGGAAGCATTATTTCAGAAGATGGAACAACAAAGAATGACATAAAAAATAGGATACAACAAAAGGCTATAGGGGAAAAGGCTATTCGTTTGCTAAACTCGTTACTTTGTCGAACAAAATGAAACTTCAAACTAAACTGACAATCTACACAACTATTGTGGAGCCCATTTTTACTTATGGCTGCGAATGCTGGCAACTTTCAGATAAAGAGAAAAAGATGACAGAAACTGTGGAATAGACTTCTTAAGAAGAGAGTGTAATATTTCTAGAATGGAACGTGTTAGAAACGAAGATATAAGAAGGAAAATAGGGCGCATATTTACAACAGCAGAAAGAATAGAATCCAGACAGTTGCTATGGTATGGTCACGTAATGAGGATGGAGGAGAAGCAATGGCCAAAGAAAGCATTGACTTACACACCACAAACAGGAGAAGAAAAGGAAGACTGACAACACAATGGAGAACAGGAATTAGGAAAAGCATGTGAGATCGACTTATTGAAGACGATGACTGGAAAGATAGGGAGAAATGGCGATCGAAATACGGGATGCGGCATAGACTGTAGGACCCCTTATAATATTAATAATAATAATAATAATAATAATAATATTAGAAAATTCAATTTTGTCACGTCCTCTATAAAAAATAATAAAGTTTTTAAAGGTGTTAGGCAAGTCTATATATTATCGCCACTAATGTTCATCTTGTATGCAGATACGCGATGAAGGGGTTCTGAAAAATGGAATCAACGGTGTACGCTATAAATCCACCCCTGTTGGAGACGACATTGAGCTTTTAGGCAACAGCGAGGAAGGACTGCAGAGTGGTTTTCACCTAATAAACAAGATTCTGAAATGTAAATTCAACATGACGATTTAAAAGGAAAACGTTCCATAAATGGAACGTCATGAAATGTTCTAGAAACGGTAAACAGTAGGATGAGGTATTTCTGGGCGGTAGGGAAATACTGCAAGTTGACACCTTCAAATACCTTGGAATCTGCATTACTTCACATAGAAGATTCACTAGTAATGTGATGAGTAACATTGCAGAAAGTAACAAAGCATTTTTTAAGAAAACAACTGTTTTGGCGTATAAGTGCATAAGTTGCATAAGTTCAACCTTATGTGCGGGACCATCAGGCGAACCCTTAAGCCAGCAAGTAAACGAACACGCCTAAAATTCTACAAGGAGATGGCACTTCCCACACTTTTTTATGGGTCTGAGAACTGGACTTTAACGAAAGGCCACACCATTCGCATCCAAGGGGCTAAAATGAGACTTCTCAGGCACGTGGCAGGGTATACTCTCCATGATCATAGAAGATACACAGATATACGGCAGGAACTGAATGTTATGAGTATACTCAACAGGATCGCCCAGTATCGGCTGAGTTGGTGGGAACATCTTTCCAGAATGGATGACTGCCGCATCCCCAAACAACTATGGAACTATAAGCCGAGGGGACGGAGAGGTGTGGGAACTCCGAGGAAGCACTGGAGTGACCAGCTGTAATATTTGCCTATTTGAGACTGGAATAAACCATTCTCGGTTTAAACCTTTAAGATGATGATGATGATGAACTTTTTTGGCGTCCAGAAACGTGTTCCTGAGAACCACAAAGAAATTCATAAAAAGCTTCTCTTGAAGCATATGCACATGTGGCTTAGAAACTGGACTCTGACGAATTGAAGACGATCTACCTTGAAGCTTCTGAAATATTTTGTTGGAGGAAGGCCTTAAGACAAATTGCCTTACCGTAGACACAGTGTCTAATGATAAGGTTTTGAACTTAGCGGATGAAAGGCGGATTGTGATTGGAAGGACTGCAGGAAGGAGAAGCAGTATGGTTGGTTACCTGATAAACCAGCAAACTGGTTTACCACGATTTGAGGGAGTGGATGAGGAACGTAGTGGGAGGAGAATAACCAGGCAGGCCTAGGCCTATCACTCATTTTAATTAGTACATGGGAATCACGCCTAAATAAGTTACCACGGCGAGAAGATGTCCTCATGAGGCGTACATACATTCGAGAAGAAACTTAACAATTGTATATAAGATTCACTGTACACCCAAGTCTGATAGATTTAATTTCTTGGAATCACTTTAAGGAAAATTACCTGTTAAGACGGGAGGGGTCGGCCAAAAATAAAAGTCTTTCGTGATTTCCCGACCTGTCACCTGTGTTATGCAGGTACATTTTTTTTGGTAGAAAAGCCCCATGCCTTTTCTTTTGCTAAATGCGGACGTTTTGTCCCTTAATAGTTTCATTCAGTTGCTCCAAACAGTGCTGCTTATTACTGTGCGCTTATGGCTTTGCTTTGTTTTGAAAAGTCTATGAGTATCGCAACTGCAAATCTCCAGAACAGACGTTGTCACGACTGATGGAACTGTTTTCGCCTTCATTGGAACTCTGCCAGCTTCTTCTTCTTCCTCTTCTTCTTCTTCCTCTTCTTCTTCTTCTTCTTCTTCTTCTTCTTCTTCTACTACTAAACTTCAGGGATTAGGCAATGTGCCTGTTCCGAATTCACATTATCAGATCCATTTCTTTCTTGCCTTCCTACATCCCTTCTTCCAGAAGGCTTGTACTTGTTTATAAATACTGTTATTTTATCTTCATCCGTGCGACTTAAGTGCTGTTTTCATTGTTCTCTGTATTCTCCAATTGTCTCATTCAGATTATATATATATTTAATTTTTCCGGTATATCTTCATTTCTTATATGCTCCCTTTTTGTGCATTCTTTAACCCTTCTTAAAAACCTCAACTCTGTTGATTGCTTTTATCTCTTTCTTTTATAATCCAGGGTTAACTGCTATATAATAGCTTTGGCACAGCTAATGTTTTTAGAATTTCAATTTTGTTTTTTCTCACGTCTTGTTTATTTTTCTGTGATCCCCATGGGGGACCTGGTAATACCTATCAAAAGCGTCCTTCGTATGGAGGATGAGGGATCTCACCAAATATGGTGGGGTAGTCCGAATAACCAATAAGGACTCATGGACCAACAAGGAGCCCAGATTCTGGGGGCATAAAAACACTAGAACACCCTCTCTCCAGAGGATATAAATATGTGGGGCCCGACTCAGGGTAACAGGGTGAAGGCCTCAACGGTGAAGTAACAGACCAGCGGAAGAGGCAATCCTCCAGTTAGGGTTAGTATTATACGCAGCAGGTCTGAAGGCTGGAAAGAGGCAGGCCCTTCAATTAGACTTTCCTGGTCACAGGCTGGTTCCCTGTCCTGGGAAAAATATCAAACTCGAATTCCTCACATTAAAAAAACAGCCAGACGGATTAAATAGTCAGATCTGCTAGCTTCCACCCATTGTCTGCAATGCTGTTTTGTCTCTGGCGAGTGACCCCACGTCATGTCATCCCATGAATCGTAACGTCACGATGATCGACAACCGACGAGAGAGAAAAAAAAATACGGAGACAGAGAATAGATAGACAGATAGATAAAGTGACAGAGAGAGAGTGTGTTAGGGAGTGTTAGAGAAAGAGAAGAAAATAGTTGCATTTTATAAGCGCACAAGGGGAATAGGCGCACTATTTGCTAGAAGAAATGTTAATAACGAGAATGAAGTGTGAGCCGTAGGATACAACATTATCCCATAGCGACGACGTGCATGCATAAACTCTACTTTACCGAAATGTTTGCTCTAACCCGCGGTTATGGTTAGTCAGTCTGTTTGCCAAGCCACGGCCACTTTAATCTACAAACTTTGTCCCTTACTCCAGCCCTCCTGAATTTTACTACGTTGTTGATTTTCCCTTAAATATTAAGGTTTTCCACGTATTTACCTATTAAAAGTTAAAGATATATTTTTCATTTGTAATAACGTTACGTGACCTTTAAACAGTGGTCGAGAATACTTCTTTTTTTGTTCAGAATCACTTAGAACATTTGTAACGTATTCAAGCAATTATTAATTTAAGTAATCACAAATAACAATAACAGTCTTGTTTTTCACCACCAAAGTACAGAATCCCTCAAAATTTCTTTCATAAAAAAACTTCCCTTTTTTTTGAACTTCTAGTCATGAAATATTTTGTAAACTTTGTTCATTCAGCAGTATTACAATGCGTCGACATTTCAACAACCTATACTGTCATCGTCATGACCTGTACATAATACAAAGTATATTACACTAATTGCAGTAGGTTGTAAAATTGTATAATTATTACAGGTTATCTTATATATATATATATATATATATATATATATATATACATATATTATAACAACCCAAATTTGCAATATAAATTTAATTTGGGTAGCCCCGCGCTTTTGGAGCGCCAAATTTATATAACACACAAATTCAATGATGTTAGGCGTAATCGTAATAAGAAGAATGCGTAATACGTTTTCTAAATCTTTACATTATTTATTCAGCAACATCTTTACTTACTTCGGCAATACAAAAATTCATTATTCATCGCTTGGGCGATCTTATATGTGTCTTCTGGTGAATAATTTATATCTAAACAGGTTATATAAAAAACTTATTATCTAATCTTACTTATAATTATTTCTGCTCTCGGCTTACTAATTTAGTGTGGCCGTCTTTGCAATTGCTTATCGATTTATTTAAACAAAGAATTTAGTTGGCTTTAATTCTTTTCTACTGCATATGTATTTCTCTTTTATCAATTAAAGACTTTACTAATTATTTTAATTTACTTCAATTTAAAAATCAAACATTGCTCTCTCATAGCATTTACGTTATTCCAATATTAATTTCTATACATGAGACATTATTCTAAATGAACAATTTAGACTTTACATTACTTAGAATTAGAATTTACATTACATTACAAATTAAATTCAGTTAGCAACAGTTTTGAATGTCTTTCATTCTAGTTTAAATATTGTCTTTCGATTGTCTGTAATTATTATGGGTTTTTATCACCTCGTTTGATGTGGCAAATTATCAGCGTGTCTTTGGGTCCTCGGGTCCTCTTCCAGTCCTTGCTCCAGTCATTCGTGTCCTTGGGTCCTCGGGTCCCCTTTCAGGATTCCACTGCTTGTCTTTCTTAGTTGTTGTTGTCTCTGCTCACCTCATGGGTTGTAGGTGTGTCCAACGAACCTCTGTTCTGCCTCGCAGTTCGTCAGGTGACGCTTACTGTAGATTTACGTTCTGTAAGTTACTGTAAGTTACAGCGTTCGCGTGTTTGTGTGTGTAACGCAAGCTGCGACACGATAATATGGGGTGATACGTACGAATTGTTGGTTTCCAATTAATCAGGTCTTAACAGGATTATAATAAACTAATTATTTGTTTTAAACCTGTAAACAAAGACTTACACCAATTATAAAAACACCATGACTTTAAGGAATTTTAACGGGTATGGTGATGTAAAATTTATTGCCAAATGTGCATTACTAAAGACGCTATTAAATTAATATTAATTACTAGTGTAATTAAATAGTAATTAATATGTGTGGTATATGTGAGTGACCAGAAAAAAATTACGCAAACAATGATATCGGTCATGTGACGAGTATGTTCGTGAGTTCGCGATAATTAACGAAAAAGTGAGTGTAATAAAAAGGACGCTTTGTATGAATTGACAATATCTGACATGTCGAAAAACAGTCCTGAACCTGTCAAATCGCCTCCATTATAAATACCACTGGCAACTTTGGCCGATCACACACTCAGACTCAAGACATTCCCTCACGACACACGACGTCACGCTGCCCGTTTACACATCGACCTGGACACACACACTGTACCACACGCACACTAAGACGTATGGAGGAACTCTGGAGCATCACCAACAGCAACAACCCATAGAGACAACGAACACCGCATCACCATAGTCATAATCATCATCCTCTCAGGATTCTGGACACACGCACACACACACACACACACACAACGGTAACGGCAGATATACGCAGGTGAAAAAACAATTATATTTTTTTATCGTGAAGAGAGCTCTCGAAAAGAACTTAAGTATGAACAGTTAATAATTAGAGTATTAAAGTTAAATAGTAGTTAGATAAGAGAGTTTAACTTAACAAGCAAATCTAGAAAAGAAATACCAATCTTTTGTTGTATTTTTGGGTGTGTCAGTATAAATCAATAATAGATTGGAAGTAAATGTAATATCATTTTTATTTGTGTATAGCAACAATAAATTCATTCGTGAATCTTAATACTATTTTGTTTGTAAACGAGTTGCTATCATTATTTAAAATTCGAGTTAATTTCAGACACACAAAAATAAAAAGAACTTAAATAACTTGTTTAACATGTTTGTTTAGTTAGTAAGAGTATATGGGTGTTTATTTTTGTTGTATGTTATGAATAGCATAGCAGGTTACAGTATTTGTAAAGCTTATAAAGGTGAATATTTATTTGTCTAACGTTTGAAATTTTAATATTTAAATATTTTTCTACAAATTAATAAATCTTAGAATGATTATTTTGAAACGGTTTTAATTAATTATTTCATGTCTACAACATCTCACTCCTGTTTAAAAATGATTTAATTATTGTGCAACTACATACACTTGATACAACGAGAAAAAAATCCTGCGACCTGGCCGGTGTAATACACTTTATAGTTGCGTTGTGTACATGGTAATGTATTTGTATAATTGTTGTAACGTTGCAGTATATATACAACAACAATAATAATAATAATAATAATTCAAACACTTGTTACAGTTTTTTCTTGATAATTAAGTTACTTAATTGGAATACTATATTTTACAATCAAGATGTTTTTTCTCACACACACACACACACACACACACACACACACACACACACACACACACACACACACACACACACACACAGATAGTCAACAAGGAATTCCATTTCCATACCTTGTACCCGACTGACGCATTTTAAAGCCAAGGATTTTTTTATACCTAAAATCTTTTTCAATGTAGTTTCTTAAAAATTTAGTATTGAGTAATCTGATTATATGTTTTTTACAACACGTAGAGAATTAAGTGCTCTAAAGTGTATTGAACAATAAGACGTTTTTCTCTTCCCCTATGTTACGTTTTTTTGACAGCGTGCTCTATTACAATTGTGCAATACTACATGTTAAGAAAGATTTTATTTGAATAACAATGTTTTTATATGCTTACACCAAGTAATAACAAATACGTATTACATAACATACTTTACAATGCTTTGTGTGAATATTTGATTATTTAAAATAAAATAACTTTTTAGATTTCAATTTCACTATTAAATGTTTTTAATTCTTTCAGATATTTCTTTACAACATTTCCTTTTGTAGGTAGCCAAGTTCCTGATTCTTTTACACTGCTGAATAAATGGTGTGTCTGATTTGTTAACATCTCACACTCGTATATGATGTGATACACTGTTTGGTCACCTGCATTGCGCTGGGCATATTGAGTAGTTTATTATCTTGAAGCGTTGAAGGTAACATTTCGTTTTTCCGAGGCCAGTCACTGTTGCCGTGATGTTGGAAGTCATTTTCAGTTTTGCTAGTAATCTGTCTTTGAATATTAGGGAAGAACATTTTAATTACTGTACCTTCCGTTGTTACCTTCCATTTGTTTTCCCACTTATGTGTTGTTTCTTCGGTTAATTTTTGGATCACTGCACTTTTGAGTATTTTGTCAAAAGAGATTGCCAATTCATTGCTCCGTGCTGCTGCTTTTGCTAGCCGGTCTGCCATTTTGTTACCATAATCTCCTACACGAGCCCTTATCCATTTGAAGTTTATTCTCCAGTTATTGCTATTTAGCATCTCTGTGGCTTTCCTTATTTCTTCTATAAGGTAGTTATGGTTGCTGGGTGGGATTGTTAATTGATTCTACTGTTATTCTGCTGTCCGAATATATTGTTGCTTTTGTTGCTCTATGGAACGTATATACAAATATGATGTCAGAGGACTAAGTCACGCAGAGTAGGCTGCCGTACGTAAGCGGTTTGTCGTACATAGAAGGTAGTGTAGCCAGTATTATTACCACAGGATGTCATCCCAGGTAATCATTTACACAGGCTGATCTTGGACCTGAAAAACGTTCGTTGATTTTATAAGGCACCCGGAAATTCGATTCAGGATCACTTCATTAGTATAACACTTTAATCGATGGCAAATTGTGACTAGTTTCAAACACATCTTCCAAAAGTAACAGCTGAAGGTTAAATTCTCCATCAAATATTATCCTTAGTTACGTGTCTACATATGCGATTGGGGGAGTCATTTGGATTAGATAGTGCGCGCGCACACTCACACCGGTACAAACACTGGCTGATCAGTCAACAGTAATTATCTACATATGCCAGCCTCCTTTGTTTGCACTTTGGTAATTAGTATTCGTGCCTCTGGAGGCTACTTGTGTCTGCTTACTACAATTGTAGTAATAACTGCTTTATATCATCTACCATATATTGACAATCTGGTAATGAGATGAAAACATCCAGTGAACCCTGGTATATTAAGTTGTCATGAAACAGACATTTGAATGTGCTGTTGTTTGCAGACGACTTGCGCTTGCACTTCAAAATACAGAAACTGATTTGCAAAAATCTGTTTTTAAGCTTCATCACGTTTGGAAATAATATAATATAAAAATCTCCGCTATTAGAAACAAAGGTAATTGCATTTCGAGAACAAAAATAATGATTAATCATCCAATTCTAGAACAGGTGAGCCACTTTAAATGTTTGAGAAATGATATTGGCCAGATTGCTGTGGAAAAATCAACCGTATTTTTTAGAAAGAAGGCACGTCGAGATACAAAATTAACGTTGTAGAAAGTTACACCAGTCTCTGTACTGCCCTATGGGTGTCAATTATCAACAACAACAACAACAACAACAACAAGAATCAAGAAAGTAAAATATAGATTTCAAAAATGGCATTCATAAGACGAGTTCTAAAAGGTGTTCTAAACTTGAGAGTATAAGAAATAAGAGAAGATTTACAAATTGTTAACTTGAATGAAAACTTGAAAGGTTACAATCAACGGTGGAAAAAACACTTAGAAAGAATGTCAGATTCCAGACTGGCCAAACAAATCTGGAAATAAAAACCTATAGGAGGTGTTCTTCACCCAGGAAGAAATGGCTGAAGGATTTTTGATGGCGGAACAGGGAGCACCTTTGTTTATGCCGTGTTGTAAAGACGATGATGATGATGATGATGATGATGATATTATCTACCATTTACTTATGACAAATGCCAGTGGAAAATAGGTTTCTCTATGAACCACAATGTTAATGAACGTATTGTTGGATTCATAAAATCTTTAAGAATAAGGAGGCCTGTCTATTGATTTGAGCCGTTTACAAAATACCAGAAGAATAACCGAGCGGAAACCATTTCACTTTACAAGGTGAACAAAATTAAGTAAGAAGTATAGTTGGTTAGTGAGGGACGTGAAGGGAACTTGAGAATAATGAGAATTCGTAACGGAAGAAGAGTAGACGGGAGTAGAAAAAATCGGCTGTCTTTAATACATGAGGCCAAAACACCTCAATATTATAGCGACGAGGCATAAATGAGGTAAACTACGTATAAAAAAATCTGAATTCATGAAGAAACGGTAACAAAAACTCCACAACGAGACATTCGAATTAGAAAATACGCAATAAAACAAATCAACAACAAACTGCATACAAGGCGACGCAAAGAAATAATAGATAAAGAAGGTAAGCAAACCAGTTGAATTTACAAAAATACAAGGGGCAGTCAAAAAATTAGTTCTTCTTCTCCTACTCCTCCTCCTCCTTCTTCTTCTTCTTCACTTCATGGCTTGGGCTATAGCCTGTTCCGACGACTTCACAGAGTCTCTGGCCATTTTTTTCTGGGTCTTCCACGATCGCTCGTCCCCACTAGCCTACATTCCAACGCTTGTTTAGGAATACGCGTGTCTACCATGCGTTCCACACGGGACTTCCAATCCTGCCTGTATTCCTTTATTCTCTCCAGAACCGACTGTAACGTCAGGTCCTCCCTTATGTCGTCGTTTCGTAGATGATCTCTCAAACTACGTCCTTTAATTGCTTTTAGAAATTTCATTTCCGAGCCTTGTATTATTGAAACATCTTTTTTCAGGAGAGTCCGTGTTTCACATCCATACATTAAAGTCGGCACAATCACGACCTTATAGAACTTTAGCTGTGTCTCTCTCTGCATTTTATTCTTTAACAGTCGTCTTATTGTTCCACAGGTATAACTAAATTTATTTAACTTTGTCTTGATATCGTTGTTACCCCTCCTATATGAGATATAATGTGATACCTGCTCCAGAACCAGGGGCGGATTAACCATTAGGCTGATTAGGCTGTAGCCTAGGGCGCGGCACTTTCGAGGGCGCAAAATTTTAGCTAAAAGTAATAAAATTTTACAGTTAAATGTAAAATTGGTAATAAATTACAAGGATAAAAATTTGAGTTCATTTTGAACACAGGCGTCTGTTTGCGAGAAATTATGGTAAAACTGTAAATAAATAATAGAAGTGCTTTACAAACTGTTTTCTCCGGTTATGAGTCATCGGTGTAGCCCTCTTGTACGTTGAAAGTGACTTTCTGTAAGGACTTGATTTTAGTGAGGTGATTAAAAGTTTGCTCAATCTAAAGCGAGAAAAAAGAATCTAGCTTGAACTTTACATGAGTCTTAACAAATCCACAAGATATTTAACTGATTGTCTTCTTTGTGTAAATGTACTATAAATTAGACTGTTATAATTTTGTGACTATTTAGTTAATTTTTTCCTTATAAAAGCCATGCAAACTACAAATGGTTGAAGTTGTAACTCTAAAACAATCTCTGAAAAATAGCCTCAGTTTTCCATTCTTGAGAATATTTCCAAAAACAGTAAAATATTTGAAATATTCGTAACTAAGGAATATATTGTAGAGTATTTAAAGCTTCATTCAGCCCCTTGGGAATAAACGTAAGAGTAGCCTATGGGAGGTGAGGGGGCGATAAAATATAATTAGCCTAGGGCACCAAGATACCTTAATCCGGCCCTGTCCAGAACACTAACAAACAGGAGAGTTTTAACAAAATTATTATTTTTGAAATTGCTGGTAAAATTCAGCAGCATTTCCAGCCTCTGCTTACACTCTGTTGCATCATTGTATAAATATATATTTTGGGAAAGCTTAAGCGTTAAGGTCTAACCCCCTGTATTTATCACTTCGTTAAGGGTGCCACCATATTGAGTTTTTGCTATGTTTCCCTAACTTTGTACGTATTGTTACAACATCTAGAGGTGTTTCGGTATGCCTCTATCTCTATGATTAAATTAATAAAATACTTTTGCAAACAGAGTTACCGGTCTCTCAGCCGGAGCACGCCGCTTCTATATTAAGTTACAGATATAATCGCGTTACAGCATTAAAATATTTAACGCACACCCTTCACTGGCATTGGCTGCTAAAGTAATTACAGACTCTTTTCTCCTTTTTGTATCCAACACTTGAAACAACCCTGTCTCACTGTGTGCTGCTACCATCCAATTTATTTTCTCTCGATTAGCTTTTTTTTTTTTTGTAAACTTTTTGTAGCTCAGTTCTGGTGGTATGTCGTTGAATATGGTGTGGGGCTTCCTACATCCACAAAACACACACGCATACACGCACACAATCTCTCTCAACATCCCAAGAATATGTTTTAAAATAATAATTAATTTTTATTTGTTTTGTGTAGAATATGTTTAAAAACGCTCTTCAAGGCCACTTTAAGATCTTTGAAAGATCTTTAAGACCCTGACTGGAATTTTTAGCGTTGAAATAATAACGACACTTCTCCCACAATAATTTTGTTCTTTTTATATAACAGCGTGTTGTAGATATAAATACAGTCTCAGAATTATTAGAAGTTATACTTTTTGTTTTGACTTTATGTATTTAAGAATATTATTGGTAAACATTATTATAATTTATGTCCTATTATCTCCTCTCTCTCTCTCTTTCACTAAATGAATTTGAAATTTAATGCACTGTGTCAAGCGTGCGTCTGGTTAAATAAAAAAAATAAAAAGTAAGACCATTCTATTTGTAGAAGTAATTGTAATTTGATTATATTATGTATATAAGTTGAATCATTTCGTTTATTGTTAATTCACTTACGAATTCTAAAGACATTGAAACTGTCAGTGAAGCAAACGTCAGGATAATTCAAATAATATCAACAACTTGCAGAAGTAATACAATTTGATAATATATAATATTAATATGTATTGCAACGATACAAATTAAAACTACATAGATAGGTTACATTGAAATTATTACAACAGAGTCTATATCTGGAGGTAGAAATAGAAATTCATTAACACATTAAAATTTACTATTGTCTGATTACTTTGTAATATAAAATTGTTTATTAAATAATTGTCTTTCAATAAATGAGTCTATTGGCTTGTTTTACATGTAAGTTACTTGTACGTAGAATTCCAACTGTTGGCGTACACACCAGGCGCTCCGCACGCTGCTCGTCCGCGCCGCTGCGACTCTGCACGTCGACCGAGCGAAGATCACTGACGCTGAATTATCTACGTCGCGGCTTACACAAGCACTGCGATATGCAGCTGTTATTGTTTATAACTTATATAATCTTAATCTCAGAGATCAAAACTGGGTAAAAATAGATCGTGTATTAAGCTTACACAAATCCGGCTTCTTGAAGTGTTCTCGCGTTAGGAGACCCGGTAGGGCAAAATCGAAAAAAAAAATTAATTTTGTTTTTAATTTTAAAACATTTTGTGGAATTTTCTCTTTAAAATGGTGTATGACACCACGTTAGGTATTTTGCCCCTACCGGCAAATCTTCCACTCTACACTAAAAAAACACTAGAATATTCTATTTATTATTCGAATTCTATAAATTGGCAATGGTTACGAAGAACTCAAACCGTCAACCAAATTAGTAAGTCTTATGGAAACCGAGTTGTCTTGTCATGAAAAACTCGTGACAGCTAGTATGACTTTCTATGGCAAGACTTCGGAAGAAAACTGAGGGATGTGCTCCCTGCAACGGACCATCTCAAATAATTTTTAGACTTTCTGATTGGTTAAAAATTTAGCAACGTCATAGATATTCATAGTGATAGCCAGAAATCAGGCAGAAACTCTGTCCGATTCTGCCAAGGCCTGTCTAGATTTAATCTACAAATTGTACTACTTTCTTGGAGATAACGAAAATAAAAGAAGACTTATTTCATTAAAAAAAGCGTATAAAAATTATAGTTGTGGAGACCTGAGTATATGGAAAATGTAGCTTATAACCATGAGAATACCCTGTCTAAGTTTTAGAAGGAAATGTTAATTTTCAACGAAGTTATTAAATAAAATGTAAATCACACGCGCACCCGCGCACTTACACAAAAATATTTTACATGACAAAAAAAGTATAAAATTGTGAACATTTTGACGTAACATACTTTTTTAAACATAGCTGGTTCAAAACTTATGACTACTTTACAAAGAAAAGAACAAAAATCAATTTAAAACATGTCTACGGCCTTCAGAAAATGTTATAGCCTATCCTGTGTTTTGTTGCAGTACACTTTTTGTGTTTTGTTGCAAGAATCTTACAAGAAACTGAATAGAGTTACTTACAAAGAAATAATACACACACACACACACACCGCACGCACGCAAGCACGCCCACACATTTTATCTATCTAAAGAGTGAAAATGTTTAGGCTACCACCTACAGTTAAGATATTCGAATTAGGATCCTAAGAAAAAACATTGGTAGAGTCAGTAATTCAGGATACTTAATATTGAGTTAGTATATTAAAACTTTTGAGTACAGCACGGTGGTAAAAATACTTTTTAAACTATATTTTTTTAAATAAAAATTTATAAATAAAAATCGTTCTTAATTTTTAAAGGGTTTGAAGTATTCAGACTTGTTTCATAATATTTTCCGATTCACTATACGAATGGTAGTGTGGAAAAGATCTTACAACCTTTACGTTTGATACCTTTTTTGATTTAAAATATTACTAAACAGATTTCTATGTCTGGAAAAGACTTTGAGCAAAAAGGCAATTTTAGGGGAACTTATTTATTTATTTTTTTTTAGAATTTGCACATGTCGTTTGATAATTCTACATCTAGTAATGTACTTTAAATAAAATTTCTCAATTTGTGCTGCGTTCTTGGAAAAACATATTTTTACTATTAAATCATCTCTTTTCTCAGAAATACAGTGTATGCCTAGATTTTAACTAAAATAAGAAAAGTATATTTAGTTTTCTAAGAGTGTAATTTCAAACAAAATTGGTGACATAAATTTACAAACACCATAAAACCTGTGACTAGTTTAGACATTTTGTGTTACAGTTTCTCAGAAAATGTATTTAATATTTATAATTTCTTTACATCAAGATGTTTTTCCTTTATTTGAACATGTTTTGGGAATCCTATTGCTTCCATCCTCACCCAACTTAATTTTGTATCTTGTTTACTACTTGTGTATCGGTTGGTTGTTGCTATGTTTTTCTGTTGGTTTTTGGTATTTTAAATTGTTATTATTGTGTGTGATTGTGGTGTATGTATTAGTTTTCGAATATTTTCGATGTCGGGTATTTTGAAAATTGTGTCATGTTTTGTGTTGATTTGTTCGGGCATTAGTTTGTTATGTGTTTCGTGTTTCTAAAATAAATAATTTTGGAAAATCAAAATTTAACATTGTATTTAATCTCCGCTTAAAGCGTTTAATTACTTGTAAAACATTTCTTTACACGTGAACCATATTTTATAATTATTATGTACGTTTGTATACCCTTCTTACATTTGCTTTTACTTGAATTATTTTTATTTATTTTAGTAACTTAAATTTCAAATTACACTTCGTGAATAGTCTTGAAGAACTTTAATTTGCGCAACGTACTTTGTTGTTTCACCTGTAAGTTTGTGTGTGTGTGTGTGTGTGTGTGTGTGTGTGTGTGTGTGTGTGTGTGTGTGTGTGTGTGTGTGTGTGTGTGTGTGTGTGTGTGTGTGTGTGTGTGTGTGTGTGTGTGTGTGTGTGTGTGTGTGTGTGTGTGTGTGTGTGTGTGTGTGTGTGTGTGTGTGTGTGTGTGTGTGTGTGTGTGTGTGTGTGTGTGTAAATAAGCGGTTCACTATTTCGCTGTGTACACTCCCAGCACTGTAGTTCAAAGCAAACTGGAAATATTCGCATAACAATTTGACTGCCACTCCAACAGGTCGCCTTTACAAACAAAAGCCTTCCCTCTGACGTGTTATTTTAGGCCTCATTTCTGCGGTCGCCGAACTGCTACAGTTTTAGCAAAGCGTAAGTCGTTACTTCGACCAGAAACGTACTCGCAATACGCAAACTTAAACATTAAGTATGTAAGAGTTTTAAAAACATTGCTTTAAAAACGAGTTGAATTAACGCTATTCTTACGCCCATGCGATAGGCAAATTGCGTAACGTGGCGACATTCGGTCCGCGGTGTGTGTTTGTGTGTGTGAGCGCGCGCGCGCGCGTGTGTGTACATTGCAACAAAACATTACAGAACGCTGTGTAAGAAACATTGTAAAATTCCTTTTTCATGCGTGGCGTAGGCCTATATGCAGGTATTCACAATAAATTTATACAGTATTTGTTAATTACGTCTTTTCCTAAGTTGTTTATATTGGAGTCTTTTCCAGTAAGTGTCTACAAACAACTCTGGCAGCGTCACGAGCCCGCCAAGCTCCCCCACCAACGTTCCCGCCAGTCCCTTCTCCTACAGTAGCGGTGTGAAGGAGGAGTGATTAGCATACATTACACACAATCATATGAGGCACGCACGCGCGCGTGCATTTAATTCCGCACGCACACGCGCTTCAATTCTATTTTTTTATTTTGTTTTAATTTTTTGTAATTTTTATTTTTGTTTGTCTATTTTTATTTATTTTTTTATTAAACGCACGCACGCCTTCAATTCTGTTTATTTTGTTTCTTTTTTTAATTTTTATTAGGAGTGTTTTTTAGTTTATTTTCACGATTATTTATATTACATTAATTACAAAATGTAGGATTGTGAATTAATCCTTTGTTTTGAAAAAAACGAACTGCATTTTCCTCATTTCAGGCGACAGTTAGCAACTCTATCAGATTTATTTTGAATAAAGCAATTCAAAGAATAAAAGTATATAGTAATAACGTAAATAATAAACACTTAAGGAATGTAAAGAATGGAAAAAAAACAAAATAAACGTATGAAAGAATAAGCGTATGTATGAAGAAACGAATGTAAATAACTACCGAAAGAGTAACTTTGAAAAATAAAACAATGTAACTAACTGCACAGCGTAAAGGTAGAATAGTGACGCTGCGAGATTTGTTTGTAGACACTTACTGGAAAAGACCGAAATATTGTACTAAATTTACAAATGTGAAGAGACGCACTCCAAATTGTTTATAATTTGTCCCTTTCTCCATTTATGTGCATCCCTAGTGCGTGGTGAGGAATCGGTTTAACGAAAGTGAATTATTTTTTTTTAGAATTTGCACATGTCGTTTGATAATTCTACATCTAGTAATGTACTTTAAATAAAATTTCTCAATTTGTGCTGCGTTCTTGGAAAAACATATTTTTACTATTAAATCATCTCTTTTCTCAGAAATACAGTGTATGCCTAGATTTTAACTAAAATAAGAAAAGTATATTTAGTTTTCTAAGAGTGTAATTTCAAACAAAATTGGTGACATAAATTTACAAACACCATAAAACCTGTGACTAGTTTAGACATTTTGTGTTACAGTTTCTCAGAAAATGTATTTAATATTTATAATTTCTTTACATCAAGATGTTTTTCCTTTATTTGAACATGTTTTGGGAATCCTATTGCTTCCATCCTCACCCAACTTAATTTTGTATCTTGTTTACTACTTGTGTATCGGTTGGTTGTTGCTATGTTTTTCTGTTGGTTTTTGGTATTTTAAATTGTTATTATTGTGTGTGATTGTGGTGTATGTATTAGTTTTCGAATATTTTCGATGTCGAGTATTTTGAAAATTGTGTCATGTTTTGTGTTGATTTGTTCGGGCATTAGTTTGTTATGTGTTTCGTGTTTCTAAAATAAATAATTTTGGAAAATCAAAATTTAACATTGTATTTAATCTCCGCTTAAAGCGTTTAATTACTTGTAAAACATTTCTTTACACGTGAACCATATTTTATAATTATTATGTACGTTTGTATACCCTTCTTACATTTGCTTTTACTTGAATTATTTTTATTTATTTTAGTAACTTAAATTTCAAATTACACTTCGTGAATAGTCTTGAAGAACTTTAATTTGCGCGAAATTTATTAACGTATCAAAACGAGACTTGGGCAGCGTATAAAAATCATATTCAAAAGCTACAGTTTTCTAATGTCCTATGAATTATTCAACATGTGTAATAGTATATTGCATTAGGAGTCCAGAAAATAGACTTTTCCCGTGCGCACGTGACAAATTCCAGTGTGAGGCAAACGTATGGACCACAAACAAGAAAGAAGAAAGTAAAATACAGACGTCGGAAATACATCTGTACGTATAATCGTAGATGTATTGCATACGTTGCACTTGATTGTACGTGATGTTGCAATACATGTTGTAACATAACAAAATTATCACACTAAACATTTTAATTAATGTTACATAAATAAAAGAAAAAGTTCCATAGTGAGTGAGAGGAACAAATTGTTTAAGGATTACACTAGAAACTGTAAAATTAAGTCTATAAAATGTGAATAAAAATGGAAGATAATAAAGAAAACCATTAATTAAAACAACCTACTATGAAAAAACCAGTTAAACCAGCAGTATACCCAGTAGATTGGGGAAGCAGTACAAAAAGGGAAGGACCATAAAAAAGGAAATAATCTGTCATGAAACCATTTCAATGAGGAAACTACTAATGTGATATTTGAAGAAGGGACAAAACATATCAAGATTCCAACAAAGAGACCAGAAACAGGAAGAGATATGCCAAAACAAAATGTTAATCATATAATAAATACCATGAGACAAAATTGAAACCGATATAGGTAAACCCCAAACAAGTTACAAGATACAATACTATAAAACACAAATTGTATATTAGTTGTAAGTGTAATTTGTCAAAAAATATGTCAAAAGAGACTACCAGAGTGTAGAACTCACTAAAAAGACTACATGAGTGTAGAATCCAATAAAGTGAAGTGAGATAACCAAATTAAGAAACTACAGAGTGTACAGTGAGAAACATAGTTAAAAAATCTATGAAAAAATCTTCAATGAAGTTTAAGTATTATAAAAAGACTACCATGAGTGTAGAATAATAATAACAAAACCATTGGAATGAAAGACAGTCTAAGGACTGACAACATTACTAGTAATAAGAGTTTTTAAATTAGATATAAGAAAAACTATTACATGTAAAATGTTTTCTTTAATTATAGCTAAGTAAATGGTGAAGGACAAAAATACCAAAGGACAGTTCATAACTGAAGGTATGCCTAATATTAAGATGTTTGCTATTTATTATTAATTAGATAATATTTTAGATGTAAGGTGTAAATAGATACACGATATTTTTTATCACAGTTAAAGTGTTTTCATATGAATAATAAATACACAAGACAGTTAGTGACTGACAGTGTTACTAGTAATAGGAGTTTTTTATTTTTTTCTAATTAAATTATGTCTAGGATAAGCTATTTTGTTATCATTTGATGATACAGTAAAAAATAATAGGAATAAGATGTTTTTGTTAAAATTAGGTGATATATGGAAAATAGTTGATAATAAGAGGTTTTTGTTAAAATTAGGCATAAGATGTTCATGTTATGGTTCAATGATGTTCTTAGTATAAAGAAAGTTTAGTAGATACAAGATATTCTATTGTATTTAAAATCATGTCATTTAATTTTCCATTGTGTAAGTCAGAGAGGCAAGTAGAGCATAAAAATGTAATAATTTTATTCAAATCAGTAAACCATGTATAAGGTACAAACAGACCAGCCAAGACACCAATTTTGTAAACACAGAATGGCCTATAAACAAAAAATTATCTATCAAAGAATTAACCTATGTAATAGGAATAGAATTCAATACATACAATACAGAAATTGAAAGTATAATTAATGCAGATACAGTTAATAGCAAATAGAATGACAAAAGAAAGAAAATTAACTTCTTTTGGAAACAGTCCAAAATAGGCTTATGATAGTAATCAAATCAGACTAAACAGCAAATTAATCAATATTGAAATGTTTTAATAACCAAATTATTAACAACAAAGTAATTACGGAGTTGTTAGGTGTATTCCAGGGAAATATTATACCGAAAAAACAAATAAAAACCTTTAAAACACTGAATTTGTACAAAATATGGGGCATACAATTATTACGTAAAATTGTAATTTTTGGGCTTAAATGAGTTTGAAACAAACCCAGCTATATATCAAAAGATGTAAAATTAAATAATCAATATTACTGAATAGTATCAACACATATCAATTCAATTATTTTTAATTTATATCTTTATTTTTATGTTTGTAATATTTTAATTATATTACAAATTGGCGTTTCCAACTTGGAGCTTAGTAAAACGCATATCAATTTTATTTTTATTTTTATTTGTAATATTTTTATATTATATTACAATGTATACATACACACATTATCTTGATTTACGCCTACAAAGGCTCGTCAAGTCTCTTATCAGTCGTCAGTGTGAATTATAATATAGTCAGCGTCTTCTGTTTCGTGTTGTTATTGTTGCATCAGCCGCGCCGCTCTCCCTCAAGGACGGAAAGCAAATAACGAGCAAGTTAATTCAACAACAAGAAACAGTTAATTTAAGTTGGTACGACTTCTTTGAAACTTTAGAAACAAACAAACACACAAATAAAGTTTGCGAGACGCAAAAAGAAAACACAACCATTATACTGTTTCGCCGGCATATTGTCTGCGTCTACCAGCAAAACATATTGTCTCCAGGCGCGTGGTTTTCGTTCCCTTTTTGTTTTTGTGCGCGTCTCCTTCTTGAGAGGGACGTCTTTGCAACGGTTTTACACAATAAATAGCACATAATCATAAATGTCTACCTGGGCATATAACTGTCTAGATTGATTTTTTTTTAATTATTTCAGTTGTACAATGTTTACACATTTTCCTAAACCAAAGATTACAGAAGTGATTGAATTCTCATCTTCCACTGCTGCTTGTCCATCCAAAGATCTTCTTCAATTTCTCCTTCTCTCAATATAGTCTGAATTTCTTCTATTTAGGTGATCCAGGAATTTCTCTTTTCCTTCTTCCAGGTGAAGTCCATTCCATAACTCTCCTTGGCAATCTTTCGTGTCCCATTCTTTTCGTGTGTCCATACCATTGTAATTATTTTGTTTGAATAAAATCAACAATTGAATTTTTCACATTCATTCTGTCCTTAACGATTTCATTTCTAATATTGTTACGTCTGGATACTCTTGTCGAACGTCTCCAGAAGTCCAACTCTGCTGTCATTAATTTTGTTCTTGTGTGTTTATTAGCAGTCCAAACTTCTACCCTGTAAGTCATGATACTTCTAACAATCGTTTTAAGTATTTTGGTTTTAGTTTCTTGTCTAGATTGTTATTTTTAAAGTTTTGACTTTAATTTTTGGCCTGTGGTGCCTCTCAAGTTAATGAAATTTCTTCTTCTTCTTCTTCTTCTTCTTCTTCTTCTTCTTCTTCTTCTTCTTCTTCTTCTTCTTCTTCTTCTTCTTCTTCTATCAGGTAGGTTAAAGCCTTTTTTCGTCTTCTAGGCGAAACATCTGTTCCGGTCCCAAAAGTCATCCATTTTTCCAACGCTCCCTAAGGCTTCCTATACTTCGTTGTCCAATAGGCTTGTATTGCCAAACTTTCTTAGGCAACTTGCCATCTAGCATCCTATTCCGATGAGCAACCCATCTCTCTTTGTTCCAGCAGTAACATCTTGATCAACTGTTTACGACTGTCTCCAATGTAGAGTCTATACCTTCGTGTGCAGCCTCTTACAGATCGCAAAAGTCTCTTCCCCGATGCCTTTATTCTAATCAAATGTCTATTCGCCAAAACCAAGTTTTAGAACCACACAATAACATTGGCACACCATTACTAATAACATTTTTAAAGTTATATTACTTTCTCAGTTACATTAAAATGACTTTTTGCTTGACTGGAGTTCTACAAATTGTTTAAAATATTTGGTCCCTTCTACAAGTTCTGGTGTCATAAAATTTGGAAATTGCAAAAATTGAATTACATATTCAGTTTTTTGATGAAACGTCTCTTAGTTTTGACAAAACTTATGAATTTTACAATTTGTTTATATCATTTTTGTCAACTTACAGTTTGGATCCAGTTTTTTATCCTATTATTAGGGACACCAATCCTAAAAACTATAAGACTCCGTAGGAGATATGCACATGCATTTTAAGCTATATCAAAAAATCGATTGATGCTTGAAAATTCAGCGATTTCTAACTGGAGGCACTCAATCTTATTTTGGATAAACCGATTTAATAAGTACTCTGTTTATTTTAATAAAACTGGCTACAAATTGTATGCAAAAATATTAAACGCTCGACTGCCTGTCACAACGAAAGCTCTTATATTGGAGAATCAGACAGGTTTTAGGAAAGGTTGCTCCTGGACTGACTGCATTTTTACCCTAAATCAGTTAATAGGAATGAGAAGAGAGTTTAGTTTGGAGACTCATATAGACTTCATTGATTTGGGGAAGGCTTTTCATAGGATAAAACGAGATAAACTCTGGGAAGTATTGAATAAAAAGGGATACCCAAAACATTTGATTGACGTATTAAAGAATTTATACAATGGAACAGAGATAAATGTGGTATTGGGAGACGGTTATGTATCACGAGGAATGTTAAGTAATGGAAGGCTTAGACAATGGTTAACATTGTCCCCGCTATTGCTTTTTATATATATATCTTGACGATCTGCTTAGAAGACTTAATGATGGGATCCCTTCTGGCATCAAGTTAATAACTGTACTGCACTAAATACAGATACTCTTTGCAGATGATATTGCTGTAATTCAGACTAATAAGAATGCACTGCAGAAAAGCTTATATGGTCTTCTAACAGATAAGTAAGAAATATAATTTAAAAATTTCAACTGCAAAAGCAGAGGTTATGACTTTTTGTGGAAAATACCCCATTCGATCTAAAATTATGTTAAATGACCGGCTCATAGAACGGGACTCTATATTCAATTACCTTGGTTGTAGTCTTCCTTATAGAGGTAGTGGTGATCTCTGCAATAATCTAGGCAGGTTCCAAACTATATGTGGGGAAAGGATGGACAGTACCCGCTTTACGAAGTTGGCCTATGAGTATGGAAGAAGTTGGCCCGGTTGGATGAAGATCTGTAGGCAGACCAGTCACAGGTGGCGGGAGTCATGAGGACGGAACAGGACAAATCCTATCCATGAAGAGATGATGATGGTGGTGATTATAATAAGTAAAAGAACAATTAAAATACTGTTTTAACAGAGAACGGTCTTGCAAGACAAGCCTATTAAAATATGTTTCACTGATTCAGTAACAAACATAGAATAGATGACACTTTTATTTGCCTAATAAAAAGTGTAATTGCTCCAGTCCACTTTTTTCCTAATATTACAAGACTCATTCTATTTCCTTCTAGAGCTCAGACAGACAAAACAGATTCACTTGCCCGATGTTTCGTCCTTGTTTCCAACCCGGTCGCACCTATTATTCAAATTTACGTGTAAATCTTTTCAAACTACAGCTGGATACTAGATAAGGCCCGCTCACTGAGTACTCAAAAGCCTTTAACACGTGTTGAAATTCTTTAACACCCACTGGAATTAAGAGAAGTGAGCAATCTACGACACTACAATTACAGTGATAACTCCAGGGATCAAATAGTGATACAGTGTCCACTCAGTAAGATGCTTGAAAAGAAATATTAGAAAATGTTACAAATTTGTTATTACATTTTAAAAGTTTGTTGTGGGCACTCCAGCTTTAGTAGTTGCAGGAGATTGACCTCAGTTTTCACGATGAAGGTTTTACGTGAATATGCAATCTTACATCTCATTCTTACGTCCTCATTATCCTGTTGTCATAATAGATGTCGTATCATTACTTACGTGTAATAATGTATGATAAATGTGTACATTAGTTCATTTTAATTTATTTACAATTAAATCTCCAGGGGTATGCATTGTATGCATCTCTCTAAGCTTGAAGATTTACTCCCACCAAACTTGATGAATAATCCCCCCAAAAGGAAAGATAATTTAAAGAAAATGTCATTGTAATAAGCTTTTTATTACAGATAAATATAGTACAGTTTGCAAATAAATTCCCATTTGAAATTAAACAAATAAATAAATAAAAAATTTAATGACATTAATACGCGTTGTTGTCAGTCTCAGGCTACTGTCCCTGTCATGCCTGTCGGCGACCGTAATTCGTCTGAATATTTCAATTCCAAAAACTAATTGTTTCATTAAAATGCTATGATTGCTTCCATTTTTCACTAACAAACAATTACCTTTTTAAACATTTAATTTTTTTATTGCAATGTAGTTATATTTTTTTTATATTTTCCCAAAGGTTTTTGTCATCCCCTCCAAATTTTAATGACACAGTCTGCGTTACGACCTCCCGTGGATACCCTGAATACTGGCTTGTTTACTTTTATGTTACTTGTCAAAAATTGATCGCTTACGATATTGAATCTTCCCTTTGGTTCCTGATTTTAATATGGCCCCAGGTGCTTTTAAATTGGAAACTACTGTTTAAAAATTTACCGTAAGACTTATCTCAAGCAGATAGGTAGACACACAAATGTGTCAAACAGTCGAGTTAAAACTGAGAACACGTTTTGCTCGTTCAACTATTATTATTACTATTGTTACGGCATCACAGAACAATCTACGTGTTTCTCGAATGATCCATTGGACTCCAGCTATAATGCTGTGTGCGTATGTGATGTCAACATGCGCTCGCGAGATTTTGCCAGACTCTACCAGAAGCCGCGCGCATTGTGTCAAAGCCGCAATCAAGTACGTCGTAGGTAGAGCTAATACGTAGTATGTGGAATAATCTAGATTTTCGGCGGGTTATAAATACAAGCACTCAGGGACGCTCAGTTCAGTTTATTGTCGGGCGATTACAAGTGATTACTGTGTGCATTCAAGTGGTTATTAGTGAAGTGTTGTGTTTTATAATCGGGCGGTATAATTGTAATACAATTGTGTTTTGTATTAGTTGACATTTTATTGCGTGATTGATTTTACGTTGACGAGCACAAATCAATTTACTGTTTATTGTAGCGATTATTAAATAATTGTTTCGTTGTGCTGTGCCTTGTGTGTTTCCACCATTTTGTTTGTTTCAACATGAATATCTGACATCATTCTGAAAAATTTAAGGTAAGCTAGACCTACACTGTATACCAATTGTTTGTTTTGCCAAAATAGTCTTCACATAATGTTATTTGGTGTTCAGGTCTAGTTGGACACAATTTTAAAACAATATTTTCTCACTTTTAGTCATAATTCATTGTCGTATTAGGACATATAGGCTACATACAAATAAAACATACGCACGTATGTAATAAGTTTAAATATAAATATTATAAGTTTATGATAAGTTATTATATTTATTAATATTACCATATAAGTTATATTATTATAAATGTGATAAGTACTGTGAAAGTTAATAAATTGAAAATGCTAACTAGAAATAGTGGAAGCAAATTATAGGCCTTCGTGATAATTTTACCTTCATAATGTTATACGTATCCTAAACAAAATTCAAGTTAGCATTTTCAATTTATTAACTTTCACAAAACTTACCATATTTCATATAGTCATATCAGTTTAAAAAAAAACGCATAAAAAATTAGTAAACACAAAGTAAGCCAATACAGAATTTAAAAAAAATTACACACAGATTTCATAAAAAACTCACAATTTTTCACGTTAAGTATATTGAATATTGAATAATATTAATAATAATACTAGTTGAAGACAGTCAGATATATTAATAAACATTAGTTATTGACTAAAGTTTATTACAATGCCAGGTAAACTCCTCTATTCAGCATTTGTAATTAGTTTTTTTAGTTCATGAAGCTAGGTGACTGTTCACTCCAATCGTAAGTATCCGTTGAAGATAACTTGTTTGTCAGCGTTTTGTTCTTTTTTTTTTTTGTATCAGCCACCTAAGGAACACATGCCAATTTCAATTCTTTACACTTTGTTCTTTTCTTTTTTCCAATATTCTTTCATCTTCCTACTGTGTCTCTTCTTCCTGTCTTCAGTCCACTTCGAACCTGCGTTTTTATCTCTCCTACCCTGGACTCCCTTCATTTCAACCCTTTTGCCCGAAAACCTTCTCTGTAAATTGCTTCTTCTGCGTGTATATTATTTTTTTCCAAATCCTTTTGGACTTCTTTAATCCAACTTGATGTTGACTTTTCCCCCACAGATATCTGAAGATTTGCTTTGTCAACCTATTTTCGTCCATTCTATATAAATATCGAAATAATAGTAGCCTTCTTTTTCTCATTGTTTCTGTTATATTTTCTATACTTTGATATGTTTCATCATTACTTCTTGATTGTAATGAGTGGGCGGGTGGAAGGACGCCCTCGATTGTTGGAGAGGGTTCTCGTTGCAACACTATTGTATTATATTATGTTGTATTCTTTTAGTACGGATAGTTGGGTTTATGTTTTTAATTTAATCATGTTTTTTTCTAAACCAACAAATTAATTTGATTTGTTTTTGTGAAGTGAAGCAGCAAGCGGTCCTAGTTACGTTTATGTACGTGACGGTAGCCCCAACACGTACATTTCTAGGAGGACCCTATTTTACTTATGTCTCTGTTGTGTTGTAATATTTTGATAAAATAAAAATTACAAAAATTAAATGAAAATAAATGTATCAACATGCCTATTTCTTCTTTTTGAAAGCGAAAAATTTACTGCTCAAAGATAATTACAATTGTTTTCTTTAATATCTTTACCTTTCTATATTATATTTTATTTACAACAAAAGCATATTTGTTCCTAACAAACGCAATAAGCATACATGAACACGTAATTTTGTGTTCATATTTCAAAATGCTTAAAAGAAAGAAGCCGATTTTAATTTTTTTCTATTATTGCACTTTATCACGTAGAACATTTCTTAGTGTTTCTTGGAGCAGCAGAAAACGCGTTTACTTTCACTTTATTTCCCCTCTAATTCAACGAAATTTATTTCATCAAGTTTTTATTACCTGCCTGCAGCAGCCGCCGCTTTCTCTCTCTCTCTCTCTCTCTCTCTCTCTCTCTCTCTCTCTCTCTCTCTCTCTCTCTCTCTCTCTCTCTCTCTCTCTGTTACTGCCTACTGGTTTCATAAGTGATATAAGATCCCTGTGCGGGAACTATAATATACAGCTTGTTGTCCAATTTTCATTCATTATAACTACGTACAGATATATAGAATATAATATTATATTTCATGAGTCTGCACCGCTGAGTATATAATTATATAAACTGCCACACACACACACACACACACACACACACATATTTCTTTATAAGTAGCTCTACGAGTTCCTTGCAGTATTTTTGATTAATCTTATTGTATAATATTATCAAATTATATTGCTTCTGCAAGGTTTTGATATTATTTTAATTATCCTGGCGTACTAATAATTACATTATAATACTTTTAATTACACTGATGGATTAAGTGTCTTCAGAGGTTATATGTGAATTAACAATAATCGAAGTGATTCGATTTTCACTATAAAAAACTATCAAATAATCAAATTTTGTTCAATTTTAATATAAAGTAACGAATAATTAATTTAATTCGATTTTAGCTATCGATTGTTTAATGTTTATTTACTTAATCAGCTGTTTTGTCGGTTATATTGGAAACATTTCAGGTTGATTTATTTTTACTTTTATAAACTTATAATTTTAAATAGATCACCTTGTTTTGTTTTTATCTGAGTATGTTCTTTAATTAGTAAATTATTGTTATATTTTTCCATATATTCATTTTTTGACGTTCTGGTATGTTTTTAATTAACTTCACATTTTGAATACATGGAAATTGTTGAGTTTCATTTCATTTGTGATTACTATGTAGACAATTATTATTTAGACATTTTGATTATTGTTAATTCATTTATAACCTCTGAAGATACTGAATCTATCAGTGAAACGTAGGTCAGGATAATTAAAATAATATCAACAACTTGCAGAAGTAATATAATTTGTAATATATAGACTTTCGTCTATCACGTGCACGAATACATCATACGAATAACATGTTTTTAAAGGTTTTTTTTTAATTAATTACCTTTACCTTAAAGTAATACGTCTTGCGACTTATTTTTTATTTATTTATTTGTTTGTTAATGGGTTTACAACACATTTCTCCGTGAGAACAAGCTCTCATTATCAGGTCCTGAGATTCTCATCCTCTCACGAGAATGTGTCATACACATTATGTGTGGTGGCACACATGATATAACGTCTCACCTACGTTATAACATCGGGAACCTGTGCATACTTACCTCAGATCAATTGCACAGGCTGTCATAATCGTAATTAACTTTTAATTATTAATGAAACCAGCTGTAGTTATAATTAAAGGAACCTTTACATGGGGGTCTGATGATTTATTCACTCAGTATTTTTGTGTAAAGTAATGACATCTCTTTATTAAACAATTACTACAACAGCTCTACATCAATATTCCCACATAAGGTTTTCTTAATAAAAGTTTACAATTTATAAAATACTTTGTGAAAAAAGGGGGGGGCCAAAACATAAGGATTTATATGTGCTAGCATTATCCACGGATCCGGGACCATAAACTCGTTTGTGAGTTAAGCTCACTTATTCATATTCTACCATACTATTTGGGGGGCCATTTGAAGAATGGACTTAATCTAAAATTTTTGTATCAGTGAAGCTTCATATATATACATAAGCACTACTTGCTACTACAAATATTTTTGAATAATAAGACATACTACATGTTATAAAGTGATTATCATTATATATTTATTTAAACTTTCTTTAACAATTCATTTGTTAGAATTTTAATTAATCACGGACGACAAGTCTCCGTGTCACCTGTGATATCCAGAAGTTTACTCGATGTCCGGGTCCTTGGTCCTTGTGGTGTTCGTCAAAGGTTGATCTTTAGTGGAGTTTACTTTCCTGCTGAAGTTCATAATGAAGTAGGGTTGAGGTCCTCAGAAGTCTCGTAGTTAAGCATCGTTAGTAGTATAAGTGCCGTAAATGTTCTTGTTTGTCGCAGAAATGCACGTCACATTATCGTTTATAAAAGTTGTCACTTTAGGTACCTCGTACCTTATTATTTTTTACCAACATTGAGATATTACAAATTAGACAAATGAGATGTCATCCCTCACACAGTTATTTATTCCTTTTGGTTTTATAGATTACATTTGAACTTATTAGCACACTAATTTGCCACTACTTTCCGCTGCACATTGTTATAGCTGTACTCTAAATGAAAAAACATATTGTCGTACTTTGGGACATGGTTCAAGCGTGTGTTTACTACGAGAGCGCTCCATCTCGATTGAATTACTATGTTAGGAAGGGTTAGTTAACTGCGCGGAGTTTACGCATCGCAACAAAATAGTTCCACCTTTCTTCTCTATTTAAGGTATTAAAGTTTGACCTTTTAATTATCTGAATATATTCTTTATTACAGAATTTATTATAGTACACTCCTGTGTTCTTGTTTATTTATTTATTTAATATCAATTTACAAGGATTATTAGTTTGTTTATGGGTCGGTATTCAGGTTAATTCCGGTTAGTGCATGTCTATGCAGGGTAAAATTAATAAAGGGTTTTCCTATCTTTACACTCGCATTACGTTTTGCCATTTAATCTCATTATTAAATATTATTATGATTTATGGTAGTGATATAAAATTAGTTTAATTGTGCGATTTATTAAAATTTAAATTTCTCAGCTTTTACATTTCCTATTTTATTATTTATTTTATTTTTAATTAATGAAATCGCCACAATGAGACATAAGACATAACACACACACACACATACACACACACACACACACACACACACATACAATACTATGGAACAGTGCGCACTGCTCGCCGTAATAACTTTGATTGTCGATCTTCAGGTAGGTCTGAATATGACTTAAAGGAAGCCTTTCAGGAACTGGAGTTGTCCGCTAAAGTTATGGGCTTGGTTATAAACCAAAGCAAAACTAAATACATGGTTGTAGGTGCCAACACTCGCGCCCTGTCCCTGCGCATTAATGATTACGAATTTTAAAAAGTTCAAGGTTTCCCATATCTCGGGTCATATGTAGACTCTGGAAATGACTCCTCTAGAGACATTGAAAAACGAATATTATCTGCTAATAGGTGTTACTATAGAATGTAGTGAAACATTTTGAATCAAAATTAATAAGTAAAGAGACAAAAGCCACACTCTACAAGACCTTGATCAGACCACTTCTGACGTATGGCTCGGAATGCTGGGTGCTAAAAAAACTAGGTGAGCAGAAACTAGCCGTGTTTGAGAGGAAGGTACTGAGGAGAATCTATGGTCCTGTGAAGGAAAACGAGATTTGGAGGCGACTGCATAATCAAGCATAATCGAGAGTTGTACGAAAGGTTTAAAGATCTTCCGATCGTACAATTCATACAAATTAACAGATTGCGTTGGGCCGGACATGTGCAGAGAATGGCGGAGGATAGAATCCCAAAAAAAATCATGAATTATTTGCCGATGACAAGGAGAAGGAGGGGAAGACCGCGTACAAGATGGCTGGACCAGGTTGGTAAGGAGGCAGTGAGGCTGGGTGCAGCGAACTGGTGGAAATTGGCCGGGAGTAGAGACCAGTGGGGACGATTTCTTTTGGAGGCCAGGGCCCGGACTGGGCTGTAGCGCCGAGGATGTATGTATGTGTGTCGATCCTCAGGCCCGCAAACAATCTTTTGCTTTTGCTACAGTACCGTGGTTAACTGGTGAAGATCGTTCCAGTTACTCGACTCGTTTAAACTGAAGATGGCCTCCAACGGTGGGGCCGAAGCGTTTGTTCTATGCGGCAGTAGTGGATCACGGCCTAATAGCCCGGAGAGTTGTCAATCGAATCATCATGACTGTCTAGACCTTTTCAATACAGCCTTGCCCTAATCAAGCCTATTGATACCCAGCATTATTTACAGAACATTTATCTACATAATTCCTTATCGTCCTAACTGTCTTTATTTTTACTTTCAGTTATCGTTTGTCAAACTTCATATTTTGGTCCTCACAAAACATATACAAAGATTAAAAATTTTTTGTTGTACTAAAAGTCAGTTTTTTCCTTGACAATAATCAGTAAGGCTCGAGTATTCAACACTATTATTGTCCATAACATTTTGAGAAGCTTTTCGTATATTTAAAATTTTGAATCCGTGATTGCTTTCATGTTGTGTTCGTTAATCAGCAAAGTGTCTGAGCCATGGGGCACGTCCGAAGAGACGTGGGACCTATCTTACATTCTACCTTTGTAACGGCAAGCAGTGTTTCCATGTTGTGTTCGTTAATCAGCAAAGTGTCTGTGCCATGCAGCACGTCCGAAGAGACGTGGAACCTATCTTACATTCTACCTTTGTAACGGCAAGCAGTGTTTCCATGTTGTGTTCGTTAATCAGCAAAGTGTCTGCGCCGTGGGGCACGTCCGAAGAGACGTGGAACCAATCTTACATGCTACCTTTGTAACGGCAAGCAGTGTTTCCATGTTGTGTTCGTTAATCAGCAAAGTGTCTGTGCCATGCAGCACGTCCGAAGAGACGTGGAACCTATCTTACATTCTACCTTTGTAACGGCAAGCAGTGTTTCCATGTTGTGTTCGTTAATCAGCAAAGTGTCTGCGCCGTGGGGCACGTCCGAAGAGACGTGGAACCAATCTTACATGCTACCTTTGTAACGGCAATCAGTGTTTTCATTTTTATAAATAATTGTTCTTGCCAAATATATTCGTCTATATACTTCGACGATACGTTAAATTTGACTCGAGATTCTTTCCATAATTTAACACTACCTGACATTTAATTGTAGTCGTTATAATTACTGTATTTGTTCGGAACATGATTTCTTATTATTCAAATGTAAGGAAAGCTAACTATGGAAAACAGATGCTACTATTCTTTTCTGCTTGACCTAAAGTCTGGAAACATTTCTAGAACCTCCAAGGTCCAGATTTACAAAATCGTATTGCGGCCATTAGTACTGTATGCTTTAGGAGCCTGGACTATAACCTCAGCTCAAGAAAATATGATCAGAGGATGGGAAAGAAAGATTCTGAGGAGGATATATGGAGATGTACTGGATGCCGGAATGTGGCGTATGAGGACAAATGACGAATTGTACGATCTACATAAGGAAGTGGAAATCGTTACAGTAACAAAACAATTTAGAATTAGGTGGTCAGGCCACGTACAAAGAATGACAGAGGAAAGGCCAGTGAAAAAAGTATTAATTGGATGACCAGAAGGAAGAAGAGCAAGAAGAATGCCAAGAAGAAGATGGTGGACGATATAGATAAAGATTGAGTAGACTGGGGGTCAGAAGGTGGCGAAGAGTCGCACAGGATAGAGAGGAGTGGAGGCATGTCGTTCTGGATGTCAGGGCTCTTCATGAGCTGTAGCGTCATGGAGTAGTGGTGGTAGTTGCAGTGGCAGTGGCAGTGGCAGTGGTAGTGGTAGTGGTAGTGATAGTGGTAGTGGTAGTGGTAGTGGTAAGGAAAGTTAGCTGCAAAAATTATATTAAAAGTAAAAACTGAAAACGTCAAATAATTTATTCAATTAATTATCCATGGTCATAAAAAACTGCGTGAGCGTGGAACAAAGATAAATATCCCCGCAGCAACAGCAGTTTTGTTTTCTAGGAACTCGGCGGCTCGTTTCACTTTTCTCGAATTAAAGGGGGTCGTTTTGAGAACACATCCGTTGGCGGGATCAATAGCTGTCGGCAGTGAAAGCAATTTGTTTCAAAGCACGCTTATAATTCCGAGCGTGTACCGCGAGATGCCAACCCGCGTGTCCCAGAAACCCATAATTACCACGTCAAACTTAGGACTACATCACCATCATCATTGGCTCGACAGCCCTTTGTGAGCCCTGGCCTTCTTCAAAAGATTTCACCTTTCTTCTATATTCATAGCCATATTCTTTCAGATTCTAATTCCAAGAGTACTGATGTCCTGATTCACCCCGTCCTTCCATCTTAGTTTTTGCGTTCCAACTTTCCTTTTACCTTCTAACTTTGAATTAAATATCTTCTTAATAACTCTGCTTTCACAAGCGTGTATGTATCATGCGTCCAGCCCATTTAATCTTTTTAATTTAATCAAGGCGACCACATCAAGTTGATCATACAAGTTATTAAGATCTAAATTTTATCTTTCCCTCGAGGCTCCCCCCTCTTCTATTAGACAAAAAATGTACCTGAGGACCCCCCTTTCAAATACATTTAGTTGCCTTTGATCTTGGCAACGCCCATGTCTCTGATACATAAAGTTAGTACTGGGCGCACTAGGACCTTATACGTCAATACCTTGGTCTTCCTTTGTATTAACTGAGACTTTAGATGTTAACTTAGGACTAAAAACAAAAAATACGTGTCGCAGTTACAGATCCATATCCTTGGGGGAGTCAATTTACGTTTCCTTACAACTATATGGCAGAAGTCAGGTTTGTTACGACAGTAGTAGATTACAAAAACACGAAAGAAATAACAACACGAACAGTAAAAGTAAGTCGTTTTCGTGGATGGCTTTTTGTGGAACTGATTCCGTACGGGTAAAAATTGTTCTAAATGGTACTGTCCTGGAACTAGTTTGCAGTTTTGAATACCTGGGCTACAGTGTGTCTTATAATACAAACAACGACGTGGTGAATAATTTGCATAAGTTCAACCTTATGTGCGGGACCATCAGGCGAACCCTTAAGGCAGTAAGTAAAGAAACACGCCTAAAATTCTACAAGGCGATGGTTCTTCTCACACTTCTTTATGGGTCTGAGAATTCGACTTTAACGAAAGGCCAGGCCAGTCGCATCCAAGCGGCTGAAATGAGATTTCTCAGGCACGTGGCAGGCTGTACTCTCCATGATCATAGAAGAAACACAGATATACGGCAGGAACTGAATATTATGAGTATACTCGACAGGATTGACCAGTATCGGCTGAATTGATGGGAACATTTTTGCCGAATGGATGACTGTCGCATCCCCAGACAACTATGGAACTATAAGCCTAGGGAACGGAGAGGTGTGGGACGTCCGAGGAAGAGCTGTAATATTTGCCTATTTAAGACCGGAACAAACCATTCTTGGTTTAAACCTTGAGTATGATGATGATGATGAAAATTATGTCGAAAGCTTACACTTCCGGTGTCAATATTTTCAAAATGATTAAATATCGAGCTGTTAGGCGGTGGTCGGCTGTTACATAACAGCAACACCGTCGGCATCGTCTCGAATCCCACCTTCGATGAACTTCTTCAGACCGCAAGAAAACGACAGAGTGTTGTGAAACAGTTACGTACGTCGGATCTTAGCCGAACGATACACGACAACTTTTTGCGGGTAAGAGCATCCAACCCGAATTAATCATTTTGAATTAATCTTAATCATTTTTATTTGTTTTGATAATACTGACCCCGGCCGTGTGAGCTTACGACAAAAATTAGGACATCTCTACGAGGACGATGTTTTGAAAGCGCGGTCGTTCCTGCTCGATAACGTTATCAAGTATCGTTCTGCCAAAACCCGCCGTAACTGTTTCACAACACTCTGTCGCTTTTTGCGGTCTGAAGAAGATCCTCCGAGGGTGGGATTCAAAACGTTGCCGAGATGTCACTGTTATGTAACAGCCGACCACCGCCTACAACCCGGTTTCTAATTATTTTGATAGTAAAAGTAAGGTTCCTTAGAGTTCAAGCAGGGCACACAAATTGCAAATAAAGGAAATACTGATACATGGTTGGAATTACAGATAGGCCTACAAGTCAAAAAATAGACAAATCAACTTAAAAGGATGTATTCTATTTGACTTCTTAAGAAAGCATATACCTTACCCGGAAACCCTATATCATTCAATACGTACATAAGAATAATTTTCTCAACAACAACATGAACTAGCTCTTTGTACCATCTAATAAATCCTTCTTATACATTAAGTGTAACAGCAGATTTTTCAAATAGACATTTCGGTTTTGCAAAAAAAAATATTTTCACAGGTCTGTTAAAAATTAAAATTTGACTTTATAAATTTAATAAAATTAATTCTTCAAATTAGTTTAGAAAACCAAATCGTTAAAGTATGTATCTTTTTCAGTGAATAATCTGTAAAAATATCAACAAAATAAGTTAAACAGTGTTTGAAGAAAAGCTCCTTTCTCGGAAAGAAAGATTTGTATGCGGAAAACGACAAGAAACAAATCACTCACATTATAAAAACATTATGTTAGATTTACCTTAAAAAGTCACTGAGGTAGCATTAACCATCACGAACTTCTTCATCTTGGTTGTTTCTTTTTAGTCGTTTTTGCTTCCTAACCTTCTTTTTGTTGGCTAATATAGGTTTGTCCAAAGTACGTATCTTTTTTTCATCAAGCATTTTCAAAACGTTAACTATTCGACTATTCAAGGACACAGTATTAATTTGACATGTTTCACATGCTGTCACACATTTCTGAATTCACTTTAATATGTACACAAATCTTTAATATCTTTATTTTATAAATCTTTGTATTTTTACAACTGAGTCTGTTGGTATATCTATATTTTTAGAACAAAAAACTGTATTATCAAACTCACAATGACTACATGACAGAATTACCTGAGAGGCAAGGCCGATGTGACAATTTGTGCTATATAACTGCAATCCACTTTTTCACAGCTTTTACACAGAGAGGTAACAAAATATTTGAGAATAAATGAATGTCTATTATTTCGTTCACATGAATATCACATGACTCAAATTATCCATGTTATTTAATTTATTCAAAATATTGATATCCACCGATATAATGTTATCTTTCATTTTTAGGCCAGAAAGTTTACTGCATAAGGCATATTTCAAAAAAATTATTTAAACATCAATACATCAATTACGTTTTAAATAATTAATTATGATACACGGTAATCAAGTAGGGCACGATAAATAATTTAAAATTGCACAGTAATCTCTTGCAAGCTAATTTTATAGCTAAAAATAAGAACAAAGTTTATATAAACATATGTATGAAAACGATTGGTTAGCGAGTTACGGTTCGCGTAACATTTTGCTCTGATTTCTGCTCCCACGGTAAAATTACGCCATACTGAAATTCTTCTGGTATAAAGTGAAGGGTAAATTTGGTGGTTTCTTGTGATTTTTGATCTGGAAAATTGACTAAAAGAGGTCTCAGAGTCTATCTCAATTACTGTTCAGACCTAAAATGAGTTCAAACCATGATTCGCCTGTGACGTCGGCTGCATATCGCGTTATCGTCCGCGCCCCCCTCCAATCTATCAGTCAGCTCACGGAACTCCAAGAGGGAAGAGCCTATTTCGCGCGTGTGTTACGCAAATTTACTTTACGGCCGTCAATATGTTAACGATTTAATCAATTCAATTTCAATTAGCCTAAATTAATAGATATGCAGTCGTACGGGCACGCGCGGATTCGCAGAATCGCATAAGTATAATTTAATCTGTTCTTTGTAATAAACCGTTTTATACAGTCCACTTTTATCGTTTTATATTTTATTAAACTCAGCCTATGATTTAAAGTGTGAACAGCCGTTAACCCCAAGCTACGTAAGGGGACAGCGGGTTCAACCGCAACATACGGTCCACAAGGGCCGGATTTAATTTCGATCTCAAAGTGCGTAAAAAACTTACGAGCAGTTCGGTGTGACGGACATTAAGCGTCGTAAAAGAGTTAGTGCGTGCTAGTTTTCGGATATTAGTGCGGCATAGCTGTATGCGTCCGAGTATTATTCGGGCATTGAAACTGTTATGCGTCAGCTCCGCAAAATCATTTAGCTTTTAAACCAAATACGTAAAGTTGCGGTTCGCAATAAGTTCGCAAGTGTCTACCGGACAATCTATTACATGCAGCGCAGACAGAATTGGACAGGTACGACACACCTACGCAGAGGCAGAGAGACGCATCATTATCTCACCGCACTGCAGAAATCCGACGTCACGAGCTGCCGCTATCTCAAGTGATAACAACCCGTTCTACTCAACGGCAATTACGTCATCCTGGTTAACTCTTACCCGCCATCAGCTGATAATCTCTACAAACCGTATGTAACTTATTATCTCGAAAGAGTGGAAATTCAAGTAAGACGTTTTTGCTATAGACTATTATTCACTCATTATGTTATGTTGTATTATTTATTTGCAATTATTCTACTTAACTATTAATACGTAGTTATATTGCTGAGAACTGAGTTGCCTGTTCCACTTTCGTTCCACATCTTAATAAACTCAATATGGGCGAAAGCAAACAGCTAATAAGGCAAAGGGCCGTTATTAAGGCCTCAATAACAACAATTAATATTTTCGCGGATGCTTTGGACATAACAAAAAATGACGTCCACGCGTCGCATGTCAAATTAAGGTCGCTGGCGAAGCTCCAGCGCAAACATGACACAATTCAATCCGAACTCGAGTTGTCCGAGGACGCTGTTTTCGATGCGGATAGCGATCGAATCCAGGTCGAAGATGATTTACGTACAATCGAGTGCAGACTGCACAACCTTATAGAAAAGGTCTCGACTAATCTTACTGAGAATTATAATACTACTGCTAATGACAGTAGAGCGGAAAGATTCGCTCATGTCACGCAACTGGAGCCCATTAAAATCCCAGAGCGGAAATGTTATGGAGTGGCAACATCACATACACATATTCAAAGACTTGGTAGATTCTCGTTTGGATCTTACCAACATACAAATGTTGCATTACTTACACAATTCATTAAAGGATGAAGCGCTCCAAGTTATACAATCGCTGCCTATAACTAGTGAGAATTATGACGTAGCCCTAGGGTTACTCAAGACTAGATTTGACAATAAGGTAATTATTGCCATCCACCATGTCGAAGACATACTGAAAATCAATTCTATCGATAGGCAATCGGTTCGTAGCAAATCTAAATTTCTTAATAAAATAAGCGCAACCATAAACGCGCTCAAGGTTATGGCGTTACCCGTAAATATTTATGAGCTTATTGTCACTCAGTTATTAGGGTCGAAATTGGACCCGAATACTTCCAAACGTTGGAAGGAGTCACTCTTTAACATCAACTTTCCCGATTTTGAAGGGTTGATTGGGTTTTTAAACAATAGGAGATCGGTGTTGGAAACCGTGGCGGCAGATTCCGAGAGTGGTCGGGCAGACAACTCAGCAAGGCCTAAACAATTGATAAAATATGTAAACAATTCAAAACAAGGCAAGGTGGTTAGCTATCATGCTAATTCTAAAAACATTCAATGTGCAATGTGAAATGTGCAATGCTAACCACCACTTACATACGTGTAAACAATTTGAGGGGTTAACCATTGACAAACGTAAGGAGTTTTTAATTAAAATTAAATTCTGTTTAACTGCTTGAGGGTGGGCCATTCTGTAAATAAATGTAAAAATAAGCACACATGTAAAACTAGTTCTAAGAATCATCACTACTTAATACATAGAGGACAGGGCACCTACTGTGCCCTCAAACTAAAAACTAATAGGAACATACTATTGTCTACTGCGTTATGAAAACCCTTAGACAATTCTGGTAAACCCCGCCTTTGCAGGATTTTACTGGACTCTGGTAGCCAGGCGAATTTCATTACACAGGCCTGTACCAAAAAACTTAAATTGAACCTTGTAAAAAATGAGTTGCCAATTACAGGCATCAACAATTCGTCCTGTCGGTCCCACCACAGCACCACTATCATCTTACAATCGCTGTACGAAAAATTCAATTTTAGCGTACAATGCTTAATTCTGCCTAATCTTACTGACAATCTCCCCACGGAATCCTTTGATCCTGCGCAGTTGAGATTGCCCGAGGGCATATTCCTAGCGGACCCAAACTTCAGCACGTCCTCGAGCATTGACGTTCTGCTGGGCGCCCAATTCTTCTTAAGTTTGATTAAACCCGGCAAATTTATCAGGGATGGGAACTTCCCCATTCTTCAGGAAACTAGACTTGGTTACATTGTGTCAGGAAATCTTCCTTTCAAATTTAAGTCTCCTTATCTTGCTTCGTCGTTTATAGCGAGAAATGACAATAAATGGCTCACTTCTATGGTTGAGAAATTCTGGCAGGTCGAGGCAGGTATCTTGTTGATTTGCCCTCAGCTGCCGATGACTCATGTGAGGGACACTTTGTGCATAACACGCTGAGAAATGGTGACGGTAGATTTGTTGTTAGGTTGCCCCGTAGGGTTGGTGATGTGGCTCTGGGCGATTCGCTGGCTCATGCTAAACAGCGTTTTCAGACTCTTGAGCGTAAACTCATGAGGAATCCTGGATTGAGGCATGACTATTCCAAGTTCATCAAGGAGTACCAACTGCTGGGGCACATGTCACCACTCAGTCCCAGCGACAATTTGGTTTATCGCTCCAAGGTGTACTACTTACCCCATCACGCAGTTTTCAAGAACTCAAGTCTGACTACAAAGCTCCACGTGGCATTTGATGCGTCCGCACAATCCGCTAATGGCCGTTCACTTAATGATACGCTACTGGTGGGGCCGACAATACAGCAGGACATTTTTTCCTATTATACTCAGATTTAGGACCCACGTCTATGGCTTAACGTCCGACATCGAGAAGATGTATAGACAAATTTTGGTCGATTCAAGCGATTGGAACCTCCAAAGAAAACTTTGGCGGGATTCCCCCGACTTGGAGTTGAAACATTTCGTGCTCAGGACTGTGATTTATGGCACAGCCAGCGCTTCATATTTTATTAAACCCAGCGTATAGTTTAAAGTGTGAACAGCCGTTAACCCCAAGCTACGCAAGTGGACAGCAGGTTCAACCGCAACAAAGCGCAACCGCAGCAGGTTCTAAGAAAAACTGTGTAAAACAAAAAATTGGAGTCGAGAAATACACATTTTTAGATCTCGGATAAAATAACGTGGTTAATTTGCCAATAAACAAGACAAAATTTTTAACTAACTTTGTAGAGAATTTAATTCTGAGAAAATTGATGTGTATAATATTTATTAAAAGTTAATACAAATACAAGAGATTTGACTGTAATTAAAAACAAACAGTCCAAAATGTGCCTGAAAAGTTTTACAATTTACAAGAAATGGCATTGTAAATTTCGAAACACCCGCACTTGGGCAGAAAAACCCAGATGAGACTGCTACAAGACATAACCAACCTACTTTTCTATTTAATGTGTGGGTCAGTCTTCTTAGTGATAATCTCTTAGTCCCCTTTTTCTTACCATCAAGGCTTAATACAGGACAATACTTCAATTTTTTGTAAACGAATCTGATGGAACTCTTAGAAGATTATCCACTTGCAGTTAGAGTGCAGATGTGGTTTTTGAATGAGGTTGCACCTGCTTACTACTGTCATGATGTGATGAACCATTTAAATAATACATTCGGTAAGCGATGGATTTGTCGAAACGGACCAGTAAAATGACCACCTTGATCTCCTGATCTCATGCCAGCAGATTTTTTTCTTTGGGGTTAGATGAAGTCGTTAGTTTATTCCACTTGTATTGGCACACAAGAAGAATTGAGACATCGATATAATTGAATCTGGAACTACTGTTATACAATAATATACTGCTAGAATAATCCTGTTGCTATAAGACTTGCCCGGTTAGCATGGGTTCTGTTCGCCGAGCTGGCTTCTGCATTCAAGAAAATGGTTGCAACATTGAACAACTGTTTTAAATGAACGTTTGCAGCTTTATCAGTTTAACATTTTTCATATTTATTGAATAAAAAATTCAATAGTGTACTTTTTTAATTTGTTTTCAATTATATTTGTTGTGAAAACGTTTATGAAAACCTTTGTTCTGTTTAAAATTGTAACACTTTCCTGGCACATTTTGGTCTGTTTTGTTTTTAATTATATTAAAATTATTTAAATTTGCATTTACTTTTAATAGACATTATACACATCAATATTCTCAGAATTAAATTCTCTACAAAGTTTGTTACAAATTTTTATTTGTTTATTTGCAAATTAACGATGTTATTTTATCCGAAATCTAAAAATGTGTGTTTCCGGCTACAATTTTTGTGTTTTACACAGTTTTTCTTAGATACTAATAGATATAGCGTTCTGGGGCCTATTTTATTCAATTGTTCAGATGAAAAACCATAAGAAACCATCTAATTTACCCTTCACTATATACTTCAATGATTTCAGTATGGCTTCATTTTATCGTTCGAGAAAAAGTCAGGGAAAAATATTATGTGAGCCGTAACTCGCTAATGAACCGTTTTTCGGACCTATGTTTATATGAATATTTTTCTTATTTTTAGCTATAGAATCATCTCCAGAAAGATTGCCGTGCAATTTTGAATCATCCTGTAATTGCTCTATAGAGAAAATCTTGTATTATTATTTTTTCTTTAAAAAATAAAAATGTGAAAAACATTTTCCTCTTAATAAATGTCGACCAAAAAACGAATATCTTAGTGGTGGCCAAGAAAACTATGGAGACATTAATTCCAGTAATAAGCAAAGTAGAAATTGTAATAGCTTGTAAAGTAACTAACACGTGACCAGAAAAGGAGAGTGTGTCCCACCCTTAAGAAACGAATGTCTCACAACCAAAACTAACGTAAGACGCAACCTCAAATGACAATCGTACTGTTGGCTAGCGTGGGGGTTGTTGATTAAATGGAACAGCGTTGGCGCGAATACAGATTGGAAGCTGTATATAAGCTGCCTTGAAGTTCAAGGTCATTCCCTCATGTAATTTCTTAACTCTCTCTTTTGCTCAAATTCAACTCGTTTGTGGCCTCACTTTCCACACACACACGCACACACACACACACACACACACACACACACACACACATCTGTTGAGAGGCTATTTATCAGATTTGTTTAACCTATATTTTAAAAATTCAATCGCCGTGTAGTATAAATGAAAGTACAATTTTTTATAAGCAATCGGCCAACTGACGGACAATCGCATATGGCTCAAAGTGTCAGCACCAGCTGTTCCAACCTGATGAGCTGTCATTACAAATTTCGCCACCTGATGCTCTGTAAACGACGCTTACAAATGACCTCTACTGCGCCATGCGTTTATTTATCATTGTTAAATTTGTTGTTTAATTCTCATTGTTCAAGTGATACGATAGCTGTCAATTATTTCATGTCCTCCTTTTGTCAGGCGTTTCTAGTATATTTGTGTTTCTAGTGTGGATGCGTACCTTCCATCTAAATTTTCCGTGCAGTCAATCTTTACGATTACAGCATGTTGTTAGCAAATTTTCTGTGCGATCGTAGACTTTACACAGTGGAATCAATAAGCTAACACCCAAAAATTTGTTACTTACAATTTCAGTAACGGTCTCGATAAACAATATTACAAGGACATGGATACCCGCAACAACTTGTAAGAACCATACAAGGTCTATATAACGGAACAAGAATAGTTTTTAAAAATAAGTGTAGGATATCTCAACAAATATCTGTCAATCAAGGTGTTAAGCAGGGGTGCAGTATAACATCTACACTTCTCAACATTTATATTCACGATCTAGTAAGGAAATGGAAACGTCTAGTAAAATCTGGTATTAAGTTATTACGAGACAGATATTTGAATGTGCTGATCTTTGCCTACAACTTGCTTGTACTTCAAAATACATAATCTGACTTGGAAAAATCTGTTTTTAAGTTTTATCAGATTTGCAAACAATAGAAAATCTTTACTATAAAAACAAGGATATTGGCAAGGAACCAATACGAACAAAAATAATAATTAATTATCAAACTGTAGAACAGGTGAGACATTATGACTATTTGGGAAGTAGCATTGGCTATGATAAGAATTATGATATTATGTTATGTTAGACAAGTTCCAGACGATCTGTGGGACAATCAACCGTCTTTTTAGAAACAAGGCACGTCGAGATACAAAATTAAAGTTTTACAAAGTTATGGCCTGTATTGTCCCATGCGTGTGAATTGTGCGCAACAACCAAGAAACAAGACAGTAAATTACAGGCCTCGGAAATGGCGTTTTTACGAGGAGTTAAAAGGTGTTCTAAACTTGACCATATAAAGGATGTGGCCACAAGGCAAAAGTTACAAGTTTTTTTAACTTGAATTAACAGTTAAAAGATTAAGAACAATGGTGGAAAAAACAGCTAGAAAGAATGTCAGATTTCAGACTGGACAAACAAGTCTGGAAGTACAAACCAGTAGGACACAGATGTGTGGGTAGACCCAGGAAGAGACGACTGGAAGATTTTTGAAGGCGGACAGGCAGCACCTTGCCTATGCCGTGCTGTAAAGATGACGATGGTCTCGATAAACAAAATACACTCGATACACTCGTGTACACAATTTCCCAATCTCGCTCGTAAACATTCGTGATATCCTTAAGTAACAGCATTCTTTTTTTGGTTTAACATAAGTCTTTTTATTTTTCTTAAAACAAAAATTTTCGCCCATACTACGACAAGGTATCATTAGTAGCTCAATAAAGCACCCCCAAAAAGAAACTCCTCCTGGTGTTACTTGGCAAATCCAAATACTGTTACATTCACAAGAAACAGACACTCACAAGCATAAAAAATAATATTTATTAATTTGATTTTATCTAAATATATATTCATTTCGTTTAAAATCGTGAACGAGTTCTGAAACTTGGAGGTACTTGGCTAATCCAAAGACTGCTACACACAAAGAAACAGACTCCCACAGGTTTAAAAATTCACTACTTTTATTTTATTTAAAAACAGATGCATTTCGTTTAAAATAGTGAGTGAGTTCTGAAACTTAGGGAAACAAATATATAAATAGAAAAAATGGGTGTGTCATGGGATACACCGCAAAAAGTGGGAACTTCAGTGTCGGGTGGTGAGTGAGGTGATTCAACGTGTAAAATGTTGCTCCTATGTATTTTAAATTCGTATTCGCGAGTCTTCTTCAATAGTCGAAGATAATAATTGTCATATAAAGACAAATACAAAAACATAATGTGAAAATATATTGCCTTTAATGTCCTATCACACGGTGCATTGTTATTTGAATCAGCAGACTCCGTAATTCCAACTTTGTCGTGCTTACTTTCTGAACTGATACCTGTCATGATCCGGACGAGGCATTTCAGTGTATCCACCGTTAGGACTTGGTAATGGTGGAGAGTTCAGTTTCAGTTCGGCAAGTAAGCATTACAAAATTGGTACCACATAATGATTTTTCCTTACATCCTTATTATCCCCAGACAGGAAAAGAGGTTCTGTATTCTCTGTTTCGGTGTGTGGCTTTTCCCTCTCTATCTCACTCTCTCTCTCTCTCTCTCTCTCTCTCTCTCTCTCTCTCTCTCTCTCTCTCTCTCTCTCTCTCTCTCTCTCTGCCATTGCTGTGTCAATGTGATAGTAAGTATACTGTGGTTTGAACGACTGGAATTTTCACGTAGGGATGGGGAGAATTGTCACGTAGATAAACTTGGACTGCCGCCAACACTACAAGGGAGCCTTTGCTCTGTATTCGCCTACGTTTGCCGCCAGCTGTTTGAGTTGGACGTCCGCACTCGGTTAGTCACATTGTAATAATATCGTTTATCAGCTGCTTCCTACCGCTTAAAGCAAATACTTTATCTTCCATCCGTTTGTGATTTTGTTTTTACTCACAGAGTAAGATAATTACTTGGGCTGTCCTAATATTATTACAGTTTCTTAAGTAACACTCAGTACCGCGTGGCGGTGTGTTATGTTCCTCTTGTTACCGATATGTTACAGCCTTTAAAAATGTATAAGTTATGAGTAAGTGTTTGTATGATTGTCGTGTTTTTCTGTTTCAAGTAAGAGCCTTCTTAGTAGAGAAGGTAAGGGAAATTTCTTTACCAAATTTATTTTAAATGTCCAGTTTTGCTAGTTTTATTAGCAGCCATCTTAACATCGACTTTGTCACTACTTATTGCCACACTGCTAAATACTTCGTTCTTGACGAGGCCTTCCGGTGTCTCCACCATCTTCAGGTCTTAAACGACAATTTTTTACTTCTATAAACCCACACACACATATATATATATTATATTTTTTTTTGTATATTTTATAATGACTTTATCTCAAGATATTTTCTCCCTATTTGGAACATTTTTCGGGAATCCTTGTGTTCAATTCTTCAGCCTTCCGAATTTTGAGCCTTGTGAGGTATTTATGTGTTGGCTGGTTGTTGCTTTGGTTTCCTGTTGGTCTCTGGTGCTTTAAATTGGTATTATTGTGTGTGATTGTGGTGTATATATTAGTATTTTGTGTATTTTCTATGTTGAGTGCTTTGAAAATTGTGTCATGTTTTGTATTGATTTGTATTTGTTCAGGTATTAGTTTGTTTTGTGTTTATGTTTATTTGTAAATTTTCCCAAATGTTCATTATGGTCCCTTTGTGTGGTATATGTTTTATTAGTGTCATATTGGTTATGTCAGGGAACACACACACACACACACACACACACACACACACACACCTAGAGACCTCCCCAATGGTTTGAATTCGCTCGAAACCAACCAACCCCATATTGCATGTTCCAACTAGGCCACGCCCCTCACCGAGCATCGTCACTACCTAGTTTCCTATTGGTCCGCCCGTCACCAAGCTCCGTCACTGCCCGTTCTCTCCCTAGTCACTCCCGGTATCAAGAATTACTCTTGTAAAAACCATGTTTTCTTAATATTTACTTATTTTTATGATTCCCGCAAAATATGGTAAAAAGCTTTATTTTTGAAAATATTAAAAGTAAAAAATAAAAATAAAAATGCACTAATGAATATAAAGATAGAGTTTAATAGTTAACAGGCGTTTTACCATATTTTTCGGGAGTCATAAGCATAAGTAAATATTAAGAAAACATGGTGTGATAAGTGATAAGAGTAATTCTCGATATACCGGGAGGGACTAGAGGGTCAGAACGGGGAGTGCCGAAGCTCGGTGAGGGGCGAGTTCAATATGGGGTTGGTTGATTCCGAGTGAATTCAAAAAATTAGGGGCGGTCTCTAGGTATATATATATATATATATTTATTATATTAACTCGTTGGTTATGGTGTTTTAATAAGCCACATGTTTGTAGCCAATTTGTATTAACTCGTATTATAAATATGAATTATATTTGAGAATGTTTAAAAGCCCCACTGTTGGGTTCCAATTTATATTACTCCTGATCTTCTCTATTTAATTCGCCTCACGATGGATGCGTCAATTTATAATATAACTAATGTGTTCGGTATAATAATGTTTAAATACGCTCCACGTTGGAAACGCCAATTTATACTAGTACGGATTCTCCCGTATTAATATCTTCTAAGCCCCACTGTTGTGAGTGCTAATTTTTAATACTTCTTTTCCTTTAATCTTTTGAGTGTGTTATGCCCACTAGTTGAGCGTTAATTTGTAGTAGTACTGTTTACTCTTTAAATAATATTTGTGTTGTTGTGATTAAAATTAAGTATTAAGTGTTGATTGGTTTCTCTTATAGAACCGCAATGTTCGATTATTTATGAATAAATAATATCTTCTAAAGTGTGATCTTAATCAAATACTAAGAATATCTCAGTATTCTGCATTAATTTAGTGCTTTCGGTAATAACAGCGTTCAATACCAGTTGATACAGTGTGTAATTATAATGTTCTTATTCAAGCCTAGTCCGCGTTTTGAGAGAGGAGAGGAAATCCTCATATCTGTTTCTCGTTCTCTTTAATTCAACAGCAGTCCGCGAGCTAGCGCTGTGGTTCACAGTCAGCTGAATATCGTAGGTTAGTTATCCGCGTACAATAATTCCCACGTTACACTTTCTACCTAAATTACAACTTGTTCATACTACACTAAATATTATATAAATGATAAGGTATCGTCAAATTCAAAAATGATTCTTTATTATTGATTTTTTTTATTTCTTGACAACAAGGTTCTTCCTTTACGAGGATACAAAAATCGATCGTATTGGAAGTAATCGATTATTTATCAGATTCAGGGTTATATATTATTTTTAATTATTATTGTATTTCTTTAAACACAGGGTGTGAAGGTTCTTTCAACTATTAGTAAGGTCAGAAAATGCATTAATAGGATTACAAGGTATTACAATATATTACTAATTTTTTATTAATTATTATTTAAAATAAGTGGTTTACCGTCCGATTCGCCTCGTCACTTATGGTGGCCGTGTACAGCTAACCTCGTTCAGTGTGTTTGGTCAGCAACAGAATACAGGTGAATAAATCCTCGCCAGTCTTCACTCCAAGTTCGAAATAAAAGTCAATGTCTTGGTCCTGGAATGACGCAGAAATGCCGCTCCTTACTGTTCACCATTTTTGTGGTTCCGGGTTTCAACGTATTTCGTGTCAAACTATGCTAAACTATGCTTTCTCTATCGAATTGTGGAAGGTGATGTTCGAGTACAATTTGAGTTTTGCTTTCGTTCTTTAGAATACTGTATTATATTATTCTATTCAGGTAGTTATTTCTCTTCATTGGTTTATTAATTAAGTTAATGATTATTCATTATATTGAGTTTTATTGGTAGAGTTCTACCCTTAGATTTTCGTCAATTTTGATTTATAGGTTTATTATTATTCGGTTATATATGACTGTCAAAAGTCAGTGAACCATATTATAGTTATTTATTACTTAATTTTGTTCACTCATTGATTTATTTAATTTAATTTTATCGTTTTTTTTCTAAGTGCATCAAAACTAAACTGTCTTCGTTCATGGATAATAATTCAATAATCGAATCAACAAATTTTATATATTGCAACTCTACTTATATGCGTTGTTGTTGTGTCGTGTTGTGTATGAGTACCTACCTGCTGTCCGATCTTGCGGATTCTTCCGACTAGGGCGTGTGGATTTTGGATTTGAAGTTCACAAGCTAGTAATCTCAAATTTATTGCAACAACACACAAATAAGTTACTTTAAAGGGGGTGAGTTTTGTGAGACTGGTAGGCTTTATCGTACAACAATAAAACACTGTAATATGGGGTAATAAAACGTTGTTTATTACTCCAATAACACACAAGAATAAAATGGTTATTATATTATCAATTTCTTACAGTTTAAACAATGAATCTATGTTAACTAATGTTTTTCAATTTGTTAATAATTGAAAAGAAAACTAAACTCGTTATTTGGCGAGTTAATGGCAATTGAAAATTTAATTAATTAATTGATTTGATTTAATTAAATTTCTTTAACTAAATTGAATTTAACGTTAATACAACAAAATATAAAAACTCTGAAGTTAATTAGAATAATTATTCAAAAATCAATTAGACGTGACAGTCTAGTTCACGTTATTTCATTTCTAGTGATTTGACTTCTGTTATACTGCAGTATGAGCTAATAATTAGATTGTGAGTTAAGATTTGTATAGCGCTTTTATATTATTTCTATTTTCTTAACTACAGCTTACTAATGACTTAGACTGCTATACAGATTATCACAATGAATTTATTCTTAATTACTAGTCTTTGATTTTTGTATGGCACCTGAATTGTTTGAATTACAATGTTTTAATTGAAAAGATAAAAAAATTGATGTTGAAAAATAAATAAGTTGATTTTGCTTTCCTGTTATTGAAGAGGATGTCGCTCCGATTGTCCCTCGTTGATTGTCCGGTCGCTAGAGAAAATAATCTGCTTAGAGCTCCTGGATTCGGTCGTTGAGTTCAGAATTCGGTAACACTCTGCTTCCTTGCTGTTCGTGAATATTTTAACGTCTGCGGCTCTCTGCTGGAACTGGTTTCTGTCCCTCGTCGATTCGCACGTCGCACGTCAGCGTGTGTGTGTGTTTCGTTCGAGTGGTAGCTCTGCTCGTCAGCTGTTCACCAATGATTTAGACGGCCTCTCTGCTGTATTCTTGAAGTCTGGTCTTGAAGTCTGGCGGATCTCTTGCGTGCTTATGACTACAGCTTGCAGTACACAATAAGCTTGGTTGATGTAATGAAGAGTATCTCGCCTTCACGCAACAATCACGAATTGTACAGATGATCTGAATTTACTGTGTTCGTAATTGCGTGTGTGTTGACCACGTAGAGTCTTCTGATGGATCTTCACCACTATGGTTACGAGACGATCGAAGAATTACGTCTTTACTTCGTGAGTACTGGCAGAAGAGTGATGTTTCAGCCCGAAAACACCGCGCTGGTCGGGGTTTGGTCAAATGATTTGATTGGCTGACACACTCTCCCTACTACATAAAATTTGAATTCCCTTGGTCCGTGAGAATGAAGTTAGATTCCCACAGACGGAGAATTAATAATATTTTTAATATTATTACCGGCGGAACTAATTTGTCGGTCCGGATTTCCTGTGCTTATTTGATTTTGCAATATCTTGGTTGCAAACCAAGTTGTGCGAAATCTAAAATATACAATCTGTCGGAAATTATTATCTTTATAACATAATCAAAGCTCATTAATATAGCTCTATTTTTACAGGAGTTATTCAATTAATTTAATTAACTCTTTTATTTGTTAATTATATTGCGTAAAATTTGCACACGTCATTATTAATATTTCGGCAAACATTTTGGCTATCTTGGATTTCGCCTTAATTTATTAGTTTCCGAGATATTAATAATTAACAGTTTGGGTGTGGCCCTTCCTTGTACAGCAAGCTGATTACATAACGGCCACGTGTGCGTCGCTTTACAAAGCATTATTTTCAACGCTCTACATACAAATGGAGTTTTGACTGTTATAATTTATTCAAACATGATTTTAGTATGCAGGCGACATATAACCCCAAATAATTAATATTTGGTGCTGTTATATACGCCCACACCCATTTAAAAAAAAAAATGAATGTAATAATTACAGTTATTTTTTTTTTTTAATCATTACACACGTATTTTGTAATCACTATACTTATTACCTATACATTGGATTACTTATTCTAAAGACACATACATAGGTGTTAATGTTATTACATTATATACAATTTAACTCTAAATACATCTATTAATAATATTATATTTGCGAATTATTGTGTATCAATGTTTTTACAACGGGTAATAGCTAATTGCAGCGGTTAAAAGGTTTGTTTGTAAACAGTGGCACACGTGCAAAGGAATTTGCTGACAGATTACATTCGTTATCGCCTGCCGCGCGGCTAATTGCTTGACCTACTTTCAAATGTCGGTCGGCAGTTACCACTACCTGCGTAACTATTTCCTGCCGTGCGTTTGTTTTGTTGTACACGCCCGTTAATTACCGTGTTATAAATGCGTTATTATTAACACACAAGCTATCTACAATTATTATTAATAATATAAAACACACGTAATTTATTTTAATTTTAATTATTATAATACAATTACATTATCTTTTAACTGTAATATTTCGTAACCATTTTAACGAATGGTTCTACAGTGTTTCGTTAACCGTCGGTCATTTTCGTCACCGGATTCGTCGTCTACGTCTTCCCACGCTGACTGTGTGGGAACGTCGTCGTCACTTTCCTGTTCCACCGGACGTACAATTGTCGGAGCCCATTGTTGTATTGTGTTAACGGCCAACCACGGTTCCGTACCTTCCGGTTGAAATACTTTGTCAACTGGCGTACAAATTTCAGTAGAAAACCCCTTTTCTTAAATCTAGCATTTTTCTTATTTTTACCTACTTTATTTCGATACATTTTAGCATGATTTATGGCGCTTCCACCCTGGAGGCGCCCGTTTCCAAGTTTTTTGGAAACTTACGATTCTTTTTCTTCTCATTGGGGTCTTAATTGCTTGGAGTATCGCTGTCTTGCCCTATTGTATCAGTTCTAGCTATCTCAACCGTTTGCATAGCTCTAATCGGGGCCCCATCGTTACCTTTATATTGCCCTTTCGGTCTACCAATATTTTGTTTGCCTTTGTATTCAAAGGTCTTATCTGGGGGTTTTGACGATGTCTGGGGTGGAGTAGAACTAGTACTCGGTCTCTGATCAGGTTGCTGGTGATATTGTTCCCGTGTATTCTGCCCTTCATTATTTCGGTGAAAATCAGGATTATAACGCCACCCACCAAAATCAAAAACAGTCTCGCTTTGGGATACTAGAATAAGCAGTTCATCGATCGGCGTATACCCTGCGTAAACACAGCTACTCTAATGTTGTGATTAAAGTGATAGGCAAGTTTCGTGACTATGTCAATCTCCGAAAATTCTGGGGTTAAATGCTTGGCGCGTTCGACCTGCTGGATTATATAATTTTCCGCGGTAATACCCAATTTCCTATCAAATCTCCCATACTCCAGTTTATTCCGTAAAAGTCTTTGAGTATGCGAGTTCCAGTACCGGCTTTCAAATTTTTGTTTGAACTCCGCGTATGTGGACACTCTATCGCGTACAATGTTATACCACTTACGCGCCGAATCACGCATCGCGTTAACTACCCACTGTATTTTGTCTTGATGTTCTAGTCGGGAACCTACTCTAGCCATTATTATGATTTTTACCACATGGTTTGTCCGTTTACCGTCAATTTTGTGTCAGATTTCTGTATTTCATTTAGAATGCAATAAAAATGTGTGGAATAAAGCCTTAAAATTAAATTAAATAGTGAAGTAATTGTATTCCGAAAAAAAGTGTGTTTAATGTAGTCATTAAATAATTGTATTAACGTTAAACTGATCGAAGCATGTATAACCTTCAAAGTGTTTGCTGGTATTTTTGTGTGTTAAGTGTTCAGGTATTTCTTATTTTTGTGTTCAGTTTATTGATTTGGTAAAATGAATAGTGTTCAATCTATTTTAAAAACAATTTTTCTCTCTCTCTCTCTCTCTCTCCCTCTCTCTCTCAATCTCTCTCTTTCTCTCTCTATCTCTACTAAAGACAAATGCAAAATTAAGGAACTCGGTAGGCCGCTTCCCGTTTTAAATATTAATCAGAAATATTTAACTATCCTTTTATTTTAACTATATATCTTTAGAATAATTTACAAACAGTAGGTATAAACACAACTTAATATTAGGCCTACTAAAAAATGTCAATAGTTATGTCTTCATGTTGAGACCTATCACGTGTGTTATTTGGAATGGGATAATTGCTCTTATCTTAGTAGAAACATTCAGACATTGAACCCCCAAATGTCAGAATCACGAGCCGCCACTGCTCTCAGCGTTACCAATAGCCTATATATTAAAACTATGCTGTCCATTGCTAAACGGGTACCTCTAAAGCTTTCTCTACACAGAAAATGTTACCTAATTGACTATATTGTACCAGACCGTCCGTCGTCTTTTAAGGTGGCATCCCTCGTCAAGCGTTAAATTTAGCTGTTCGCAGAGATATTCCGTACCGTCTTCTGCATTGACAAACGTTACTACAAGTTACATAGAAGAGAGTATTGGAAATGACTGAAGGACACCGACGCTTGACTGCAGGTTTTGATGGACTAAATAAGTATGACATACTTAAGCAGCTATCCCATACTCTGACTGTATGGCAACACTAAGCCACTGTGGAAGTACAAAAGGGAAGCGTTATTATTTGTTAACTGTCAGACTAAGTAGAATCGTTAGGAAAATCATTGATGATGAAGACAATTGTTTATATATATCCAAGGACTGAGGTGTCATCAACGAACACCTCACGTAGTTTTTTCTCTTATCCTCCTCCTCCTCCTCCTCCTCCTCCTCCTCCTCCTCCTCCTCCTCCTCCTCCTCCTCCTCCTCCTCCTCCTCCTCCTCCTCCTCCTCCTCCTCCTCCTCCTCCTCCTCCTTCTTCTTCTTCTTCTTCTTCTTCTTCTTCTTCTTTTTCTTAGCATATCTTGTCTACTCAACCAGCTGAAAAATGTCTATCCACCTTTCTTTCCGGATCTACCCTCGCGTCTCCTGGTTTCTTCTCTAGTCCGAACCCACACTGCTCTTCTCCTTTCTACAGTTCTTTAATACTGTCTTCCTACATAAATCTGGGCTTTCCTCTTGTCTTACTAGCCTCCGAATTTACTTCCCACACTCTCCTAGGGTATCTTTTGTCTTCCATCCCACAGGCGTGGCTAAACCATCTCAACTGTGTATTATACCAGTTAGAGGAATCACCACGAGTTTCGTGCGTGATGTGAGGCTTTCATATTCTGTCTCGTCTTGGTTTGTTTTTATGCACTTTTAAGAACTATCATTTCATTTGGTTTATATTTTTTATGCTTTTGTTCAAGTTCCATGACTTACAACTATTGATTATTGTTGGAATATAATCTGATTTGGAGACTGCCGGCTTGTTTGCCCCCCCTACGAGGTTGGCTTTACCAATAAAATTTTGTTTTGTGACTCTGTATAGTACGCTGGCACCGAAGTACGATAGTATAATTTTGTTTAATTTTGCCATCCTCATAAAACACTACAACGGCATATTTGAAGAGGTATCCATCTGGTCGATCTGTTGAAGATTTTGAAGACAACTTCACCATCAATAGCTGTGGGGCTGTAGAAACTAAAGGCGACCCACAGCACCTTCGCAGGTGAAGGTTGTCGAAACCGGGCGCGATGCCCTTACGGCTACTGCCTATACGCGGAAAACCCCTGAATAAGTCATTGCGCACTGACCCCCAGTCAGCGACCCGGGCGTCTATAACACAAACGAAACTAGACAGGGTGTGTAGTTCCTTTGAACTACACCACAGGGTGTGTAGCCCCTTTCAGCTACACCGAAAAGGCCAACCAAAGCCGCGGGGGTGCAGCCCCGAAATGTTGGTTCGCCGCCAATGGTAGGTCCCCCCTGACCGGCTGCCCGACCCGTGGCTGGTGGGGGTCGCGTCAAGAGTTTACTCTTGGCTCGTCTAAACCAACTCCTCTGGGGCCGGGGAGCCCCGCAATCGGGGTACGCCCTGCTTGGGCCGTCATTTAATGGTGGACACGAGGTAACTCGGATTCATCTCTGATGTATTGGCTGGACTCGATGTTGGTATGTGGCAGTGGGGCATCGCCTCCGTTTAGAGTTTGATGCTTAGATTGCTGTTAAATTCTTGGTAGTAGATCTTCTGGAACCGGCGGAGCAATAGAACTGCACGTCTCTTACCCAAGAGTACTGACCACAACATCATCAGGCGCCTGCTCAGCGTTCAGAATAATCGACCTCCCGCTCAATGGAGAGCCGGAGATGGTATAAGCTAGTAATAAGAACAGCTAACATAGTCGCTAAGACAGTTAGTAACAAGAACAGCTTGTTTTATGGAGATAATGTTCATCTTTTTTTACACATAGCTTCTTACCACAGTTTTAGATTGTGCTTCGGATTCTGTGCTAGCTATCAGAATATCGTCATTAAAAGTGAGAGCTGTAAATAATACACACTGTAGTTTACTTCACTGTTGGCTCTCATTGACAATAGCATCCATCAGTGACACAAAAAGGCATGGCAAAAGTATACTGTTTTGTCTCACCCTGGCCGAGTAATTAAACTTATTCGACGTTATAATTTATGATCAGAAGATGGGAAAGAACGATTCTGAGAAGGGTCTATGAGGGTGTACTAGATACTTAACTGTGGCTTATGAGGACAAACGCCAAAATGTACGATCTATACAAGGAACCGGACATCGTTACAGGAATAAAACAAGGCAAAATTAGGTGGGCAGGTCACAGTACAAGGAGTGACAGAGGAAAGGCCATTGAAAAAAGTATTCATTAGAGGACCAAGAGGAATAAGTTCAAGAGGGAGGCCAAGAATAAGATGGGTGGACGACGTACACAAAGATAATGAGAAGACTGGGGGTCAGAAGGTGGCAAAGAGTCGCACAGGATAGACAGCAGTGGAGGCACGTCGTTGTGGATGCCAAGGCTCTTTATGAGCTGTGGCGCCGTGGAGTAGTGGTAGTAGTAGTAGTAGTAGAAGATGTTTCAATTCGAAATTCTAACATAATTTAAATATTTTTGTTAAATCGTTATTCCTGACATCTCTGATTTTATTTGTTTTCTTTGAAAAAGTTAAATTAAAAAAATTGTAAGTATCGATTTCTCTAAATATTCTCGACGGCTCTGTAAGTATCGACGGCTTAATATTTATTCCTCTGTTTTGAGCTCACGACACGTAGAATCCTTGCAACAGTATCGTCATTGTATTTGTGAAACCGAACCGAGAAAGCCTGTGGAAGTGAGTGTGTGTGGGCGCGCGTGGGTTACATCTGTGGATTTGTCGTTGCTTATTCACGAAATCAATAATACATTACGCAACGACAGGCCGTGTTCGACGAATCCCAATTTAATGTGCTTACCTACATCTCCCTGTTTGTCTGTCTCTCTCTCTCTCTCTCTCTCTCTCTCTCTCTCTCTCTCTCTCTCTCTCTCTCTCTCTCTCTCCCTTCTTCCTTTTCCACCCCATCATTTTATGTCTCCCTTTTGTTTTCGTACGTTGTGAGGTACGAGGAGAACTGAAGAAATTGTTAACACTCCAGATCTCAGATCCGATAACGATTCTCCATCATCGTTGTCGTCGTCATCATCATTATCATCATCTTCATCATCATTAATGGTGCATCTGTCCAAAGACACGTTTCAGCTGAACTATACTCTCCACGATTGTCTATTCTGTGCCGCTCTCTTAGGTTGTTCATAATTTCTCCCCATCATCGAATCTGCCAACACATCATCCTCGCCCTCTCTTGCCGCCTATCTTGCACTCAATTATTAACGTCACTACACAGTTCTTTCTCAAATTGTGACCAATCCAGTTTGTTTTCTGTATTGCTTTTTTGTATTATGGATCTTATAAAACATCTAACTTTACTTAAGCAGTTCATCATTTGTTACACTTTCTTTCCAGCTAATCTTCTCTATTTTTAACAATAACCACGTTTCACAGCTTTCAAAACACTTCTTGTCTCAGTTTCTAATCGTCCATTTGTTCGACGCAAGCAGCACAGTGATCATATCTCTTCAAACAAGTGATCAAACACTTTGAAAATCTCTTCCATTACGTCACATCATTTCCTTCTGTAACCAACAGGTTTTTTCACCTATTAAGCTCAATTTTTGCAAGTGAATTTCTAATTCCAATATCTTCTGTAAAACATTAATTCCAAGTGATTACACTCCAAGATATTTGAATGAATCTACTTGTTTCAACTTCTTGTCTTCTATTACCACATTTATCAGATTACTTTCTTTAGCAGTTTCCATTACTTTAGTTTTCATGACGTCAGTTATCATTCCCAATTTTTAACTACTATTACAACCATTCTGTTCATCATTTTTTTACAGTCCTTTTTCAGTGTTTACTACAACTACTTTACCATGTGCATATTTAATGACAGTAATTCTATATCTCCTAACTGCTACTCCATCCACTCTTTTCCTTGCTATAAAAATTAAAAAAAAACCCTATGAAACATGCAACAGCCTTACTTCTGTCTCGCTCCTTTTTTCAACGCACATTTCTTCTGTTTCTTAATTGTCTGTTCTCACTACTATCTTTTGTATTTCTTTTATGAATTTGCTAACTGCTATAATTTTTTATTGTTCGACTAAGCTTTTCGTCATTACTGACATCTTTAGGTCTTAAACAACCAGGTCTTCGTTGTTTAAGACCTGAAGATGTCAGTAATGACGAAAAGCTTAGTCGAACAATAAAAAATTATAGCAGTTAGCAAATTCATAAAAGAAATAGTAAGGATGGCTGCTAATTTAAACAATACGAAGGATAAAACATACTATCTTTTGCCATGAATAAAGTTTCTGCACACTTTCTACTACTTTAGTCGATTTCTAAATTTGTAATTGTTTACATCACCACCATCCTCTCTAAAAATACTGGAGAGACTAGGAAATGTCATAAGAAAAAACCCAAGCATTCATATCCACGCGGTAGAGAGAGGGTAACGTTTGTGTACAAACGGGGAATGAATGTCGGGGACTCAGCAAAATCCGGGATAAGGGAATCACCTTTACCAAGCACCGGCCACCTCCTACGATGACGGATGAGCGAGTAGTGAATATTGAGGCACTCTTTTGTTCCTGGAACGAGAAATCACTTCTAAAGACGGAGTAAGCAAGAGTGATCAACGACAAAGACTTCAGTAGACGCGGAAATGCCACTGCTTTATACATTCAAATTGGATATCTCGAGTCCACTGGAGAGTTTGCTGAACGTAGAAGATATTCCTACATAGAACTATTTATTATTTTTTAAGTTCCACGTTACGTATGTAAGAAGCTTTGTCTTTATATTTAATCTGATTTTAGCCCATCTTATTTGCTGTCTAATGCCCTTTGTGCATTTTAATTTCGATTAACAACTCTTCCCGAGTATACTTGAAAATGTACATGATTCAAAAACACTCCTTCTAAATCAGTGCTTATTTGGTGTGCTTGCTGCTTGAATAAGAACATGTTTGTCAAATATAACTTATTGGCTAAAACTAATTTTCTATTATGAGGCCCATAATGGATTTTCCATTTTTTGTAGTTAAAAAAATGTAACGTTACCAAAAAATATAACTTTTTAGCAGAAGAGATGGACGATTTTACAAGATATTAAAAATATTAAGAGTATATTGTAAAATTACGTGTATTGCAGACGAGATTGCAAATCTATAAATGTGTATAAAATGAAAGATATGAAAATATCTAACCGTGTTTGGCTATGCAAATATAATGGCTGAAAAAGGCTTTAAAAACAATCCTTATTATGGCAAATTCGTGAACTCGATCTGTACAGTCCTGCTTACTTTGCTAATCTCCATTCTCTTTGTCTTCCTACAGCGATTTTTATTCCAAACTCGCAACAACTTTTGTTAAAATATCTCAGCATTCCACGTGTGAAATGGGAAAATGAGTAATGAAGAGGTGAATTGGAGGATTGCCTTAGCTAAGAAAGTCCTTAATAGAAAGAAGAGATTATTGTGCTGGCCATTGAACATGAAGGTGATAAAAAGGATGGTGAAGGTATTGTGTGGAACGTGCTCTTATGGGAGGGAGGGCCGAAACGTGGACACTGAGGAAAGAAGAGGAGTGGAAGTTGTAGGCCTTGAAGATGTTGACTTGGAGAAGGATGGAAAACACTCATGGACGGGTAGAGTATTACAAATGACGAAGTCCTTGGAAGAGTAGGAGCGAAGCGGAGAGTGTTGTATCCATCGTCGAGATCATCTAGAATTTCTACAGTACTTTTACTTGCTTGATAATTAAGGGGTAACAGCATTCCTGCAAGAAAAAGATTCACATAGGAATAAAAATTGGTAAAGACACTGTATGCGACAAACACGAGATAATGTGATGATAGAAACACTGGAGAGGTTGCTAAATGGATAGCAGAATAGAGAACAGAGATGAGACCAGACGATGCACATTTAAATTAATTTTTTATTAATCAGCAATTTATACGCTGTCTTTAGTTTCAGTAAATTGAATCAGAATCAATTGACTTTTATATTAATATTTTAATTCTAAATTCTCGGAAAAATTGTAAAGAAAATTTGTTTTTTGTTTTGTTAATAATCTCTGAAACTATTTTTCCAGACAATGCAAAATTAAATTGGTATCTTATGTTTCCATGGCCTTGTCAACTATCTTAATATTTGTTTGGTATCTCTCCGGGGTATTAACCCGTGGTCCATTACTGCAGCATAAAACAGACGTTTCGACCCCGCCGTTGGAAGCCATTTTCAGTGTAACGACTTTAGAGATTGGTACGTTCTTCACCAGTTTTCCAGAGTACTGTGATAAAATACACAGTCCTGTGGAAAACTTTTGCCACACTACTGTGAAAAACTGGTGAAGAACGTACCAGTCAATCAAATCTTTGCACTGAAGAAGCATCCACCGGTGGGGCCGAAACGTCTGTTTTGTACAACAGTAATGGTCATAATAGACCAATTCGTTGTGTTGTTACGAATACTAACAGTGCACAATGTATAGTTACTGGTGGGGAAAAGTGTATTTTGAATAGGCCTACTTTTGGTACGATAGAAATCGCCTTGCCGGTGATCGTCATGGTTCTTTTAGACTCCAACATTGAAAATCTTAAAATTCTCCTTGGCATTCTTCTTCTTCTTCTTCTTCTTCTTCTTCTTCTTCTTCTTCTTCTTCTTCTTCGTCTTTTTCTGTCTCTTCCTCTTCTTCAAGCTTTGGACCTTACGATCCGTTTGCGCGCTCCTTGGTCCGACCACGTTTTCTTTGATCATCCAATATTCCGAGTCCTTTCGGATTGTAGACCAATATTTGTTTTGGTATCCTAATCTTATTATCTCCGTCGCATTCTTGTCTTGACAAATACGACGTGAAATGTAGATATGCACATCCATTTTCAATTTTTTATTTTCATTTTAATAAAAACGTTTAATAAAAACAATATTAATTAAAACGTTCTATCTACGACTGTGTTCGTGTTGGCTTGGCGGTAATGTTGAGAAATGTATTAAACAGTGCTTTGCAGGCGCTTCATAATTTATGAGTTAACGGCTCAAACTATTAGCGACACTGCGGGTGTTAAATTATTGACTCAATAATAATTGCTCTAAATGTATTTGGCATTGATAATTCTGGCACTTACTTACTGTCCTCCATAAGGGGTTGTTAATTCTGTAGCATTAGATAAATTTATTAGTCAGTTCACTAAATTATCTGTTTCGCTTCTTCTTACTTTTTACCTCCCAAATGATGATATCAGATGCCTTGTTGTTACACCTCAACAAGAAAAATAAAACACATCGTCGCCAAAAGAACAGAACTGGGCTCCAAATCTTCTTCTCTTCTTCTTCCATCAGACAATACACGTATCACCTAAAGAACCTAAAGAAATACTTCCATTACACGAACATTTCTTAGGTCTCCCTACATTTCTTTGTCCAATAGGCTAAACTTTGTATTGATAAACTTTCTTTCTGGAATAGTGTACTAACAAAATTTAGACACGTCTGTGGAACGATTCATAGATACCTGAAAAATAAAACACGAAATTTATAAAATTTATGAAATTTTATAAAACTGTGACTGTTTGCACATTCCTGTATTCTAGTGAGACATGGACTCTTGGTAAAAGGGATGTGCAGAGGATTCAGGCAGCCAAGTGAAATTTCTAAGAGGGGCGCAATTTTGTTCTCTCTTGGATCGGAGAAAGAAGGAGGACAGTAGACGCGATTTAAACATTGTATTGAAGACCTCAGAAGGAGATGGTGTGAACACTTGAATCACAGTAGGCCTGATATCCCCCTACCTGTGGCTACCTTGGGTTATCACCCTACTGGGAAGAGAGATGCCGGTAAACCGAGGAGGAGATGGGTTCCGGAACAGGTTTAAGGCCTAGTCCTTAGAGTGGTGATGATGATGAACGTTCTTACAAAACATCGCTCTTTGTTTTCCCTAATGCGATTTTGAAATTAAAAAATTTTCCTCTACAATGCATGACGAATTATTCCGCATACTGACTGAAAGTTGGCCAACGTATAATCTACGTGATGATCAACGTCATGTCACAACAAGACAACGTATATGTGACATCTGGTCTATAGTCTTCTGGACTCCAAGTTCAAAAGACATTGGACTCTTACGTCAAATTCACTGTTTCCATTGGAAAGATATGTTTTACTGCCCAAGTAGCACAGCTTTCTGTATGGGGTCGTAACATCTTAATCTTGGGCTTTGCAAAAGCATACATCATCGAGATCATGTAGAGATTCTAGACTCAATCTATCGTCGTCGTCCTCATCCTTTACGCTTAGCCTAGTAGCCTGTTCCAGTCTCAATGCAATTCATCCAACCATCGCTTACGGGGTCTTCCCACACTTCTCTTTCCCCTTAAATAATAGTCAAGGGCTCTTCTTGAAAATCTATTTGGCTCAATTCTCTCTATGTGTAACCGCCACTCCGTTTTGTACCGAGAAATTTTTTCATTTAAGCTTTCAGCTATGCCAATAAGCTCCATTCCAATATGATCATTTCTGATAAGATCTCTCCTGGTACAGCGCTCAAGAACCTCATTTCCTCTCATTGTATTCTAGATATATATTTAGCCTTTCTAATCCAAGTGTCACTGTCATACAGTAGTTGAGATATGGTTGAGGTATGGCCAACAAATATTTCTTCTTTGATTATAATATTTCAATTGAGTTTCTTTCATTGTTTTCTTCTTTAAATGTTTAATTATACAGCCACAAAGCGACTGTAAGAGACTAATTTTGCTTTTAACCTCCTTATTATTTTGGTATGTGATGCTACACCCTAGATACTTGACGTGTTCTCTTGGCGAGTCCTGTATGACAATCTTTATTCTAAAATGATTTGCCCCAGAAAAGCCATAACTTTTGTTTTGGATAAGGAAATGGTTTGGTTGTAATCTGCCAAAATGTCAGTAAGATAAAACAACGGCCTTTGGAGGTCATTTTCGTTCTCTTGGATGATCGCAAGATTGTCCGCGTACATTAAAATATTTAAATAAAATCCTTTCCTCAAGTATGTTCTGTAGCATAGCTCAGTCGTTGATCTTACATTCCACCCGGCTAATTCCTCTGAGACTTAGGACTCCGTGATTTTTTTAGGTGAATGGGTTACCAGCCTATGCCACAATCCCAACCCCAACAAAGGTTTTCTTCCTTTAGCCTTTGATGATCCAACATCTAACTGCAAGGCAGCAGCTTTACCATACCCTGGCAGAGGATCTATCTTTACCCAAAGAGCCGGGATGGTACCTCTTCCGGATCCGCCGTACCAAAGTTCGTTTTATCCGCCTTCACCGCCATTGTGGTCTTCCCTTAGCCGATATGTTCCAGTTAATTATAGGCGGCGGAAACTCATCTTTTCACCTTCTCTCGTCTGGTACATAACGTATACCCATTGCACGACATGTACCCTGGGACTACGCGATACATGTGTTCGAGAACGTGATAGTAGGATTTGTTGGCACAGCTGAGTTCGATTCCTCGAACCTCTGACTCATTCGTCAGACAAAAGTAGGCATTTATCAGAGTTTTACCGCTGTATACTAATCTGTATTTTATACAACCTCTGAGACCTTTTACCAACCTTTAGCTTCTACTCAATCTATTTGCTTGATAACTAAGACTTGTTATTAATCATGTGGATTGTGATGTTTATCACAAGTTGGCTAGATACATGGTAGAGTTATCTAGATGCATGTGCCGTAATGGTTGCGTTTATGCGCTCGCGCGAATTTTGTATTGTATGACTTTCAGAGATCAGTGCTACAAACCTTCCTGTCTAGCGTATGCGACGCTGTTGTGCCAAGAAATCGGTGATATTGGCGTAGTGGGGTGATTGTCTTAATTCGTTTTGTAAATATGGAAGTCATTAATACAGTCATCTCTCCTAGACTGTAGAGGGTTGTACCAGGAGAGGTCGTATCAGAAATGATCATATTAGAATGGAGCCAGGCATAGCTGAAAGCTTAAATGAGAAAATCTCCCGGTACAAAACGGAGGGGCTGTCCACGTATAGAGAATGGATCCAACTAGATTTTCAAAAAGAGCCTTTGACTATCATCCAAAGGGGAAGAGAAGTGTGGGAAGACCCCGTAAACGATGGTTCTCTATGACTTCTATTGAGACTGGAACAGGCTACTAGCCTAAGCCGTAAAGGATGACACCTAAGATTAATACAGGAAGACTCGTTGACAAAACACAAAACAGGAAAACACTATAGGATCCTGCTTCCGAGGATTATGAAAACAGAAATTCGAAGAACGAACAATGGATTGAAGCGCCGTCTACATATTATGCACAGTTAATAGAATGAACATCCCGTCTTCTTTTCCTTCTACTCTTTAAAATACAAAATGCATGTACCCACTTTCAGTACTGATGATGGCAACGTTGAAAGAGTTTGTTCACCCTTACTTCTAATATTTTTGACGGACGACAGAAATCGGAGTCAAATCGTATGCAAAACTTATCGTACGATATAAATCGAATCCATAAAACGGGTGTTGGAGGAAAGAAAATTTCAGTACATTACGTTACTAGACGAACTCTGTGTATATATGAGTGTGAACGCCGGAGTACAGGAATATTTTTGATTGTAAGAAGGGAAGATTTAATATTGCTGTGTAAAGTATTGAGAGAGCGTTTATCTTTATTTTTGCTTTCCCCGTTTCGACGAAATTTATTTCATCAAATTTATCACTGCCTACCGTCAGCAGCCGTCCGTTTCGATTACCGTCTTGGTCTTTAAACGTTATGAGCAGTCATTCCGCCCCCTCTCACTTTCTCACCCACTGTCTCTCTGTCTACATCTCTCTCTCTCTCTCACTCTCTCTCTCTCTCTCTCTCTCTCTCTCTCTCTCTCTCTCTCTCTCTCTCTCTCTCTCTGTGAACTTGCGTCAGTCCGGTGGTGCTTCCCGGTTCTGTATGTTTCCGGACTTCGACGGTAAGTTGAGGTTCTTTTTTATACCTTTACTAATAATGAACTTTATCTTGTGAAAAACTTACTTTTTTCGTCGGACGCGTTTCGGCTTAAGTATCCGCCTTCTTCAGCTTTTAGTCAGACTGCCATCATTTCGTAACGGTTTTTGTGTGGAAGGTGTAGTGGGGGTGGTGTGTGGAGGAAGGGGATTGGTGCAGGGATTCAACTTGATGTTTGTTTTTTGTAAAATTGTGTCAAAAAGTGTATGTGATTTATATTGTAATTGATCGTTGAGTATGTTGTTTGGTTGTGTTGTGTGGTGTTTATATATTTCGTATTGTTCAGTTGTGTTGAGTTTTCGGCCTTTAGGTAAGTAATGTAAAATTTCGAGATTGGTGTCTATGTTGGTGTAACTGTGGTTTTCTGTGTGTATGTGTGTGGCAAATGCGGAGTGTATATTGTTGTTGGTTAGAGCTTTTAAATGTTCAGAATAACGGGATGAAAAAGATCTTCCTGTCTGGCCGGTGTAGAAACTATTGCAGTCATTACATTTTAATTTGTAAACTCCTGTTTTGTTATATTTGTCTGTCTGTGTTTGTACTATTGATGTGTTTTGTAATGGTATTGGTTGTTCTGTATGCTATTTTGTATTTGTGTTTTCTGAATGTGTTGGCGATTTTGTGTGTGTAGGAGTTGTGGTATGTGAGTGTGATGTATTTATTGTGTTGTGTGCTGATGGTATTTTGTGTTTTGTTGTTTTTGTTTTTGATGCGTTTGTGTAGTGTGTTTATTAAATTAGGGTTGTAACCGTTTTTGATTGCTATGTATTTTATTGTGTTGAGTTCGTCGGTGTAATCTTGTTTATTTAAGGGTATTTTAGTTAGTCTATGGAGCATATGGTTGAAGGCCGCATGTTTATGTTGTGTTGGGTGGTTTGATGTGTTGTGTATAACCATGTCAGTTGTGGTTGGTTTCCTGTATATTTTGTATGTGTGTGTGTTGTTAGTTTTGTTAATTGTTAGGTCTAGAAAATTTATACTATTGTTTTGTTCAATTTCCAGTGTAAATTTTAATTTGTGGTGTATAGTGTTTATGTATTTGTGGAAGTTTTCAACTTGTCTTGTGTTGCCTTTGAATAAAAGTAATATATCATCTACATACCTGTGCCAATATATAATTTTGTTAGTGTATTTGTTGTTGTTTATTATGTGGTTCTGTTCTATGTTGTGTATATATATTTCTGCTAGTATTCCTGATATGGGGGAGCCCATTGGGAGACCTTCTGTTTGTGTGTATATCTTGTTATTGTATGTAAAGTAATTTTGTTCAGTTATTAGTTTGGTCAGTGTGATGATTTCTTGTCTTTTTTATAGTTTTCCTGTAGTCGTGTTTAGCTTTGTAGATGGCGGTGGTTTATTATTTTTTTTGACCCTTCACGCTTCTTAATGAACAGATCTCGGGTAGGCTTAAGTTTCTATTTAACTCAATAGTTTAATTTACACCTGAAGATGAGAGCAGGTTGTTTAGTAGTCGAAACGTTGTGTGATAAATACTAACGATGACTACTGTTCGATCTAACCCTTGTGATAGTACGCCTAATATTTGTCGCTGTACGAAGGCAAGATTTAATATTGCTGTACGAAGTATTGAGAGAGCGTTTATCTTTATTTTGTTTTCCCCCCCTTTTCGACGAAATGTATTTCATCAAATTTATCATTCTCTACAGTCAGCAGCCGTCCGTTTCGATTACTGTCTGGTTCTTTAAACGTTATGAGCATTCATTCCGGACCCTCTCACTATCTATCTCCCTCTCTCCCTCTCCCTCACTCTCTCACTCTCTCTCTCTCTCTCTCTCTCTCTCACACACACACACACACACACACACACACAGAAGGGAGCATGTTTTAACCTCATCTAAATCTGGTAATGTTGAGAAGCTGCAAAATATAATGGACAAAGTTTTATTATTATCGGTCAAAATAATTTCTAATGTCACAGTGTTGTCCCTTTGTCACTTCGAGGGGAAAAATTCAGTTTCATTACTTTATAGAGAAAGCTATGTGTCAATGAGTGTGTACAGTAATTTTTTCACGATTTTTAAAGCAAGCTTGAAAGCCGTCCGTTTCGATTGCCGTCTGGATCTTCTCTCTCTCTCTCTCTCTCTCTCTCTCTCTCTCTCTCTCTCTCTCTCTCTCTCTCTCTCTCTCTCTCTCTCTCTCTCTCTCTCTCTCTCTCTCTCTGTGAAGTAGTGTAGTCAGTGTAGTAGTCCTCTTGAGTCTCTCTCTCTCTCTCTTGAGTCAGTATAGTAGTCCGTTCCGGTTCTGTCCAGTAGACATACAGGGTAAGTAGTGTAGTAGGGTAAGCTTTATTATAGTTTTTCCTATAATTGTATTTACCTTTGTAGGTGGGGGTGGTTTATTAATTTTTAAACGATTCACTCATGTTAGTTAAAGAATCTTGTTGGGTAGGCTTAAGTTTGTATTTACTGTATTAGTTTAACTTACACCTGAAGACACCACAGATTGTTTAGTAGTCGAAACGTTGGGTGATGAGTTATAACGATGGTTATACTAACGATAATACATTCCGACGATGTGTCCGACCTAACACTTCTGTAGGTAATATTTTTGCCCGCATGAAGACAAGATTTAATATTGCTGCGTGAAGTATTGAGAGAGCGTTTATCTTTATTTTGTTTTCCCCTCTTTTCGACGAAATTTATTTCATCAGCATTATCATTGCCTGTCTATTTCGATTACCGTCTGAGACTACCAACCTATATGAGAGCAGTCACTCCCCCCTCAATCTCTCTCTCTCTCTCTCTCTCTCTCTCTCTCTCTCTCTCTCTCTCTCTCTCTCTCTCTCTCTCACACACACACACACACACACACACACACACACACACACACACACACACACACACAGATACACACAGAAAGGAGCATTTGATGACCGTCGTCGTTTTGAAATTATTCCTTCTTTCATGTCTGTATCACAAGGTAGACGAATTGCCTACTGAAAATGTTTTTGTTTTCATTGCAATTTCAACGCGTGTTTATACACTACGAATATAGTTTGTATTATCCTTTGTGTGTTGTGTATTTATTTCCCACCGGAGTACTGAGCAATTCGTCTGTTTCCTTTGCCTCGCACAATTTTGTTTCTTATTTTCCCTTTCCTTTTGGGATATATTTATTTCGCCCGCCCAAATATTATACATACACTATAAAGTTAGAACAAATTGTAAAGGTCAAATTCAGACAATCCAATCGGAGAGGTGTTATATCTCTTTTTGAGTTTCGTTTTAGGTGATAGGCTATAAACATCCCCGTGACCTGTCTACAAAGATAAAGATCTGATGTTCATGAAATATTATACAAACAATTCGATTAAGGCTTTAAATTGTCAAACTTGTTTAAACCACAAATTAAAATAAAGGCTACCACAAATTAACAATGGTTTTATTTCACGGTTTATTTCCTCATATGATTTGTGGTAACATTTTCTGACAGAGGTTGCTTTATTCCTACTGAAATAACATTAAAAGAGTCTAAAAAACCTATTTAATACAGCAAACAAATAGTTACAAAACTCGTAGAATCCACTAAGCAATAATTTGCAACGAAATTTGTCTCGTGCAGTAAACGCTGTTGTTGTTCGCCGATGGTGAAAGTTGATGGATGTTCGCAGAACTTGTGAAGAATTGAAAGTCAATGTAAAGTCAATGTAAAAAAGACAAATCACGGTGATCAGAAAAATGAGCAAGACTGCACAGATTAAAGTAGGAAATTAAGAAATCGAAGAAGTGGCAGTTTAAAAAAAAAAAAACCCGGAATGTTTAGTTAAAGCGGGCATGAGTTGTAGTGGACATGTGAAATGCAGAATTGACTTAGCTGAGAAAGCCTTTTACAGATAGTGAAGATCACAGTGCAGGGCACTAAGCATAAAGCTCAAGTAGAGGATGGTGGAGTGTTTTATTTGGAGTGTGCTTCTATGGGGGACAGTAACTTGGACAATGAAGAAAGAAGAGGAGATGTGAACATAGAGAATGTTGAAAAGAATTGACTGTAATGAGGATTGAGCGACAAACGAGAACGTGTTTGGAAAGAAAGGAGATTGTTGGATGTTATCAAGGGCAGGAAGGGAAATTGATTGAGACAGTGAATAAGGGAAACACGGGGTAATGCGATGGTAGAGAAACCTGAGAGCTGGTAAATGGAAAGCGGAATAGATGTCGGAAGAGAGAGCAGATGAATCGAACGATACAAGGATGCGACATCAGGAAATTAACAGACTGGCCCAGGATAGGAAAGAGTAAAGGGGCATGTCTTGTAAAACCTGTTCTTGGGTATTCCATCATATTACAACACTGCGCATGCCCTTCATTATCACACTCAGCGTTAATTTCATAGCAGATCTTACTTAAAGAACACGTTTCACACTGGATACGGGTGTTTTTGTTTATTATAACCGCTAATCAAAGCCGTGAGTAAAGTTTTCTCTGGTGTTAAATTATTTATTTTACTTATTTATAAGACATAAAATGTGCACACAGTATTTACGCTATGTATAAATATTCTGCTTCGTATTTCTTGTCATGCCCCAACGTATCTGGGGCACAAGTACACGTGCTACCGTCTGGTGGGACAAACACACACACACACACACACACGCACGCACACACACACACATACACATCCGTAACAAATTGCTTTCGTTGCCGACAGCTATTGAAGACGACCCTTGAATTTGAACAAAAGGAAAACACACAGAGCGCGGCACGCCACGCCACACCCCGGCCTCGTGACCCCGCATAATTAATTTAATTAATTTTCGCACGCCCGCCGTTTCTGCTTTAATCTATAAATCTTTTCTCTGTGTTGTCCTTACTCGTTGTAACGTGTAGTTTCCATGTGGTCCCCGCACCCTTTCCTTTAAATATTCATTTATCTTCTCTCTCTCTCCCTCTCCCTCACCTTCTCTTTCTTCTCTCTCTTTCTCTCTCTCTCATTACCTGTATTTATTTTTCTTTCTCTTTATCTGTCAATCTATCACCACTTTTGACACACTCAGAAATGTAAATAATATGAAACACGTCTTTTGCCGTACATTATTCTTTTGAGTCGTTTTCTCTTCTTCTTCTTCTTCTTCTTCTTCTTCTTCTTCTTCTTCTTCTTCTTCTTCTTCTTCTTCTTCTTCTTCTTCTTCTTCTTCTCCTTCTTCTTCTCCTTCTCCTTCTCCTTCTCCTTCTCCTTCTCCTTCTCCTTCTCCTTCTCCTTCTTTTTTTCTTCTTCTTCTTCTTCTCCAATTATTATGGTATATAAACCTGTTCCGGCTCCCATCTCATCCTTGGAACGACTCACGTCTCTTCTATCTATGGTTTTATAGTTCAGTGCTGTTATCGGCAATCCATCCTGTGTCATCCTTTGCAGATGATCCCACCATTGTATCATTTTCTTCTACCACTATAATCATCGCCGTCATTGTTATCGTCATTATATGGGATTCTACTGACTGGGAAGCGCTCTACATTACTGTTCTCTTTAATTGCTCTGTCTTATTACTGATGTTTACCATAACAAATTTAAACGTTTTGGACGTTTTGCAAAAAAAGTACCGCAATTAAATAAAGTTTTTTACAGGTTTAAAGTTTTAGTATATTCTGTTATTATAGTGTTTACTTATTTATTATTACTGCATTGTATAAACATGGAACAATGCTGAAAATACTGATATTTTTTATTCTATACCGGTGCGACCGTGGCGTAGTGGATATCGTGTGTCGCTGCTATGCTCTCGACGCGTGTTCCATTCCCGTCGGAGTATTCTGATTTAGAGATGACCGTGGTCCCCCTGTTATCACCGTCATCATCATCAGTAGCTCCACAGCCCACCGTCGGCCTCAGCTTCCCTCACGATTTTCCTCCAGACTTCCCTATCCTTAGTCAATGTCCACCAATTTTTCACTCCAAGTACTTTCACACCTTCTAAGATTCCACCAGTCCATAGTCTAGGTCTTCTACGTCCTCTCATTTCTTTTGGTGTGCATTTTATAACCCTCTTAAAAACATAATGTCCACTCATTCCCTGTACATGTCCTACCTATGTCACCCTAGATATCCTAAATGGTGTTATAATATATAACCCATAAATGAACCCTATAAATTTTTTATAAGGTTTCCTTATAAGTATTTTCCTTCCAAAAAATGCAAGTCGCAACAGGTCGACCTGTGTCAGTACCCATGTTTCACTTCCGTACATCAGGACATGTCTTGTTTCATCATATAGTATTTCATCAGCCTATTGTAGCATTTATTAGCATTATAAATTTATTTTATTTATCTCTTCAATTATATCATTGTTACCATTTACAAGAGAACCCAAATACGATAAACTTGAGACCCTTAAAAATTTATTATTTCTAAATGTGGTGCTGATGGGTTACAAGTTCTCCTAATTTATACTATCATATATTTAGTTTTCTCCTCATTTATCCTTAACGCTATTTCCTCAGCTGAATGGTGTGAATGCTTTCTTTACATCATTCTCTGACCTTCCCATAATACCTACGTCATTTTGATAATTATGTCAACAGTTGAATAGACTTGAAGAATATTGTTCCCCCTGTTTGGATACCTGCATCTCTAACAAGCTTTTCCAAGGCTCTATTAAAGAGCAGACATGAAAGTGAGTCGCCTTGTCTTTAGCCCATTTGTAAATTGCAGAGGTTCTGTCATAGCTGTCACAAACCAGCGAGATATATCTTGTCTAGTGCAACCCTTACTCAACTATGCCGTTCGGATCCGGCGTTAAATGTAGATTCTGTGTGAGAATCTGTAATACACGCACAACGGGTATGTGCGGGAAGACAGTGGCAAACCAGCAACACATATCTTGGCGTAGTATAAGCCCTCCCCAACTATGCCGTTTGGATCCGGCGTTAAATGTAGATTCCGTATACCTGTGAGAGCACCTCTAACACACGCATCACAGAGAGTGGCCAAACCAATCGACATTCTGACGACTCTAGAAGAATACCATACCAATGTAGAGTCAAGAAAATTTCCTTTTCTATTTAGACACGTTTCAAGCAATACGCATTGTGCTCATTATCAGCCATTTTAGTTTTCCATCTGGTGAAGCGTCTACATATATTGGTCGGTTGATGCTGTTGGCTTTTGATTGGTTTTTGTTAATTGGTGCTAATTGGAGTTACTGTGATCCAATGTGGTGTATATAAATTTCCTCTGTCAGTGTTTCCAGTGTTTAGTGTTTTTTACGAATTCTGCCCTATTTGTATTGATCTGTATTTGTTCGACTAATAAATTGTTTTGAGTCTTATGCTTAGGTCCCTATTATCTGTATCCAATACGATAACCTATGATAAAAACTCGTACGACATGTACAACCTTTTTTTTTTTTTACATGTTCGAGGCTGGTCTGTGAGGACCAGACTCCGGCTGTACTGAGGGAAGCCCCCTTCAGGCATTTAGGAAATAATTGTGGATTCGCACGCCAGCGCACCCCGGTTGTTGAGAGGTTGAAGGCACCAGAAATGTAAAGGAGATTGTGACTGTGTGAATGATGTAGTGTGGCAGCCCCTTGGAGTGGGTGGGGGAGGGGTGTTTTAGTGCCAAACTACAAGACGAAGGCGACCAGAGACCAGCAGCGTGTGACGCTAAAGGTGGCAGGAAGTGTCGTAATGGCGTCAAGGGATCGGCGTGGGACAGGTAATATGGGTTTTGTGTTGGGCAGTTAGGTTTTGTGGAATTGAAATTATTTTATTTTATTATTTCGTTGTAGGTGGCCTTGTTAACATCGGTTGAAATCGGGGATTCGTTGTAGATTCTGAACGGGGCAGGGGAGTTGTATGCAGGTTGATTTTATTTTATTCAGCTTGTTGGGTAAAAACAACTTCAGCTCATCAGTTGGGTCCGAGGATTCTCCTGATGCAGGTTCTGCGCCTATTTCTAGCTGGAGGTACAATAACAGAAACGAATGGGCCGTTTTATGCACTGACGTACGATACGATTATCGTTCCGAACACAAAAACATATTGTGGTGTCCTAGGAAACGCATCAGATAAAAAGTGGGACGAGTTGTCTGGATACGTGGGCTGTAATGGTTCGGTTTATGCGCTCGCGCGAGTTTTGTATCGTATGATTTTCAGACATCAATGCTACTAACCTTCCTGCTTAGTATCGCGAGGCAGCTTTGCCAAGTGATTAATGTTATTCACGTGGTTTATTAATTTTTATTGTAAATATTTAAAACATTAATACTGAAAGCCTCATCGACGAAATCCAAAACAGAGAGCACTATGGGATCCCGCTTCCAAAGCTTATAAAAATAGACCGATAAGCGGCATAGGACACAGAGGGATCGATTTTCAGTACTGATGATGGCAGCGTTGAAAGAGTTTGATCACACCTGCTTCCGATATTTTTTACGCACAACAGAAATCGGAGACAAATCGGATGCAAGTCTTATCGTACGATGTAAATCGGATGCATGAAAGAGACCTTACATGTGTGAAGATTGTTTCCAAACGATCAACACACAGATAAGTCACCAGACAGGAAACGAACATGGCTGACGATTAGTAAACTGCGTAATGGTCGTAACATATCTAAGTAAGAATAGAGCATAGTGATAAACATTCCTTACTTAGCCTAATTTAGTCTTCCCTTAATGTCGTCACACATGTTTAAGCAATGAATTATAAATCGGTAAAGCATTTAGAAATTTATATGTCAAGAAAGAACTGTAGCAAGAACCTTGTTAATTACAAAATTTTTAAATAAAAAGGTTTTGACCTTAACGACATAAGAAAAGAATCTTAAACAGAAAGTAATTTCTTCCAGATACAGGCCACTTTTAATCTGGGAATATCGTAAAGGTTATTAATATATCACGTGTTTAATGAATGTGTGTGTTTTGGCGGGGGGGGGTATGTGTGTGAGTGTGTCTGGGCACAGGTGTCACCTTGTCACATTTCAAGGTCGTAGTGTAATTCCCCATACTACTAGTATTGCGAACATTACACCCACACTGCATCTCTGTGACACAAAGGGTCTTGCACACGCGCGCATTCGTGCACACAATTCTCGTTATTATTCCCTCTGACGACTTTACTTGACCTATATTGTGTTAAACCTTTACAATCGTCGATCCTTTAAGAAACCGTTGTTCGACTGGAAACAGAGCGCAACGCAATCATGAATCTGAGAGGCGATCGAATGTGTGTGTGTGTTGGGTCTGATATTGTTACAATCTTAATCTAATATTGTTACGAATATAGAATGGAACATATCTACATTTGTAAAGGTAAAGTGCTCAGTTATAAAGGTAAAAACCTAGTGAGGAATAAAATAGTTATAAACAACACTACTTTAGAACAAGTGAGCCGTTTTAAATACCTCGGCTGTGCAGTAAGTACAAGTCTGAATATTATATAAAAGAGAAGATAAATAAATTTAGGAATATTTGTGGTACGATTCACAGAAGTCTTTGAAATAAAACAAGACACAGCACAAGGATTTAATTTTATAAGACAATTATTGCAATACTCACATTGATTTATGCGAGTGAAGCATGGGTCATGACAAAAAAAAAGGAAAGCGGCAAGATTCAGAGTGCTGAAATGCAGTTTCTTCAAAATACTTTAAATTAAACATTACAAGGTAGAATAAGTAATGAGGATATCAGAGCAGAACTCGAAGTAAAGGACATAAATAAAATAATTTCAATTTACATGAGACAATGGTGGGATCATCTGCAAAGGATGACAGAGATCGATTGCCAAAAGCGGCACTGAACTATAAAGCCATTGGTAGAAGAGACGTGGGTCGTCCGAGGATGAGATGGGTACCGGAACAGGTTTATACATATAACCTAATCATTGAAGAGAAGAAAAAAAGAAATATAATGGCTTTAGTGTTTTCTTCGGGAATTAGTCAGTTCTTTGAAAGTTTTTTCCGTATATGAAGTTTCTTAATCTCTTGTGTGTTTTCCTTTTTTTCATTGCATTGCACAGCATTATGTGTGCGGGGTGTCTTTGCACCCGTGGCTTGACTGCAGCATCTGTGTCGTGCCCAATGGCTGCCAGAATATAAACTTAGTCTGGATCAGTCGCAGGGTAGCCTAAATCTGGGAAAGGAAACCTCCAGCACGTTAACACAGAAGGTGTTCCTTTTTTATACTACTTTTATGTTTATAATGTTTTCTAACATACACATATTTTAACATTTATAATCTCATAAAGTCAGTGGGAAAAGGAACAAGGAGAGAATCTTGGAAGTTTTTTTATAAGTAGGCCTTCAAAAACAATTAACTGACTTCTGAACAAATATAATCATGTGCTCTTCATATAGGCAACCTGCGTGGCGTGTACGGCATTCGGTCTGCGGATTGTGTATAATGTCCAGTGTTTTCTGAGCGCTTTTAACTAAGCGATTATTCTAGACGCATGACCCAGAATGAGGTAGATTCATCTCGAATCTCGGCGGAGTATAAATAAATTGCCAGCGTCCAGCAAATCAATTGTGTACTGTAAATCTAAATCATAAATACGTGCCTCATTAGTTAGTATCTGAGAATGTGATTAACTGTCCATGTCAGTATCGCGTCATAATTGTAGTTGTTGTGTGCACGCATCTGTAATATGTGACTTGTATTATTTAGCGCGATGCTGTCAAATAGATGATATCTGTTGTGTGTTAGTTTAATAGATGTCGGAGGATCGTAAGCCTTAAGAATTAAAGTACACCAGCGTGTTTGTTTACTTTTACAGTAATTAACAATTTCTCTGTGTTCAATTTTTATGTTTTCACTGTTCAAGACGATGATCCATCCGACCTTGCGTCGTTTAAAATAAATAAACACTATAACCACTATACCATATTTTATAGTGTATAATAAATATTTGCTTGATATAAAAAACGTATTTTAAGAACAATGTTTAGAGGAGTACAAAAAAATGGAATTTGGCTATAATTATAAATTATACCATCTTTACAAAGAGCTGGACATTGTCAGGATAATCAAAGACAGGAGATCAAAGAAGGTGGGTTGGACACAGAGAGAATGGAGGAAGCACAGACTACGAAACATTCTTTTTTCCAGAAAGCAATTTGTAGTAGAGCAAGGGGAAGACCCCGAAGTACATTCAAAGATCACATAGAGGAAAACCTCACAACGCTGAACATAAGAAACTGAAAACTCGAGGCACGCAATAGGAAACAATGAAGTCGACTCACGGAGCAGTCCAAGACCCACCAAGGGTTGTAGAGCCACGGCTGATCTGTTTGTCATATTATTTTAAACATTTCATATTTGGTAACGTATTAACAATTTAGCAATAGCACCCACGCGTGGCAAACACACACACACACACGTAAACATCGCTGGACGAAAGGGCTTCTTTGAAAAGTGTTTTTTTTATTATTATGAAAATGGTGAGTAGGAAAGCAAAACAATTACAGAAATAGAGGCTACCAGACATCGCTGAAGACGATATGACCGCGTCTGCCCTATGGAATAAAAATTAAAGGAAGTTCTTTGACAAAGTATTGTATTAGGATAATAATTAAATTCATCATCATCATAAGTTTAATCTTCACAACACGGAATAGCAAGGTGCTGCCTGTTCCGCCTTCAAAAATCCTCCGGCCAATCTGGGTCTACCCACATACATTTGTGTCTTATAAGCTTATATTTCCAGACTTGTTTGGCCAGTTTAAAATCTGGCATTCTTTCTAATTGTTCTTTCCACCGTTGTTTATAATCTTGTAATTTTTCATTCAATGTAATAACTTATAACTGTTCTCGTGTGGCCTCATTTCTTATATGGTCATAATAATTAAATTAGTTTATTTATTTCAAGAACCGCGAAAAGAAATGTAGGGAAATAATATGCGGTAGAATATTATTGTTTAGTATTTATTTGTAAATTAGATCATTTCCATACGTAGGCAAATACAACATCTGTTACCAGAATTCGCTCTTCACACAACTTTTTGAATTTAAATTAACAAAGTTTCAGTCCTACATTTGAATCTTTTTTTGCATTTAAAAATTACGAGAAAATAAAATTGCTTCATACTGAATTAACAGTTGGAAATTAGATTTCGTGTTTAATAATACCGGGTTGTATGTTTGTCGTTTCGCTGTTTAATGTATTCAGGCTGCGTGGCGTGACTTTTCCAGACGTGACACTAGTTTACTTTAACACAAAGCCTAAGTTTATAATTTTGTAGACTTTGCTATTGTGCGCATATTTCTGTTTTAAATATTACTGTAGGAATTATTGGTGACAGAGTAGTACAGCATTCTTACCAACAACAGTCTGAATACAGAATTCTCTTTCCCTCGATGAACACGTGCACAGTGTTGGTACCAATCTCATGGCTCTGTACCACCTGAGAGCGGACATTAAACGAATCTACGAAACATCTACCTCACTACGAGGGTCAGTTGAAAAGTTTGCGGAGTGACATCTGTAGTTTAGCGGTAAAACTAAGATTTTTCTTGTGCTGCAAATTTTTGTATTTTATGTGAACACCTGTTAATTTCCAGATATATCTGTCAATTTGTTCACTTCTTACCAGCTGTTTGAAATTTCTCTGTAGCGCGCGTTTTAAAATGCAAAAAATCATACATCGTGTTGTGGTGAATTCTCACTTAAAAACGTTTTAACGCTAATGGAAAATCAAAACGAAATTGTAAATATGTCAGGAGATGCTGCACCTTCACAAGCAACGGTAAGTGGGGCACACTCGAGTTTAAACGTGGTCGTACGAGCATTGAAAACATGGTCGCACTGGAGGCCCAAAAATGCAACAACTCCAGATGGGCCAGTCATCTTGCACAACCCTTTTTCACACCAAGTTCTTGAGTTAAAGTACGATGCACACGCTCATATGAGATGCCTATCATTAGCAACGTCATCCACTCCTCAATCTGCAGTCTTCCAACACCTTATGAAATTTTTTCAATAATCTCAATTTTTGTTGCAGTTTTTCGACGTTCACTGCTGGGATCGCCTTTAGTGCTTGTACGACCACGTTTAAACTAGAGTGTGCCCTACTTACCGTTGTTTCTGAAGGCGCAGCATTTCCTAACACATCTGCAATTTCGTTTTGATTTTCCATTAGCGGTAAAACGTTTTTAACAGAGAATTCACCACAACATGATGTTTGATTTTGTGCTTTTTAAAAACACGCGTGAAAGGGAAATTTCAAACAGCTGGTAAGAAGTGAATAAATTGACAGATATATGCCTATATGGAAATTAACAGGCGTTCACGCGAAATATACTACGTCTTGCAGCACACGAAAGATTTTCGTTCTACCACTGAGCTAAAAATGTCGCTCCCCGAACTTTTCAACTGACCCTCGTAGTTACATGAGAATGTAATGACCCCACTCCGCGGTTGGAGTGGAATCGATTGTAAACAGCGTGCGTTGTAAGCAGATTGATATATGGCCAAAGGTGAAAATAATCGGTGCTCCGAGGTCAACCAACTAACTGCTGACCCATTACGCAGCTTCTTAGCGCGCGCTACTTCCTTCGCTGAGTGAACCACGACTGCTCCAATTTGTTTATTTATTTTTCTCGTCTGTAATATTGCACAAATTACTCCGCTGGCGCATTTCGGTCCGTTTTGTTTTTAATTAAAGTCAAATTTCACAAATTTGTACTTATTTTAATAGGCATTATATAGGCCTACATCAATTTTCTCATAATTACATTCTCTACAAAGTAAGTTAGAAATTTGTATTTGTTCATTGGGAAACTAACAAAGTTATTTTATCCCAAATCTAAAAAAGTGTGTTTTTCGACTCCAATGTTTTGTGTTGTATACAGTTTTTCTTAGAAATTAGTTAAGATAGAGCTCCAGGACTTCTTTATTCCATTTTTTGGATCAAAAACCATAAGAAACCACTAAATTTGCCCTTCATTTTATCCTTCAAGAATTTCAGTATGGCGTCATTTTACCGTGGAAGTAAAAAATCAGGGCGAACTGCTTCACGGGCCATAACTCGCTAACGAACCGTTTTTGGACCCATGTTTATATGATTCTTTTTTTAAGTTTTATCTATAGAGTCAGGTTCCCAGAGATTGCCGTGCAATTTTGAATCATCCTATATATTGATTCATAACCGTAAAAAGTGACCGACTCTACGAATACGTGAGACGTTTTGAGAGAAGAAATTAAAAAAAGAGTTCTACGATATGTTTACCGGGCTGTTAGGCTGTGGCCCAACGTTCAAATCTTCAGAAGCGCCGGACATTTTGGCGGCGGCCATCTTCAGTGGTACGAGAACAAGGTAGTAATGCCCGCTAAAGCAAAAACTGAGATTAAAGTAAAACCAGACACACCCTTTTGTAAATAACTTCTGTTACGGCTGGTCATGACCCCGGCTACGAAATTACTGTGGTAACATCTTGTACAGGCACGATGTGGCAGAAGTCATTTACAGAAGGATGTGTCTGGTTTTTCTTTAATCTCAGTTTTTTCCATAGCAGCCATTACTACCTTGTGAACGCACTACTGAAGATGGCCACTGATGGCGTTTCTGAAAATGTGAACATTGGAACACATCCTAATAGCCCGGTAGACGTATCGTACAGCTATGACAACTGCGGCCGTTAGAGTTTGCACTGCACAGTTGGGCAAAATTGATTTTAACTCTGAATGATGACATGAGCCTTATATATATATCTGTAGAACCATAGAAAAACAAAAAGGAAGAGAACAACAACAACAACAACAACTACTACTACTACTACTACTACTACTACTACTACTACTACTACTACTACTACAATAAGAAACACAATTAACACTAAAGGTCGCGTTAAAAGTAGCAATACGTTGATGCCAAAAGTACTGCAAAACATTAGAAATAAATGTCACAATTACTAAAGAAATGAAACAGAATTGTTACAAAAATATTTAAGAATTTAATTTAAAAAAAAAAATGATTCGAGTAAACTCAAGGAGAGAAAATGTTCCATATTGTTACAATTCTTTCTAGTCGTGAAACACTACGGCTTGAACTCCCTACAACTGGTAGACTAATAAAAACGGCAGTAAAGGTTATTAAAATAAAAGTAAAAGTAAGAATAAATATCCTGCTGTATTCCGCCACGTCGTCTTCAGTTTGCTAACGGCCGTTGTTGGAAACGTAAAAACGGATGTTTCTTTTCTCGCTGTGTCTCTACCTAACGAGGCGTAGCGAAATAACATCTGACCATAATTCAGACTAAGTGTTGTTTCACTCTTTTGTATATTCTTTTCTTCTTCAAATAGTTCTGTTAAACAGTTACATGGAGCAAAATTTTTTCATACAGGAAAGTGGCCACGTTTATAAAATTACGCTTTGGCAACAACAAAATCGGTATGGAGAACTGTACATGACTTCCATGCTTTAATTATATACAAAATTATTTTTAATATGTACACTCAGAACGAAACCAAGAATATCAGCACGTTTTTGGCAAAAACGCTGTGAAAGATAATCAAAATACGAATTGTACCTAGTTGTTATTATTTTAAAGATAAAGAGTTTATTTGATTAAATTATCTTTTATTTAAACAACGCGAAAGAAAGCGAATACCCCCCAGCGTTTGTTGCCTGTGAATTTCTGAAAACGAAAAATTATTTTGCCGTATCCGTGGTTACGTAGCATGGAATGATATCAATTGTTAATATGTTATTGAAATTTTTAAGTTTTCGGTGGAATAAATTTATAACATCATTAAAAAAAAATTACCCTCCCCCTTCAACTACCCTTTTCATTTATAGATATTTCATCTACCTTTCTACAGTGGATTATTATGACCTTCTCTTCAGGACACTTTATTTATCAAAATTAGGTACTTTACTCTTGTTAAAACGTGTAACGTTGCAGGTAATATTCCTTGTATCCTATTATCCCTTCCCCTTAACCGATCTTCAACAAAATCAATAGGCCTCTACAACTCCGGCATATATGCAAAAAAATATTTGATTCTAACATTGTCCTCAGGCTTTCACGGCCGGTGTCGGTTGTAAGATTAAAGTTATCCGGGCTGTTTGGCCGTGATCCATGGTTTATTTCCAAACCAATAACTGGAAATAAACTGGTTTGGAAATAAACCATGGACCACGGCCAAACAGCCCGGATATCTTTAATCTTACAATTATTTGATTCTGTTTGAATTTGCGGTAATCGTTCGTCATAGAAAAATTCTACACATAGACATACTGACACACACTTTTCGGAAAATTACTTTTCTTCATGTTTTGAGGGCAGTAAAATCAGAATCTGCCCTTATCTCGAAGACGATTTTTTTCTCGATCACCATACTTCTATTTCCTTATGGAACATGGAAATAAAAATTAGTTTCAAAAAAATTTAATTTTTATCCAGCCTACTAGAGAATTTTTCAACAGTTTTGTTGGCTTAAGATGGTTGCCATCACGTGTGCCTTACCTTACACTTGTACTACGTTGAATGGAAAATAAAAACAAAAGTGCCTACGTGACTCCTCTCACGCTGCGATGGCGTGATAGTTCCAGTCGTTTAGAGATCATTCTGCGTATCAGAGTTGCGTCATGTTATGGATTCTTCGGGATTCCTCCCTTCAGACGTTGCTTGACTACCCTAGCAGTATTCTGGCCGGCTGTGTCACTACAGTGCATGGTATAAATACTGGATTAAAAATAGTCAAGAGGCAGTTACACCTGGCAATATTACAAATGCAGATCCAAATGAATGTTGCAGTTCAGTGGGAAGTGATTATTGTGTTAATCGGTGAAACACGGTAACAATGTGACGTTTACTGTTGTGTCCTGGATAAATGTATCTTGAATTATTGTATAAGAACGCCTTTGTTGATTTCTAACGGTTGTTTGTGGCTAATTAAAGTTTTCAATTAGCGACTTCATCGGTGTCAGTTACTGTGTTTCCACTGTACAACACGACGATCTGTATGTCCGTCGTAACAATACGTTATTAGTGATAGTAAGAAGTGTAGAAAGGATTTCCTTCGGGACAGAGTTCTGGCAAGTTCTGCGGTCGGTAGAATTTAGATGTTTGTCAATGAAACAACAAAAATTAAAAGAAATAGTTTGTGTAATTTGATTTTATTTTTACCTGATGTAGTAAGGAGATAATTATGAAATATGAAGGTTGTGGAAACGAAATATTTATTTCGTTGAACTTTCTTGTTCAGCATCTTCGAGTAATCGTGAAAGGTTTATTTATCATATAATAAAACCTTATAGTAGGCGAGCCGGCACAGTGGTAGTGTCTCTGTCTCACAATCAGAGCGTTGCTGTGCTGCCGATGTGGTAAGATCGAGTCAAGGTCACGCCTCGATTTGCTCGTCCACCCGCACGTACGCGGACAAATAATACGTACGACTTCTCTGGCATACCCGGGCCAGATAAGTAACAAGGGCACACAATATACTACACACATAAACAACACTCTTCCCCCCCCCGCACGGCTTGCCCCCGGGCGTGGGTTAAAGGTTGACTAATATCTCTCTGGCTGGGGTGGGGCGTGAGTTCTATCACGGCCGGCGGGCGCAACAGGTCTATAACCTAATGCCTGAAAGTGAAGATGATGATAAAACCTTATAATAAAGTTATTACCTAAAATAAAATAAATATTTGCATACAAATATAATATTATACTAAATGAAATAAAATAAATGAAAAAATGCTAGTAGGTATGTAACGGACGCTCGCGCGCGCGCGTGCACTTCTCAGCATACAAGAAAGTAGTACAGAACTTTGTGTGGTCTCATATAAAAAACGTTTATTTATTACTCCGAAGGTTTTCACAGCCGGAACCAATGTTAAATTGCGGTACCGGGCTGTTTGGCTGTGGTCCAGTGCTAAAATGTCTAACAAACGTTTCGACCGTACCATCGACGGCCATCTTCGGTGCAAGTTATGAGCTTGTGCTAACGTAAGGTAACACACGTTAGTTACCACCGTACTCATAATTTGCACTGATGATGGTCGTCGATGAAACGTTTGCTGGAGATTTTAGCACTGGACCACGTGCAAACAGCCCGGTATCGCAATTTAACAACACGTTTATTTGTTGTTTTAGGAAGTGAGACCTTTAAAACGTAATAGAGTCAGAACGTGTGTTATAACAAAGACGATGAAAACATAAACATGCCGGTATAGTCACACACTATCTTCCTGTATAATGGATAGACAGCTTCTTCTTCCAGGTGATGCCCTAGTGTTTTCAATCTTTTTTATGGTTCGCAAGCCTGGACTTTAATGACAACTACCAACAAGAGACTAGTGGCACTTGAAATGTGGACCTACAGAATGATCTTCAAAAGTTGATAAGAGGCGTAGGATAATACAAGAAGAGGTGCTGAGAAGACTGAGGAAGAAAATGGAAGTAATGAATATTATATACTTACGAAAACTCCAGTGTTTATAACATGTAATGGGAGGAGAAAAAATCAACTTTGCAGTTCAGAATACAAGGAAAAATACAAGGCAGAAGAAGTCGGTGTAGAAGGCGTATTTCCTGGTTATGTGACCTAAGAGACTGATTCCAGCGTAGCACAATCGAATTATTTAGAGCAGTTGCATCTAAAATCAGGATGGCCGCGATGTTTGCCAACTTTCTCAGAGGAGACGTCATTTAAAGAAGAGAGAGAACGGTCTAGGTTAGTTCAGTGATTTGAAAGAAACATTAATTACGAGGAACTGGTTGCATGGTTATATTTGTGTGACAAAAGGAAATGTTGACAACGAAGGGCGATGGCAAAGGTTTAAGCGCACTTTGCTTTTATTCAAACAGTAACAACAGCAAAGCAGGCTAATGTAATTCCAAGTAAGAACGCGTAATTCTGTATTCACACAGTTGGCAACAAGACTTCTTAGCTTTAATAATAGAAGAACAAAGACTTTGTAAATGAAGATTTAAAAAGTTTTTATCATATCAAGAGAAAAACGGTTTCTTTTTTTTCTCTTAGTATGAAAACGTGGTATTGTTTCTTGTTACCTCTTTTTCTTATTCAATATGCTCTTTGACTTTTTCTTTAATGTATATTTTATTAGTACACCTTTTCCTTCATATTTATTGTATTTTGGATTACCAAAGACTTTTGTTTCTGAGTGCACCTAGTATGCGCGTGTTGTAACGATTCAAAGTTTTAGTAGATTATAGGACGTTGTGTACTGAAAAAGTTTGTTGATACACAAACACACACACACAACAGTGTAAAGTTTATACGTCTACATCACTTTTCACCATTCTTTGCAAATTTCAATAACTTATTAGGGTGTCCATGAATAAGAGGAATGTTGTTATTCTTAAAAGAGGTGTTTTTACCAGCACAATCACATAGATTCACCATTTCGTTGACACACGCCTGTTCTGACAACATAAAATGATGTCAATGCCAATGAAGTCTTAACAATATGTTGAGTTATATGTTCTCGACTTTTTGATAATAAGGTTGCAAAATTTATTTGCCAGCTCAGCTCAGGTTTTACAAGGTAATGGCTGTCCCTGCGCTTCTTTATGGAAGTGAGTCATGGATAATGGAGAAAGAGAGATAAAAACCGCATACAAGCCGCGGAACTTTCTAAGACAAAGGTTTTTTTTAAAAATATGTAAACACTTGGTATGTTTTACAGTTTGTATTTAACACTGACAGCTGTTTCAGCTTATTAAGCTATTCTCAAAAACATGGCTTTATAGTATAGAGGAAGCTATTACATTAATAGTTTAGTTGTTCCATCGCTTTGAGAATAGCTTAATACGCTGAAACAGCTGTCAGAGTTAAATAAAAACTGTGAAATGTACCAAGTGTTAATATATTGCATCAGAACACAGGATGATAAGCTATGTTGTTTATATCAGAGCACATGGATGACGAGCATTTTCTTGTTTAAATTTGTTTTATGTAATATTTTGTCTTTTAGTCGTAAGTTTTGTATTTTGAAATGGATAAGCATGTAGGGTATACCAAACTCTCCATAAGAAGGTGTTCTATATTGTCATGTATTTTTTGTGTGAATTTGTGCGCGTGTGCGGGTGTGATAATCTGTGATCGCTATAGCTTTAGTGGTAGTAAACCGATTGACGTGAAACTTTGACAAGGAATTATTTAGGTAAATAGCTTCAATTTGTGTATACTCTGAGGGTCATAACTATTTTAGAAATATGTTTTTTTAAAGGGAAGAAAAACTCAATTGTAACTCTTATCAATGATAGGGTAATAAAAATTGTAGATAATTTCCATGCAGGACTTTGCTAAATTATACAAAGTTTTGCAGGAAATTTGCATATCTGTTTGTTCCATCAATCATGTGACTTGGGTTTAGCCTATCAGAATACACTAAATTCAGTGAGATTCATTCGTTGTAGAGTTAGGATGGGCACAGTCTGTCTGTAGAAGTTGCAAGGGGAAGTTGTGCCCGGTGAAGATAGTTGTTCTCTTACGAACGTCGAAATATCATATATAAAATAAACCTAGGTAATTGTTAACGAAGATTTGTGTTAAGAACCGAGTGGGTAAAATATTTAGATAAAATTTAAAATATAATACCGTGCTGTTTTCGTGTAAGTTAAGATATCCGCATAGGGAATTTAAAGACACTTCAAGATATCGTGGAAGGTGTACATTAAACTCATTAAACTTACATTAAACTTCGTTATGTTCAAATTTAATTCCGGTGTAATTTGCAACCCGCTGATGAAATACGTGGCTACGTTCTACTGTATTATTATCGTCATTGTGTTGTTTTGTATACAGGTTTTGAAACTTTCTTAACTGTTTACGTTTAAGAGAACTGACGACTTTGTTTATCTGTCTATTGACAATGTCGAGAATGTCGTTTATTATTAGCGGACCTACACTTGAACCACTTTGAGAATACATTTTTAATGTCTAGTCTTAATAAACAGCGAGACAAAATTAAATTTTACGTACGCTACGTTGACGACACTTTTATGATATTCAATGGAACGAGTAGACAAATAGAAAATTTGAAAGGATATATGAACAGCATAAACATGAAAATCCAATTTACCCTAGAAATGGAGAATAATAGCTGCCTGAACTTTCTTGATCTCACTATCAGCAAATATAATGACCGTTTTAGATTCAAAATTTATAGAAAGCCCACCACCACGAATATTACTATTCATGCTGATTCGTACCATCCATATTCCCAAAAAATGGCAGCCTTCAACGCGTTCGTTCATAGAATGCTTGCTATTCCCCTTGAGCAAAAAGACAGAGTGGAAGAGACTAATATAATCAAAAGTATAGCTATCGCTAACGGGTATAACAGTGGAATCATAGACAAGCTTATAAGAAAACACTCGGTAAAAATCAATAGTAAAAGCAGATTAACCGGCCCATCTAAAGAAGATACTAAGCTTATAGTAACTGAGTACACGAATGTACTACCAGTCATTGTAAAGAATGAGCTGAAAAAACGTAAAATAACAGTGGCCTTTAAAACCACAAATAACATCAAAAAACGTTTGGGACAAAGAACTCATATCCCGGCTGAAGAGAAAACTGGAGTGTACAAGCTTGAATGCGATGACTGTGACAAATTCTATATAGGACAAACGGGCAGGCCGTCAGCCGAACGTTTTAAAGAACACCTGCCCAAAAGTGATATCTCGAAAACTAGATCCAGTTACGCTCAGCATTTAATGCTGTATAATCATAAGTACTCAGACTTCCACACAAACTTTAAACTGCTTCATAATTGTAAAAAGGGTGCATACCTGAACGCTGTGGAGGAATATGAGATATACAGGGCTCCTAAGTTACAAACGGACCAGCTACTTAATGACAAAGTTTCGTTCCGATCGAATCTGCTGTACAACACGGCCATCGATATCGATGGGTCAGCGGGCAATGATAACGGTCGTATAAGGCAAAGTGCAACAGTTGGTCGTTGGCAACGAGACGATGCGCATCGGACTGTGCCGTGACTGTGTCGGTGTTAAATTATGTGTGGTGTTTTTGTGTTTGTGTATTTTAACTAGTTGACGACCCCTTTTGGGTGAATTTGTTTTTTTTTATAGTATTGGAACCTGATGATGAGAATTTATTTTCCAAACGCGTCGTTTTAAGAAAAAACCAAATAAGTCACAAGACGGAAGTTAATACAGGTAATTGCCTAATATTAATTCTAAATAATAGACTTGTTTGTGAATTTTACACACTCACTATATCCTTATTAGTATAATAAAATTTGATTTGTTGCAATATATTTTATTTAAAACCTTTTTGTTAATATGTTTTACCAAGTCCCAACGAGTCATCAATCAATTTCGTGAACTTTCTAAGATTGGTCAAAGGTTGTTCTAAACAAGATCGATTTAGAAATGAAAAATTAGCGAAGAGTTGGAAATATACAACTTAAATGAGAAAATAGAGTTGCACAGACGAAATTAGAAGGACTATCTGGCGTGTATGGATGATTAAAGACTACCAAAGAGGTAAGTAGATGCATACTTGCTGGAAGAAGAAGCGTAGCGAGACGAAAGAATAGATGGGAATAAATCCTATGAAGCCGGAACAGGTCACCAAGGCCTAATCCTTGTTGGGAAAGAAGAGTAACATTATTTTTCGGGTGTTAGGCTGTGGTCTATCGTTTGTGTTTACAGACCTTTCGGTCCCACCGTCGGAGGCCATCTTCAGCGTTGAAAGCAATTGGCACGCTGTCCACCTAGCGATGAGGTAGAGACTGTGAATTGGTTGACACCGTGGCAATTGCTTCTAACACTGAAGATGGTATCCGATGGTCGGGTCGAACAGTCTGTAAACACAAACGATAGACCACGGCCTACCAACCCGGCAAATAAAGTTTCCTACTTTGTTGACGCCAGCTCTGACAGCCTTTCTGATAATAAGTTCTTAATTACTCGCACTTTGTAAAAGATAATAGTATCTTTGTCGCATAATAAGTAAGGTATTATTACGACGGTCCACACCGGGTACAGTGGAACCAGAATAACTGACCCACCGAAGTCAATAATAACAAACTTTAATTAGACACAATCTATCTAAGAAATCGACAAAGTAACGCTTAACCAATTATTTGAGTTAAATTTGTCCAACAAACAACAATAAATGTCACCTTATTATAGTTTTGCACTAATTAACCGAATAATCACTTTCCGCTTGTCCGCAACAATCGCATCGATCCGCACTTGAATATCGCCAGATCTAACTGAACTGACCCGCTTGCAAATCAAGTATTTATACGTCCGCCGCCTTGCACTGTAGTGAGATAGTACGCTTGGATGCCAGCAGGGTAGTGGAGTAATGTCTGGTAAGGGGCATCTCAAACAATCCACAACGTCCCGTAATTCTGCCGCCCAAATATACGTGCAAAGAGTCCTGTAGTCACTCAGAGATATGCTCCTCAGCGTAGCAGTGTTTTATTATATATTTGATGAATTACATATTTTTCAATATATACGCGCGTACGTGTGTATTGGTCTTTAACGCCTTGTCCCAAGTTCAAATATGTGAGAAGGAAAACCAAACAGGGTGTAACAGAGAAATATACTTTACTAAAAGCAGATACTTTCGTATTTTTTAACCGGAGTGATTCCGGCGTTTAATGTTGTTAAACGAAGCGAAGTCGATTGCACAGATCGTACTTCAGCGAGCGATACTGTTGTTTAAAACGTCTCTAATGTGCCAGTGAGCATGTAAATGTGTGTGTGTGTGTGTGTGTGTGTGTGTGTGTGTGTGTGTGTGTGTGTGTGTGTGTGTGTGGTAAACATTTTTACAAGAATATGTTTTTTTATTATTTTGTAAATTTACATATGTTTCTATAGTAATCCAACTATCATAATCAGATATAAATTTATAAATTCAAAAATTGTTTACATCACTTGTTCAAAACAGCTGTTTTATATGTAAACTAAATTTAATGTTTTTATATGTGTATATATTATGTGTATGCTATATAATTAATTGTAAAATATAATATAAATATTTATTATTTTATTAAATTAATAATTTTGAAAATATTTTCAGTTTTTGCATTAACCTGAATTCATTCTGTTATTAATTTATTACTTGTTTTATTTTTAAATATTTCTAAATTTTCTTATAAGGTCATTTTTGGACCTTCGAGTGTTGTAAAAATTATATTTGTTACACAAATTAATTCATAATTTAAATGGAGAAGATAAAATTGAATTGTCTTGATTGAATGTAACAAATTTTATGTAGAGCAAACTAAAAAACGTTTAAAAGAAAGATTTATACAACAGAGTAATTCATATTTAAAATCAGATACATATAAATCAAATTTAGCTACACATTCAATAAAAAACAAACACATATTTCCAAATTTAAATAGCATAACTTTATTAAAACATATTTCAATTCAAAAAAAATTAATTAATACATCTCGCATATCACATTCTATTTTTCAATAAAATATAATACCACGTGTGATATGATTATACAGTATTTATATTTACCGTAAATATCGATTTCTTTACACTACTATACCCTCATCTCATGTAACTATCCGCTCACTCTTATTTCTATCTTAATTCTGTATAGCAAATCTCTCTTACCCCAAATACATACGAGCAACCTTATACACATTCAATCAGTTCACTCACCACTCGACACTGAAATTCTCACTTCTTGCGTGTGTCCCACGACATACCCACTTTTTTTCTCTATTGTTCAAGAGACTACTAAGTTTTGGAGCATGGATATTTTCAAAGTATCGCGGATTAGTATATTTTCGGAGATGCATGATTTAAATACAACCGGCGGGTCATATTAAAGCCTTTTTTAAAACTATACACGTTGGTGTGTTGTTTCCTAATGGTTCTTTATTCAGAAATGTTTGTCCAAACTAACGTTCTTTCCTTGTTTTAAAATTTTTTTTTAGTAACCCGTAAAATATTTTTCCCTTCTCTACCGATTAATTAAAATGACAATCTTTCATCTTCACTCCATGACTTGGGCTATAGCCCATACCGACTTCACAGAGTCTCTGGCCGTTTCTTCCAGGGTCTTCCACCATCTCTCATCCCCACTGGCCTATATTCAAACGCTTGTTTAGAAACACGCGTGTTTACCACATATTAGGCGGGGTTTGTTAATCCCCCATCTGCCTCCCCAGGTGGTGGATAGGTAGAATGCTGGCTCTCATGGGCTGAGGGGGTACCGAGATGGGCAGACAGTTGAGAAGTCGGCCGGTGAAGGGTCTCCGAAACCAATGCACCTGGTCCTCCATGTTGGGGGTTGTTCGAGGGGTTGGTAACCCTTCCATGTAAAATTTAGTTTACTCAAACACTTCAACACAGGAAAAAACCGGCTGATGAAAACGACAATATCAATCAACGATATTTGTTGACGTGATGCTAAAAAGAAATTATGAAATGCAGCAGTGCGTGGGTGAGTTTATAAAGGTGCGATGTGGATGCGTATGTGTACTGTATGGGATACGCGGCTGGAATTAATGAAAAAAGATAATCATAAAACAACCGCGTACGTGGAGACTCATATATCGGTAAGGAGATTGGCGATGTGATGAATTTCATTGGGATTGACGATTGGGGTGAATATGATTATTGCAGTAATATTACTGAAATTGATTCGTTTGCGAAATCCTAATGCTGCAGCCAGCCCTACCGTAACTATAGAACAAACGATAACACTACAGTTTCAGAATTTCATTTTCCGCATTCGTCTGATTTATTTAATAGTTCAACATAAAAGCGCGACGTAATCGAAGGTTATAAAAACAAACGAATTGTTAACAATAAAAATGCCGTTACTCGCAAAACGGTTGCCATTCTCATGATCGCCTAATAATCTAATACGTTTATCTAAATTGTGTTACCTTCATACGTCTACGTTTCAAACTAACTGATTTATTTCGTAATCAATTATATTCTTCTTTTCTTAGTACTCGTATTCTCCTTCCTCCTTTCCCTCCTTCTGCTTCTATATTCCCCCATTCGTCGTAGTCATCATCGTCTTCATTCTCACCACCATCATCATCATCATCATCATCATCATCATCATCATCTTCTTCTTCTTCTTCTTCTTCTTCTTCTTCTTCTTCTTCTTCTTCTTCTTCTTCTTCTTCTTCTACTCCTCCTCCTCCTCTTCTTCTACTCCTCATCCTCTTCTTCCTCCTCCTCCTCCACCACCACCTCCTCCACCTCTTCCTCTTGTTCTTGTTGTTCGTTTTCTTGATTTACCATTGCTGTGGGGGCTCACTCGCGAAGTGCATATTTTTGATTTGAGAACTTTATATACGGCACTATGGTACCCAGCTCATTTCTGTACACCTCAGATCATGATGGTGATGATGATGATGATGATGACGGCGACGACGAATAGGGGTAATATAGAAGCAGAAGGTGGAAAGGAGGAAGTAGAAACAAAAATACGAAGAAAAGAAGAATAGATTTGATAACGAAATAAATCAGCTAGTATCAAACGTAGACGTATGAAGGTAACACAATTTAGATAAACGTATCAGATTATTAGGTGATCATGAGAATGGCAACCGCATCATCATCATCATATTTTCTTCTTCTTTCTGATTAAATTCACTACCATTGCCGAAGAGGCTTACTCGTGAAGTGCATATTTTTACAATGATCACCATGCTGCCCAGCTCACTTCTGTACACCTAGCGCTCCTAGGGGAGTAAACTGATTCAATGAGTCACTAAACAGCTGAAACGATACAGCAAAGTTGCCAAGTCAATCAAGCATCCCCCCCCCCCAACATACCTATCCAAAATTTCCCTACTGCCACAATTATGTGTGCTTTAAGCAATCTGTAATATTTTTAAAAATGTGAGCATATTCTAAATGTTTAAATACTATTACATGACAAATGTAAATATTAAACTAATTTTCTTAATGATAAAATAAAACATATTCCTATGCCAAGAGATCAAGGTGAATACTTTTGAAATCCTTTTCTTGTACTTAGTTTATTAGTAGCCTAACATGTCTACTCAACTTTCCAATTGTTTAAATTCATAAGAACAATTTAAATCAGTGACACCCATTTCTTTCTTGTAATATTAATAACATTGCAAATGGAAATAACTGAGTACTATGTTTGAAAGATACAAAAGTGTAGAATTTTGTATCTTTTATTACTTTGGCTTTTTTTTTTGTTGATCCTTAAGTGAGATTCTGCCTTTTATATTGTATTTGGCTGAAATATTCTTTATGATTAAAAATTCAATTTACCAATGTAGTTATTTTATAGTTTGTAAAAATTAATTATTATATGGCGCATATCTCATTCTGCTATTAGGTAAGGATTGCATAAATCATATTTTTACGTTGAAAGAATATTGTTTGGTACTTATTTGTACTGAATATATTGTTTGTATGTGTACTGAATATAACACAACGTGTGATATGATTCTAATTATGTTCATTGTAAATATAGATTACTTATACTAAAATACATGTGAACACTAATGCGTTCACGCCTCATTTAACTACCCGTTCGCTCTTATTTGAATCTTAATTGTTTATAGCAAAATCTCTCTTACTCCAATATCATAGGACCAACTTTTTACAAGTTGAATAACTTCACTCGCCATTCTCACTTTTGGCGTGTATTCCACGACACACAATTTGTTATTTCTTTTTAAAAATATATTTGAATTTATTTATTTACGAGCGTTTTCTTTCTTTGTTTCAGGTAAGGACTCTTAACTATCTGTGGTCTTTCGTAAGTAGCTGGTGTTTTTTTAATAAATCAGACAAGGTAAGAAATTTGTTTTCTGTCCAAACGTATTGTAAAACATTCAGAATATTGAAGAGTTACAAAGCAAAATTTTTGTCTACTTTCTCCTTCTGCGTTATCACAAATATAAGCTGTAGTATTATTTGTCATTTTAATTTTACTTAGTTTTTTCTTTTTTGCCTGGTTTTACGATATTCGTGATAATTCGAATTCTGGCTTTTACAACTCGATCAAACGTTCTGCCAGTGGCGGCTAGTGGCCAAAAATCTGGGGGTACACAAAACAACATTTAGCCTCAACCAAGAATAACATTGGGTTTTATTAAAATGTTATTAGACTTAATAATTATTAGGTTAGATTATTATTAATTTTAATGTTGTGATGTTATTCAATATGTTTGTTTCTTCTGCAAGTACTGTAATTTCGTATTCTCTGTTTAACACCTGACGCACGTTTCACTGAAAAATATCAGTATCGTCAGAGGTTTGTAAGTAAATTAATAACAATCGAAATAATTCTATGTTAATATAGAAATTAACGACAGGTCGATTATCAATTATTTTACATTAAAATTGATACAAATTCTATTATTCATTAATAATAGAAATTTCCCCTATTCGTCGTCGTTGTCATCGTCTTCACCCTCACCATCTTCTTCTTCTTCTTCTTCTTCTTCTTCTTCTTCTTCTTCTTCTTCTTCTTCTTCTTCTTCTTCTATTACTACTACTACTACTACTATTACTACTCCTCATCCTCCACCTCCTCCTCCTCTTCCTCTTGTTCTTGTTCTTGTTGTTCGTCTTCTTGATTTAATTCACTACAAATTAACGACAGGTCGATTATCAGTTATTTTACACTAAAATCGATAAAAATTCTACTATTCGTTAATTTCTATATTAATATAGAATTATTTCGATTGTTATTAAACAAAACAAACGAAACCATACTGCAATGTTGGCAGCGTGGTATGTAGCTCGCCATATGCTACCTAAGCTGTCTCAGTTGCTCTTCTCCTCTCTCACTCACTTTTATGCTTAGCTGCGGCATACCCCTCATACCTCTCCGACTAATCACGTGACTCCCTAGTACTTTGCGTAAGGTAGTACGGAAACTGCTACCCACAGATTCAAGCGACCTCACTCTGAATGTAAAACTACGTCATTCGGAGCAGGTGGTAAAACTTTTAAAAAGGAACTCAGCATGGACATTTTAATAACATTATATATAGGAATATATATTGGGTATATTATTTTCAATCGTATATTTTTATAATTTTTTCCAATAACTCATGTTATTTCAGTTTCTTGTAGTTTTCCCATGTTAATTACACGAATAGGTTTCTTCTGCAAGTGTTCGAAGTTTTATTAGTATGTATATATGTATTATATATATATATATAATCCTGAAGCACGTTTTTAACACAAAAATTATATATATTGCAACGTTACAAGTATTTCAAAAAATTCACACAAATACATTACCATGTACTCAACGCAACTGTGAAGTGTATTACACCGGCCAGGTTGCAGGATTTTATTTTTATTCTCCTTGCGTCAAGTCTATGTAGTTGCACAATAATTAAATAATTTTCAAAGAGGAGTGAGATGTTGTTGACATGAAATAATTAATTAAAACCGTTTCAAAATAATCATATTCTATCATTTATTAATATTAATTTTCTATGCAAATATTAAAAAATTCGAATCTTAGATCAATAAAAATATTTTCTTTTATAACTTTACACAAATACAATGTAACCTTCTATGCTGTTCATGGCATATAAAATAAGCAACCATATAATCTTACTAGCTAAACAGACATGTTAAATAAATTATGTAAACCTTTTTATTACAGTGTGTCTGACTTTGACTCAAATTTTAAATAATAGCAGCTCATTTACAAACAAAAATAATATTCAATCTCAAGAATAAAATTAATTGTTGCTATAAACAAAATAAAAAATATAACATTTACTTCCAACCTATTATTTATTTCTATTGACACACCCAAATTTTAACATATAACAGAAGATTAGTATTTTTAAATTGCCTGTTAAATTAAATTATTTTCTTTTACTACCATTTATTTTTATGTACAGTGACTATATAACTTTAAAACTTTAAGTCTTTACTGTTCATATATAAGTTTCTTTTTGGGAGTTCTTTTCACAAACAAAAATATAATTGTTTATTCATCACCTGTGTACTGCCGACGTTACCGTTGTGTGTGTGTGTGTGTGTGTGTGTGTGTGCGTGCGTGCTGAATCCTGAGAATTTGATTATGATGATGATTATGCTGATGCTGTGTTCTCTGTCTCTACAGGTTGTTGTTTGTGATGGTCCAGATTTTCTCCATAAGTCTCTTGGTGTGTGTGGTAAAGATGTCGATCGGTCGGCAGACCAGCAGCGTGACGTTGTGTGAAGATATCTTGAGTCTCTGAGACCGGCCCAAAATTGCCGGTGGTATTTATACTGGACGGCAATCTGACAAGTCCAGGACTGTTTTCGACCTGTTAGATATTGTCACTTCGTGCAAAGCGTCCTTTTAATTACAAATCACTTCTTATTTCATTTTCGCGATTTCGTAAACATCCTCGTAGCATTATTAATTACTATTTAATTACACTAGTAATTAACATTAAATTACCTGGCGTCTTTATTATTGCAAATTTCTGCAATACTTTTACATCATTATATTCGTTAAAAATTCCTTAATGTAATGATGCTTTTATAATTGGCGTAAGTCTTTGTTCACAGGTTTAAAACGTATTAATTAGTTTATTTTTATCCGGTTAAAACCTGATTACAGAGAATTCGTACGCATCACCCTATCGTAGACTCTTGCCTGTCGTAGCTTGCGTTCACACACACAAACACACAAGCGCTGAATTCACTCGCGTGGGCAGGTGTACGCTTTCTGACAATTCTTATCCTGCATAATATTGTTAAAAAACTGTTCATCATATATTTTCTATGCTAAATCTTTACAAACATACCGCCCTGGGCAAATATGCAAATATATGTATTGTTGCAATATATATATATAAGAATTTATGGGGGTCGTGCTAACTAGCTAGCTCCACCAGAAACTCCCCCTAAGTTCCGTGGAATAAACAATACTTAGAGTTACGAAAGTTATTGAAAATGTTTTCGTGTAAAAGCAGATATAACTTTTTACATCTACACTAATGTATACTCTTTATGGGCAATCGTGAGTATAAAATTGAGTAAACTTCAACGTATAATGTTTGTCTGAGTCTTACACAGCCGGATGACGTGAGACTCAATGACATGAGATTCATTACTTTTAACTAGAATAACAAATAATCACGATTGAATACTTTGAAATCAATATTTTTTTATTTCTATTTAAATCTACTTCATGTTTGTTTACTCAAAACTTTGAGACGCAAAAAAATTTGTAAAATATATTTATAACAATTATATAGGAAGAAACTTGAATGTATTGTTTTCCCTGAAAAAAATTTTGGGTCCAACTTCCAAGTTTCATCCAACCCCCCTCCATGGAAAGATCCTATTTACACCGCTGCTCCTACATACAGTACCCGTATCCTTTTTGGTATTATTTCACAATTTTGAAAACCCCTCTCAGTGTAAGCTTTGGACAACTGTTCATTTTTTTTATGTGTTGAACACGTTCTATCCCATGTTATAAAACAATCTTGCTTTACATTTGATTCTGAATTCTTTATGTGTTTCCTTAGTGCTTCTTTTCTTTAAAATAAACTGCACGTTTAGAGCACCGCTGACCTATATTTCTACCCGCAGACTATCAGTTGAAGCAGCCACGGCACATTGTTCAAACCGTATCTGCAAGTGCAGTGACAGACAGCACTGAAGTTGACAGCAGATTTTATGCAGCAAACCTCGGCTTCCTCTGCAGCTGACAACGAAAGAACAAAGCTATCACTTTGGTATATCACAGGACAACCGGGACGTCTATCGACTAATCCTACGCCTCTAAAATGTATGGATGTCTACAAATACGTGTATTAACGAATTCAGCTCCCATCTCGGGGCAACACTTTCATTTCTTCTTCTCCTTCACTTCAAGGATTAGGTTATATAAACCTGTTTAGGCAACTATTTCATTCTCAGGCGACCCACGTCTCTTCTGGTAATGTCTTTATAGTTCAGTGCCGCTTTCGGCAATCGATCTTCTGTCATCCATTGCACATAATCCCACCACTGTCTTCTGTAAATTGAAATAATTTCATTTATGTCCTTTACTTCGAGTTCTGCTCGGATAGCTTTATTCCTTATTCTCTCTTGCAATGTTTCACGCATAAATCAATATAGGTATTGCAATTGTCTTATAAAATTAAGTCCTTGTGCAGTATCTTGTTTTATTTCTAAGATTTATATGAATCGTACCACAGATATTCCTAAATTTATTTATCTTCTCCCTTATATCATATTCAGATTTGTAGCTTACTGCACAGTCGAGATATCTGAAACGGCTCACTTGTTCTAAAGTGCTGTTGTTTATAACTATCTTAGTCCTCACTGGATATTTACCTTTAAAGGCCATTGTTTTGATCTTTCTTACTGAAAATGTCATTGAGTATTCTCTTGCTACTTCTTGTAATTCAAACATAGCTCTTTGTAAATCGTCCTCATTTTCTTGAATAAGAACTATGTCATCCGCATATAGCAGGTAACTCATACAAATTGATTTGTCAAGCTGTATTCCCGAAGTCACTCTGGATTTCCATGCTCTCAACATGTCGTCAATGTACAGTTTCATTTGTCTGCTTTGTTTATGTTTAATTTAAATACTAATTGAACGTCTTTGACTGCTTAGCTTTTGCTCACGACTTTTTTCCAATTTAGTTGAGGTCATAGAATTGGCCACAACTCAGATCGACCTACTCAACTCCGAGAAAACTGAACAGAAACATTAAGAATGCGTCCGCGCAATTGAAAGTTGGTTATGGCAAAATAAACAAAGTAAAGAAATTAAGTACCTGGAGAAGTGTAATCAAACTAGCAGATCAGAAATGGAGACCAACCAAATTAGAACCTGGAGACTTGGAACAGGTTTACACTTGGTTAGAAATTTTTACAAAAAGAAATACATCTCTAGTAGCCCTAAAGCAGAATCAAGATATTACAGCTAGAGGTGTGCTAACCTAGTATTTGAAAATAACAGGTACGAACGAAACCGTTCTAAAATAATAACACGTACAAATACCTGTTATTATATACCTATTGTACATATACCTGTATTATATAATTTGTTATAAGAAATAAATTGAAACTAAAAGTATTAACAGTGTTAATTTACATTGTGACTTTATTAAGCTGTTACTGTTTAAAATAAAATAAGAAACAAAAATATTTATAGGCCTGTCTTCTTTTTTAGCAATACTAATTTAAGTTTTCACTAGGAGTAAACAAACTCACATAGATTTATTATTAAATTATTGATTTCATTTTGGTTAGACAAATCAGTTGCAAAACTCGGGCAATGAAATTTAGTGTGCACGTAATAGCACAACAAATAATATCAAAAATATTTACGTCAGATGTGCAGTGAAGTTAAAATCATCTCCGAAATCGCATTAACAAAAAGTACTATACGGTTTATCAGCCACTCTGTAGGTTATAACACAATATAATTCGCTTTTTCAAAATTTATCAAGTTGCCAATGACTAGTATGATATATAATTTGTTACTATAATTTCTATTATATATCTGCATAACACACGAGAATAAATGTAACATCAGTATGAATTTATTAAAAACAGCTTCGTCTCTTTGGCATAGAGATATTCTGAGCCTCGCTGTTTTGCTTCGTTTCGTACTTGTATGGTAATTGGCACTTACGCAGAATCAAGTATTCAGCACCAATGACTGCAACTTTGTACTCGTAGTACTCGTTTATTCGTTAGTTGCGTAGGGGACCGCGAGGCCGCGAGTAATCGGAACGGGTATTTCGACTTTTCAACTATCGTTGAATCGGTAAAGGTATTTCAACTTTTCAGTCAATGTTATATCCGTTGCACAAAAATATCGTTCCAAAACACCTGTTATAGGTATATCGGCCCACCTCCAAATACAACACAGTAATTAAACCAGAACGCTTCTTTGGGGCGGAGTGTTTGATTGAACACGGTTGGAATTGGCATCAAATAGAAAAAAAAAGAAAGCAAAATATCAAAGAAACTCCGCTAAAGTAAGGTAAGTTAAAGTAAAATAAAGATTGAGAAGCCGAGGGAGGTTTACAGTCAATTAGAGAAGGTTTCAAACACTTGAGGAAAATGAGAGCAATGTTGTACGTTATCGCAAGACAAATGGCGCCAATCGTGCATCTCGTTGCACCTGCGACAAGTGACCCGCTCGAGCTACGGTGTAACTTTCGCTAGCTAGAGACCTGACAATAGAAATTGAATACTGAGCTTGAGATGCGCAGTGGATAAAAACCTCGCTTTCGAGGCTAAAAAATATTTAGTTATTTCGCATATGCGCACGCAGCAGTCTTGTGCAGTGTTTCATCGTGTGAACATGCGCTGTAACAAGGCTGGCGACAACAATGGAAGCATGTGTGTGACAGAGAGACAATGAGTGAGTAAAGTGAAAAAGTGAACTGTTATCGCTTTATTCCCCATCACTCCTCTCATGGGCTTGAGACAGGCGACACCTGTCGCCTGAATCACTTCCAGCAGCAGTGCCATACAGTAAAGTCTTCTTCCCCCTCCATCTAGCAAAATATCGTATTGGCGGTTGTCCATTCCAGTTTTAGGCACCAGTCTACCAAACCAGCACTATGTTTATCAACTGGCAGGCATTGGGCTCGGCCCAGATGCTGCATTCATGTCACAGGTGCAAAGACAACCCGCATCAAAAACGCAATGCAATCACTCCTCTCTAGGCAACGTAAGTGGGAATAACTCATTTGCTGGGTCTGCGCAGCTGAGCCACCAAGGAAGGCAGTCACATTTCTACCCTCGCTGCCTTTTCCCGCCTCAGTCCCCTTCATTCGACAGCGGGGTGTAGAGCCCACTGTTCCCCCAGTCTATCTGCTTGCTTTTTCTTCTTCCTCCTCCACCTCATTCTTTTTCTTCCTTGTTGCTTCACCTCGTTTCTTGCTTCAAGTTGTCCGACGAAATGTTGAGCGTGCGAGATCTGTAGGAATGCGCGTCCGGGACGTCCCTATGTTTTCCTAGTTCCGAGCTTCCGGAATGAGCTCCTGCCTAGTAGTCCGGTCCAGTCGGAATATTTTAAATTAAATTTTGGGGCGGTTACAAACGGCATGCTCGTATTAGGAATTTTGCGGCCTAGCCGCGCTCCTTTCATCCCTCACAGACTGTTCCCACCGCTGGCCTATCAGAGGGCAGTCGGCTTCTGATTACCTCGCTGTGAGCTCTTCCAGTTTCCACTAGGTGTATTTCACCGAACACATCAGACAGCTCCCTGCGATTAATCCTGCCTGGCAGGCGGAGCAGATGTCTCGCTGCTGTTACAACGTGCGTGTGAAGAGAATAAGCTCAAATAGAGTAACTAAACGAATCTTCGACGTCTTTCATCAGAGGCCTGTAACAAGCCTAAAATGATTCCAAGAAATCAAGAAGAATATACAGTTCATGAACGTAAAGCAAGACACAATAACAACCAGAAATTTATTTAGGGACTTGATAGTCAAATTCAAGGGTTTCCAGGAAAAGATTTCCAGGAAAGCGTAGAAGAAATGATCAGAAGAATGGAGGGAAGCTTCCAGACTCCGAATGCACCGATACTGGCGAAACAAGGAGTACAGTCTTTAAGTTACTTTACTTGGACCTTGGACGGCTCTAAATGAAACCAACAGAAACAAACAAAGTGAGTGGACTGTTTTCAGTCATCAACTTTGTTTTGCCTGTCCTCGACGAATTCTCCATGACGCCGCTCCAAGAGCTTCCGGTTCTGCGTCAGTGCTTTACACCGTCTCCATAGAGAGAACCAAAGCTACAAAAAGGGGCACGACTGCAAGCGATTGAGCATGTACTGATAACCAGCGTTCTGACTAAGTGCTGGAAAAATTTGCAGGAGATTATATAAGATACCTTTGCATATAGGAACCGCCAATGAGCTTAGTCCCTGAAAGTGTAAAAGGAGAAGGAGCAGGAGAAGAAGAAGACTTATTTAGTTGGAAACGTTATTACATTAGACTTGCAAATAGGGATTCCGGATACACTAGTAGGTTAATTAGTAATCAGCAACCTTTACGTTGAAGCAAACGTTAGCTATACATCAACGAGAAACACATTAAACTGTGCTTTACAACGCCTCATAATTTATGAGTATAAGTGCCAAACTAAGCAGGAGGAACACTGTTGCGCGCTTTCTCCCTTTGCGGCTGATAAATTATTGACATTAAACAAGGTAATTCCGGTAAATGTACTTGGCATTGATAACTCTGGCACTGACTAACTGCTCCTCGTAATGGGTTATTCACGCAGCAATGAGTTTACGTCAGACGTTTGCTTGCCTCCTCTCTGTTCTACTCTCTCCTATAACTCACTCCTATTTTTCACTCACTTAACTTTTCTCACTTCCATCTCTCTCTCTCTCTTTCTCTCTCTCTCTCTCTCTCTCTCTCTCTCTCTCTCTCTCTCTCTCTCTCTCCACTCTCTCTTTCTTTAATTACCATTATTGACTCGTAATACTTCTATACACTTCTTTCGCTGCTTTTTGTGAATTTCAGTCCTTCATTAAAAATCTTTTTCCTCCAAAGGTTTAACCGCAACTTTTCACAGATTCATTTCTGTAGCCTTCAGGCCAGTTCCTTCTCGGTGTTTTCTTTGTTCTTTTCTTCCTCCTATACTGTTACGCAACGGAACATTCTCAAACAATGGAGTGTGTCGTCCTACGTGTTTCTCGGCGATCCCAACAGAGCCAAGCTGTAATGTTTGTGGGCGTACATATTGCTGCTACTTTGAGATGAAAGACAATTACGTGACACTTATCGTGCGTCAACAGTCGAAGCTATTCCAGGTCGTACCGGTCAGCGCACTATGTTCAAGGCCAGACAGTCTCCACGGTTTCTAGTGGATTCTAGAGCGCCTGTAATACGCAGTTTGCTCGACACGCCATCCAGAAAGTGATCCATTATTCAGCCTTGTAAGCGGGATATAAATATCCAGCGAGGCTCAGTGAGTGTACGTTGGCGATTACTCAGTGCGTTTAAGTGGCGCTTTATTCAAGGGAAGTTCGAAGTATTGTGGCGAAGTGTTATTGTGTTTTATAATTGTGCGGGACTTTATTAGTTGACATTATTATCGCGTGTGGACAAATCTATCTGGAGTTGATGTACAAGTAAAATCTTTTTGAATAACGTTTTGATTACAAACGTGTCTTGTATCTGTGATAAATTAAAGCAGGTGATTAGTGACTTAATTGGTGTCTTGTATTTTGTTTCCCACTGTACCATGCGACGATCGGTGAGACCGTCGTAACAAATGTATCAGAACAGGTTGAAAATTTTTGCTTCCTGGCGAGCACCATCACTTGTGAAAATAGATATGGGACAGAGACTAAGAGTAGAATAGCTATAGTAAAACAGGCGTTTCAGAACAAAAGGGAATTTACTTACAAATAATCACTGAAGTATGTAGGTAAGAAAAGAGTTTACAAAAATATTTGCGTTGACTGTCTTAACTTATGGGTGTGAGGGGTAGATCCTCAGCAAAGTAGAAAGGAGAAAGCTGGAAGCAATGGGAATGCGGGTCCGGAGGAGAACGAAAAGGACGAGTTGGATGGATAAGAAAAGTAATGGAGCAAGTCCTCGCAGAAGTGAACGAAGGTAAATCACTTTAAAAAATTATTAGAAGAAAAAGGGTAAAATTGATCGGGCACGTTTTACGACACAATCAAATTCTTAAGTATCATTTTTGAACGGAAGGTGTTGGGGAGAAAATACGAGGACATGGGACAGGAGACATGGGACAGGTTCTTTAAAGACATGGGACAGGAAATGAACCTCCTATCGTATTGCGATTTAAAGAGGAAAATGGTGGAGAGAGAGACGTTTCTAACTCGACAAGGCCTTTAGATGGTGATGATGATATATATTCGGTGACATCACCTGTTTTGATCAACAAAGTCACGTCATCTTTTTCTCTTAAGTCGGGTCTCTTCGGGCTAATAATAGAGTACTCTTGTCTTTGCAACCTTCCAGTCGTCATTGGACCTAGATAACGCAACCACCGATTTCAATATTGTCCGATCATTCCACTTAGTGAGGAGATATATCGTCATTACATCGTGATACGTCTTAATTTTTGAGTATATCGTCATTACGTGTCCTATCTGTCCTATCTTCACCGCATGCAGAAACCTCATCTCGGAAGCTTGAGTCTTGCTCGTATATCTTCGTGTCATCAACCAATTTTTAGACCCATATAACACATCAGGAACTCTAAAACGTCTACTCTATAAAACTATACTCGCGTATCCTTTATTGTTTTCCTACCTCTAATCCTTGGTACCGCCCCACAGATTGAAGTGACTTAGTAAAGTTGAATAGTTTTAGAATGAATATTCCTGCTACCAAGTTTGAACGTCAAGTTACTGTCTTACATTAAATTTTGGAGCAAAATCGTGAGTTCATTGCTTGATAGTAGAGTACTTCCAAACGATGTTTATATAAACGTTTTCTCTTTATTTTCACGTGCAGAAGACTTCTCAGAATTATTTCCTTTACTTGTCACGTGCCTTGTGTTATCAATGGTCACTGTTTATATTTTAAGAAAATCTAACTGTTAATAATGAGAAGGACAAATTTAACGTAAGCGTTCTCAACTTTCAACACGGGTATGTATAAAAATTGTTCACACAAATTGAATCCGTGCGCGAGCGCGCTCGTCACAAGTCTAAAGTATAGCTTGAGATTAATCTTTTTGTTCAGCAGCACATCCCGTTTCGTGATGTGACAAAAATAGACCAACAATTGTTCGCTTCGTGTGTAGCATCAATCGATCGATGCCGAGGTGCGAAGGAAAAGGTGTCAGCTGGTGATAACTTAGTGTGAGGAATCGGTGCTGTGAAAAGAGGGTTACTGGTGGGTGAGCGTATCGTTTTATGTTGACCCCGCGGACAGACTCACTCACTCTCTGCCTCTGACTGGTTTGCGTTCTTCTCATATCGCATCGCTCATTCTCTCTGATCCCCCTTCCTTGGTCTCTGAATGTTTTCTCTCTCTGTCTGTATCCCGCTCTTCTTTATCTCTTTGCCTTGTTCAATATCCATCTTCATCTTTCTATCTCGCTCTTTCTCTTTTCTTATCGCAGTTTCATCCTATTTCAGAAATTTGCTATATACTAATTTTCTATTTGTACATACGAAAGAACGTGACACATTTATAAAACTATGTGAGAAGCCATCTGACTGTGTGAGGAAAATATGTTTCTCAGCGTTCACACGTGGAAGCCTTCAGTAAAGAGTTCCAAGCGGATAATAATATTCACAAGCAAAAGTATTAAAATAGTGAAACAAAGAATATCATCGTCATCATCATCATCATCATCACTCCACGGATTAGGCCTTAGACCTGTTCCAGAACCCACAGGTAGACGGATATCAGGCATGCGATTCAAGTGTTCACACCATCTCCTTCTGTGGTCTTGAATCTTCTGGTGCTATGATGAAATGTTTAAATCGCGCCTAATATCCTCGTTCCGTCTCCGATCAAAGAAATAACAACTTTGCGTCCCTCTTAGAAATTACATTTCGGCTGCCTGAATCATCTGCACGTCCCTTTTACCAAGAGACCATGTCTCATTAGCATATAGGAATGTGCGGACAGCCACAGTTTTATAAAATTTGATTCGGGTATCCTTCCGTGTTTTATTTTTCTGGTACCTATGAATCGTTCCACAGATGCCTCCAAATTTGGTTAGTTTACTATCCCCATCAATATCAGTATCATATGAGATATTACAACCATGTAATTAAAATGACTAACCTGATGCAAAATCTGATTATTCAAGACTATCTTTGTTTTTATAGGATACCTGCTCTGAAATGGCATCGTTTTAGATTTTGTAGCAGAGATCTGTAGCCTGTCCATTCACCACTCTCCAATTTTCCAAAGCGACGTTCACTTCACTTCTGTTTTCTAACTCTTCCTCAGTCTGCCTTATTTCTATCTGAGTAGGGGAAAGTACATTCAATTATTATAAGTTTAGGCCACCTTTCTGCAAATGGTAATACCAACGTTAGTCTCTTGCATTCGGTGGTTTCAGTACTGATTCCCATGCGCTTTCTGATCTCTCAATTCCTTATTATCTTACTTCTGATCAATTGATATCATGTACCGCTGAAGCTCGTTTCCATACCTTGTATAGGGGATTCTTTAGTTTGCCCTTCATTTCAATATTGCTTTACAGAAAGTCATTAATAACGTAGGCATTAACACAAGAGGAAACGTCTTTTATAAGTCAGTTCAAATTGTGGCTTATGCAAATGACATTGACATTATAGGATAAACAAAAACAGCTATGATGGAAGACTTTGTGAGATTTGAGAAAGCTGCAACAAAAATGCATCTGTAGATCAATCAAGGAAAACAAAGTACATGTCAGTGACAAGAAAAGTTGTGTGGGCGTTAAAAATTTAGAAATTGGATCTCACAAGTTTGAGATAATACATACCCTACCTCAGCTCAGAAGTTAACTGTAATACTAATATCAGTAGTGTCGAAATTCGAAAGCTATTTTGTCAACAAATAGGTGTGTGCAGGGCGCCAGAAAACTAGTCACAGTTAACACAAAGGAAGACCTAGGTATTGATGTAAGTTCCTAATGCGCCCAGTACTAACTTATGCATCAGAGACATGGACGCTACCTAGATCAGATGAGAAGCAACTAAATATATTTGTAAGATGCATCGTTTTATTAATTACCCAGAGTTCAGCACCGTATGTTGCAACACTTTGTACCATGGTTTTGTAAATCCTTTTTTTTGTGTTCCCTGAGATATCGTTTCCCCCAGAGTGTTTCATTTAATTGTCCTTTATCAGCACTTCCTTAATCGAAGTCGTTTTTACAAGAACGTTATGAAGACTTTGTTTTTTTGTTTCCAGAAAAAACCGATTTTTATTTTGTTCTTGGTAAACAAATCGCTTACTTTACTGGTAAGCTTTCGTTCGTGCCTTTCGTTAACAACAATAATTACAATAACTTGTATGTTATTTATTTATGAAGCATATACCTCTATAATCTGACGACACAGTTCTGTCACATTTTTTTAAAACTAGAAGTAACCTTGGGTACTCTCCATTCATCCGGGATCCTGCATCTCCTCCAGTGTGGGAGGTGTGGGATGCCTAAAAAAGCATTGGTGTGGTCAGCTCTAGTCTGTCTGCTTGGGAGAAGAACAAGCCATTTTTGAATTGATCCTTCTTCTTCTCCTTCTTTCCCTCTTCAAGGATTAGGTTACATAAACCTCTTCCGGCACCCATCTTATCCTCGGACGACCCACGTCTCTTCTACCAGTGGCTTTATAGTTCAGTGCCGCTTTCGTCAATCGATACTCTGTCATCCTTTGCAGATGATCCCATCATTGTCTTCTGTAAATTGAAATAATTTTATTTATGTCCTTTACTACGAGTGCTGCTTTGATATCTTCATTTCTTATTCTATCTTGCAATGTATAATTTGATGTATTTCAAATAAACTGCATTTCAGCACTCTGAATCTTGCCACTTCCTTTTTTGACATGACCCACGCCTCACACGCATAAGCCAAGACATTTGAAGCGGTTCATTTGTTCTAAAGTGCTGTTGTTTATAATATCTTAGTCCTCACTGGATATTTATCTTTAAAGGCCATGGTTTTCGTCTTTCTTACTCAAATTGTCAGTGAGTCCTCTCTTACAACTTCTTGTAATTGAAGCATAGCTGTTTCTACGTCATCCTCATATTCTTGAATAAGAACTATGTCTTCCGTATGACTTACCCTTATTCAAGCAGTATTGATCCTTGTTCAAGAAGAAGTAGAAGATGATGATGATGATAACTATAGGACGGTAAATTGTTATCGTACAGTGTAGGACAACACGAAATTATCGTATAACTGCAACGTAGTTATCGTACGGAGCGACCGGTCTCTGTAGTCGTTGGGTAGCGCTCAACAGTCACGTAGATTGATGGCTGCCGTAGATTTTCAGCCCTAGGTCACACTGAAGTCTGTAAGAGGTTGCTGCAATCAATCCGCCGCAGCCAACGAAACGCATCGCCAGTAAATAAATTGCATACACCCAGTGTGTGTGTGGCGTAGACAGTGCATTTTGCAGAGTATGCAACCATCTGCCTGAGAACAACCAATATCCACTGGCTGTGTTAATGGCGCGGCCACTAAAGCAATCACGCTGAGTGAATACTCTTCGTTCCTATCGCCCTCTCTCACTCTCTGTATGTGTGTCTGTCTGTCTGGCTCTCTCTCCCCTCTCTCTCTCTCTCGCTCTCTCTCTCTCTTCTCTCTCTCTCTCTCTCTCTCTCTCTCTCTCTCTCTCTCTCCTTCTCTGTCTATGTCTGTCTGTCTATCTCCCCATCTTGGGTTATTACTACTACTACTAATTCGTGTTAATAACTCCTACGATGTTGTCCGATGCCTAACCTCCATTGTTGTCTGTCGTTGCAGTTTTCATCGTTTAGTCCACTATCGCTCATTGATCTTCTTATGCCCTCTATCCATAATTTCTTGTTGCTTCCTTTATTTCTGTGCTCTCTAGGTATCCATCTCATTGTTTTCTTTGGTAGTCGGTCTTGTCCCATTCTTTGTACGTGTCCGTACCAGATTAGTTGTTTTTCTTCAACGCAATAGATTGTCTTTTGTACGTCCATTTCTTCTTTGATCGTTTTATTTCGTATTCCCTCTAGCCTTAAAGTTCTAGCAGCTCGTCTTAAACCATCCTACTTCTGTACCTTCTAACTTTCTTTTTACCTGTTCTTTTTATTCCGTATCCGCACGTTTCATTTCGGATCCGTACATCAACGTGGTTTTAATCATACTATCGTATATTATTTTCATCCTTTCTTTTCCAATGTCTGTGCTCTACAGAATTTCATTCAATCATCTAATTATTTATTTACCGTTTTCCATTTAGAACATCCTTTTGTCCGAGGCTAGTATTAGTTTTGTGTGTGCCAAGTTTTACGAAAATCGGTTGATGCGTTCAAAAGGTTATCGTGAGACTTACCCCAATTAGTTGGACAGTCAAGAAGATAATGGCAAACAGTCGAGTGAAACCCTAAGAACTCGCTTCCTCGTTCAACAAGAGGCATATGTTATAGAGTGACTTTTGGTGAACGATTTCTCTCTCACTCTCTCTCTCTCTCTCTCTCTCACTCTCTCTCTCTCTCTCTCTCTCTCCTCTCTCTCTCTCTCTCTCTCTCTCTCTCTCTCTCCTCTCCTCTCTCTCTCTCTCTGGTTTTCCACGCATGGACTCGTGCGCGCCATGTTGTTTTCATATCGTGACTGAATAATGAAGGCAAATAACAATATTTGTAGTGTCATGAACACGAACTTCAAAGCTCATCCCCCGTAACGTCACTTATCGTAGGGCAGCTAAAAGGTTTGGTAGTGACGTTACCAGCATTTGGACATCCGGCAGATATTACAATGGGCTTTTTAGCTAATTTAATATTTTTAATATTCCACAACAATTTTTTCACAGCGTTCAGTAGAAACAACAGTAAACCACTTAAGTACAGAGTAAGGCAGGCAGCGAGCATACATGCAAGTGATTACATTGTAAACCGTACTGCAGTACGAATTGACGTCATCCACAGTCTGTACTGTAATTTTTGTAGTTTACAAACCATCATACTGTGTCCGTGTTTGCTCTCCACACAATACACCGTGGCCACAGTAATGAAATGTAAATGTAACTGAGTCCATAGCGGTGCCCAAGCTCTCTCTCACTCTCTCTCTTTCTCTCTATCTCTCTCTCTCACTCTCTATCACTGGTTTTATAGCATGGACCCGTGCGCGCCATGTTATTTTTATCGCGACTGAATAATGAAGGCAAATAACAATATTTGTGTGTTATGAACTTAAAACAAAGAGTGTTGTGTATTAGTAATTATATCGTCTTTAACATACATGTTGAAAAGTAAATGTTTAAAACTACGGATATGTACCCGTAAATGGTACCGTATTTATACAAAGTGTTCCCAAAAGATAACAAAACTCTTAGAAGTGCCCGTTGATGAATCAGCTCTGCCAACAAATCCTACTTCCATGTCCGCGTCGTGACCACGGGGCAGTGCGTCTCGTACCATTTGTAGGAGACGCACTGCCCCGTGTCACGACGGGTGTGCGTTACGTAGCAAACGGAAGAGGGTGAGAGGCGTGTTTCCGGCGCCTGAAAACCGAAACCGGTCGCCTAAAGCAAGAAACCCCTACAAAAAATCTGGGTTCTCCTGCAGGGGTTGTGACAATGGGGTTTGATCCTTATTTCACATAAAATATTTTTAATGATAAAAAGCCTAATACTAGCCTCGGACAAAAGGTCCTAAATGGAAAACGGTAAACAAATAATTAGATGATTGAACGGGATTCTATGAAGCACAGAAATTGGAAAAGAAGGAAGAAAAAAATAATATACGATAGTATGATTAAAAGCACGTTGATGTACGGATCCGAAATGAAACCTGCGGATACGGAATAAAAGAACAGGTACAAAGAAAGTTAGAAGCTACAGAATTCGGATGGTTTAAGACGAGCTGCTAGAACTTTAAGGCTAGAGCGAATACGAAATAAAACGATCAAAGAAGAAATGGACGTACAAAAGACAATCTATTGCGTTGAAGAAAAACAACTAATCTGGTACGGACACGTACGAAGAATGGGACAAGACCGACTGCCAAAGAAAACAATGAGATTGATACCTACAGAGCACAGAAATAAAGGAAGCAACAAGAAAATATGGATAGAGGGCATAAGAAGATCAATGAGCGATAGCGGACTAAACGATGGAAACTGCAACGACAGATAACAATGGAGGTTAGGCAATCGGACAACATCGTAGGAGCCGAATTAGTAGTAGTAGAAGTTCCCAAAAGATGCAGCCATACCTCGTGAATTACTTTACTTGTTAAAGTGTCACTGAGGCAAAAATATCCAGTGCACATAATACGTAAAAATATTCGCCGTTTTCTGTCTGCACGTCTGTATCTATTTTTAAAAGGAAAATCTTGAACCAAACGAGATGTGGAGCTGATATTTGGAATACCCAGTAAAAATGTACTATTTGTTATAATTATATTCATAAATGCTCAAATTTTTCTTGTTATATATTTTATATTATTGTTAATAATAAAATTTTTTACAAGAATATATTTCATTTTGTAAATTACATATGTTTTGATAGTAATGCAACTATCATCATCAGACATAAATATTAATAAATTCAAAAATTTTATAAATCAATTGTTCAAAACAGCTGTTTTATATGCAGACTAAATTTAATGTTTTATATGTTATAAAACATATATTTATAAAATATGTTATATAATTAATTGCAAAATATACTATGAATATTTATTATTCTATTAAATTAGTAATTTTGAATATATTATCATTTTAGCATTTTCTGAATTTGTTCTTGTATTAATTTATTATTTCTTTTATGTTTAAATATTTCTAAATTTTCCCATAAAGTCATTTTTAGACCTTTGGAAATGTGTTTTAAGAAACTGATATTATTTAAAATTGGAAATGTTTGTTTTTTATTGAGCGTGTAACTAAATTTGACACACACACACACACACACACACACACACACACACACACACACACACACACACACACACGGGTATACAAAAACATTAAATTTAGTCCTACATATTAAACAGATGTTGTGAAAAATTGATATAAAAAATTTTGAATTTATTAATTTGTATCTGATGATGATAGTTGGATTACTATCAAAACATATGTAATTTACAAAATAAAGCATATTCTTGTAAAAATGTTTATTATTAATAATAATAATTGTTATAAATACAAAACAAACCAAAATGTTATCTTAAAAAAATTTTGAAGGTGGCTGATTAAAATTTTTAACTATAAAATTTTGCAAAAATGATTACTCATAATATGTTGCTACATAAAACAGTAGCCACGACAAATGTCGCTATCAAACGCAGCTAAAGGAATAAAGCCAATTCGGCTGCGGAAGAGGAAATTAGGCTGCGGTATGGATACATGCAATAGATTTCAGTTTCTACGAAGCAAAACGTATGAACGACAGCTGCCGTGGGCCAGCGGAGAAGACGGGGTACTTTGATACCTTAAAACGCGTTGCTTTGAATACAAATTAGAGAAAGATGAAGAGACAGACAGTAGAAAGAGGAAGAGAGAGAGAGAGAGAGAGAGAGAGAGAGGGACGTATTTGATAGATATAACGCCTGCTTGTTTCTTATTAAATTCACTTCTTATGTTCGTATATATTACTTGCAGCACGAGTGGCAGTGTGCATGCAATTTTTGCATTCCGTAGTTGAGCATATTCTCTGCAAACTAAGTGAATCACATTGTTTTACTCCCTTTGATAATTATAATATTCGTCGTTGTATTCAGTTGCGCTCATTTCAGATGTTTGGTCTGTCGTACCTGCCTAGTTCCACTGTCAACGTCTTCCAGTAAGCTTCTTTTACACCACACTTTTAATTAAAAAGGAAAGAAACAGCTGGTGGTTTTATTTACAGTCATTAAGTTGTAATTCACAATTAAAGTTAGGCAAGGTCGTTATTCAAATTTTACACGGTGATGTCCGTTCTAAGCTGTCTATATGCTAGTGAAACATGGACAGTGACGAACCCACATGAAAGTCGACTGCAAAGTGCAGAGCTGAGGCTCCTTAGATCAGTGTAGCCGGGTATACCAGGTTAGATGGTAAGACGACTGAAGACATTCGTCATGAGTTAGCTGTCCGACCAGTGAATAACACTGTGAGGGATAAACAGAAATGGTTTGATCACGTAGAACGTATGGACCCAATCAAGGATACCACACATAAGTGCAAAATATATGCCTAAAGGTAGAAGAAGTATGCGACGGCCGATAAAAAGATGGAGACATCAGCTATAACGACGGCAATAGGCTTTAAGCCTTATACTTGCAAAAAAAAAGGGGAAGCTGATCGTGTACGAAGTGGAAAGCTTTTGAAAAATTCAGAATGCTGAAATGCAGTTTCTTCGAAATACTTTAAATTATACGAGTATAATGTTCATATCGTACATTGCAAGATAGAATAAGAAATGACGATATCAGAGTAGAATTCGAAGTAAAGGACATAAAACAAATTATTTCAATTTACAGAAGACAATAGTGGGACGATCTGCAAAGGATGACAGAGGATCGATTGCCCGAAGTATAAAGCCATTGGTAGAAGAGACCTGGGTCGCCGAGGATGAGATGGATGCTGGAATAAGTTTATATAACCTAATCCTTAAAGAGGAGAAGAAGAAAAAGAAGATATACTTAAAGGAATATTTTCGATGGGTCATAAAACAAACGGCAGTTTTTGTATCGCGGTGTTTAAGAGCTAATAAAAAGTGTTATAAATAAATACAATAATAAAAATACTACGGCAATCACGATAAGGATAAGCTACTTTAGCACCAGTAAAACGGGCATAGCCGTTAATGTTTTTGATCGTTAAAAAAACCCATTAGTATTATTTTATTGGCATTACGTTGGTCTCAGCTTTGCCGTACTATTTTACGCCCCTATAATGGACGTTTCGCTCTCTATACCACCCTCTTTATTTTTTTCTTCCTATTTTTACGGTAGTCACACTGGACTGTCGTGGTCACAGTCGGAACAGAATAACAAACACCAATGAAGTCACTAAATACAAACTTTAATTAGACACAAATAACAGTTAGAAAAAATAAAGTAACTCAAGCTAACGTGTCCAACACACAACAAATGTCACCTTATTACAGTTTCGCACTAATTAACACAATGATCAGTTCCCACTAAACCCCGTTAATAACTAACACTCCATACTCTAAAATCTCCAGGTCTAAACTGAACTAAACACCGCTGGTTGCATGTATTTATATCACGTTATATTGTAACGTATTGCCACGTTACAAATCCAGGGAACCCATCTTAACTGACGTCTGCCAATTACATGGGCTGCCTACGTTGTAACGAACTATTATTAAAGTCAAATTAATTGAACAAATGACTTAATATAACTATAAGGAAACAAGGGAAGGTATTTTACTGATTTATTAAAAAGATCCCATGACATCATTAATTAAACTAAAATATTTAAATGCTTTTCATAAAACTTTGGGATCAAACTGATTATGTATTCTTATACCTCGGATCCGAGTTTACTTTAAGTATATTTATAGTAAAGACTTCTAATTATTTTCAGTTCATCTAGACGCTTGCAAGACTTCTTTTACCATTTGAAGAATGGTATTATTACTTGAAGTGATAATAAGTTACATTTACATTTACGTATGATAATTGAATCTTACAATAAACTCTTAGATTTTCTCATTTTAATTTTAAATAAAATTAATCGTCTTTGAAAAGTCTCTTTTTAAATGTGAGTGGTGTATCAAATATGATTAACTCTCGATAGCCAAGCTATCGAGTCACCTTTACAATTGGTCGTAGTAACCTCGTCCTGGGGCGTCTGTCTTGGGAATTCTTGGAGTAGGCGTCATCATCTGTGTCGTGTCTTCGGCAAGAATTAGGTCGGATGTTCACTGCGGAGATTGAAGTTTCTTTGGTGAAAGTAGGTGTAGATTCACGGAGGTCCTCGTCAACGTCTTATGCATCGTATACGTGTATTTATGAAGTTCATGCAGATCACATCTTCAGGAGTGATGTTGTAATTTGATTTACCTCTTGAGGGGAGACGTCATCTTGCTTACCACTAGGTAAGTTTTTGTTTTACTTATTACATTTTTTTCTTAACACTTCTTTATATTATTCATACATTACACAATGCTCTCCACGTTTAGCAGTGGTAGCTAATATTCTAAAGTTAAATAAAAAAACAAGTACATTTTGGTGGAGCTCTCGCTCTTACGTCTGTACGGTGTGACGGCAACATAGCGACTCTCTCTCGATTGAACTGGCACATAACAACGGAGAGGGGCAAGTACTCCGCGACAATATAGTTCCTATTTTTATTTAAGTTAACATTCTTATTACCAAAAACCATACATTAATTATACATATATAATTTAAGTGAGTTATTTTAACTGCTATTCGTGCCTTCAACTTTCTAATTATAAACATTATGATTTTTATATCTTCCTAAATTACAGACGACTCGATAAACACGTTGAGTCCGGAATTAACAGGTCACCGCATGATGACTAGCAAAGGGTTAATTATGATAATAATAACTTTTTACAATTCGACCTTTTTTATTAGTGCTTCTGTTGATTTTCATTCACTTCTCATTATCATACTGATTTAATACAGGGGCTTTAGGTTTAATAGTGCGATTTAAAAATACTTAATCGCTCGCAAACTTAATTTTTATTTATTTAAGATTACAGTTAGAATTAAATCGTCACATACTCCACCGCTTAAGTTTCACGTTACGGGTGTTTTGTGAGTCTAACGCACAATTGGGGACTTGGAGTATGTTTGGTGTCAGTGTGTGAAGTTATTTATTATTACTATTATTTATTATTAGTACACGGTTTGTTTTCTCTATCTCTCTTTAAATGATCTTGTTCATTTAAATGTTCTCCTTCGTGAAATTCCCTTTATCTCTTTACTTACAGTACTAACTTATATTTTAAGTCTTAATACTAATTTCCCTAATTATCCGTAACTCACAATATCGTGGCCCGACTGACATCGGCTTACTCTAACTACACCAGTTAGCTTTCAGCACTCTTTTAATGATCTTTGGGCACCTTTCTGCCCCCATCATTACCCTTTTCAGTCGGCGCCGTTGTGACCTGTTACGTTACATGTATATAATTATTTCTTAATTATATATCATAGACTTATCTCTAATATAATCTAAAGAGGATCCCATACTCAATTTTAGATCATTGCTAATCCTAACATCTTATGCTACAGAGAGAAGCGGAATCTCACGAAGATAATTCTCATTATCTCTTTAACAATACTTAAACAAACTATGCAGAAGGGGAGACACTATACACAATGCAATGTAATACACAGGGGTGGTTTACTTCGGTACCAGTTCAGAACAATAGGGAGGGTGGCTGCTTACTACAATTCTCAACACGCTTTATTTCCTTGAACTGGCCACGACCGGGGTGTTTACACTATGCAACTATACTTGTATTATTATTTTCTTTTCCCTTACTTACTGCTACACTTCACACAAATTTGTTTAACTTAAGATTTATTCAGCTTTATTATTTAAGCAATTATTATTCACTTATTATTACTTTCTTTATTTATTTATTATTGTTAAGTCACTACGTTATTTAATTGTCGTCACGGTGAAAATACTTGATCTACTATACTATACATTATTACATAGACAAGGTAAATTCTTGGGTAAATAATTCGCATAATTCAGAAAATAACAATTTCTCTTCTAAGGGAGAGACAGAAATTCCACACACACATATTTCAAAGTTAAATAGCCGATCAGCTGTTTGCTGGAATGTAGGCCACCCTCTTTATTTAGTAAACAAAGGCAGGGTGTGTCCGTGAGAATGCGGGGTTTACGCTCACGTATTGTTCTCTACACAATGCCACCGATTACTTCCTTGACAGGTCACAACTGGAGAAGCCAGCTCGGACGCATAGGGTGAATCTCATTCAACAACGCACGCCTTCAACTTACATGTGTATTACGGTTATAACAGTTTGACTTTATTAATTCTTGTACTTTTCCCAATTAAATTAATTATTTATTTTGGTAACAATTTCAAGTTACGAAATTCTTTCCACGTAATTAACCGGGTCTACTTTACACAGGAGCATTATTATTATTTCTTTTTTATTACTTTTACAGTGACGACAGGCATCCACTAACATGTACTATGCAGGCATATTCAAGAAACAACAGGTCTTGGATTGTCATAATATAAACCTGTTAAAGACTGAGCAGTTGACCAAGCATTACAATTCATGTACCTACTTGCATTTAGCTTCATACAATGATATTTCAATTTATACTGACTGTCATTTGCGTATCTTAAAACAAAATCATTTTTTTGAAAATTAAAGTTACATCAATTACATTCCCTGAGTGCATAGATCAATAACTGAATACCGTGAGTTATCTCTTTTACTAATAAATCAAGCAGAGTGCCGCAATTTTGTGACACTCTGTACACAATTACTCTTACAAGACAGCAACAACACAATACACAATTAAATTTTATTTACAGCTAATCAAAGCACAGCACAGCAGAGTAAATTAGATAAAAGCAGAGTGGCGCAATTTTTTTGCGTCACGATGCTTACAAAACTTTTATATAAATTAGCAGAGTTGCGCAATTTTGTAACGTATTGCGACGTTACAAATCCAGGGAACCCATCTTAACTGACGTCTGCCAATTACATGGGCTGCCTACGTTGTAACGAACTATTATTAAAGTCAAATTAATTGAACAAATTACTTAATATAACTATAAGGAAACAAGGGAAGGTATTTTACTGATTTATGCACTCATTTTCATGTGTAACAAGACGACTTCTCTTTATTAAGAACAGTTACTAAAAAGATCCCATGACATCATTAATTAAACTAAAATATTTAAATGCTTTTCATAAAACTTTGGGATCAAACTGATTATGTATTCTTATACCTCGGATCCGAGTTTACTTTAAGTATATTTATAGTAAAGACTTCTAATTATTTTCAGTTCATCTAGACGCTTGCAAGACTTCTTTTACCATTTGAAGAATGGTATTATTACTTGAAGTGATAATAAGTTACATTTACATTTACGTATGATAATTGCATCTTACAATAAACTCTTAGATTTTCTCATTTTAATTTTAAATAAAATTAATCGTCTTTGAAAAGTCTCTTTTTAAATGTGAGTGGTGTATCAAATATGATTAACTCTCGATAGCCAAGCTATCGAGTCACCTTTACAATTGGTCGTAGTAACCTCGTCCTGGGGCGTCTGTCTTGGGAATTCTTGGAGTAGGCGTCATCATCTGTGTCGTGTCTTCGGCAAGAATTAGGTCGGATGTTCACTGCGGAGATTGAAGTTTCTTTGGTGAAAGTAGGTGTAGATTCACGGAGGTCCTCGTCAACGTCTTATGCATCGTATACGTGTATTTATGAAGTTTATGCAGATCACATCTTCAGGAGTGATGTTGTAACTGGATTTACCTCTTGAGGGGAGACGTCATCTTGCTTACCACTAGTTAAGTTTTTGTTTTACTTATTACATTTTTTTCTTAACACTTCTTTATATTATTCATACATTACACAATGCTCTCCACGTTTAGCAGTGGTAGCTAATATTCTAAAGTTAAATAAAAAACAAATACATTTTGGTGGAGCTCTCGCTCTTACGTCTGTACGGTGTGACGGCAACATAGCGACTCTCTCTCGATTGAACTGGCACATAACAACGGAGAGGGGCAAGTACTCCGCGACAATATAGTTCCTATTTTTATTTAAGTTAACATTCTTATTACCAAAAACCATACATTAATTATACATATATAATTTAAGTGAGTTATTTTAACTGCTATTCGTGCCTTCAACTTTCTAATTATAAACATTATGATTTTTATATCTTCCTAAATTACAGACGACTCGATAAACACGTTGAGTCCGGAATTAACAGGTCACCGCATGATGACTAGCAAAGGGTTAATTATGATAATAATAACTTTTTACAATTCGACCTTTTTTATTAGTGCTTCTGTTGATTTTCATTCACTTCTCATTATCATACTGATTTAATACAGGGGCTTTAGGTTTAATAGTGCGATTTAAAAATACTTAATCGCTCGCAAACTTAATTTTTATTTATTTAAGATTACAGTTAGAATTAAATCGTCACAATATCATGCTAAAATGTCAGAGTAATCTGTCACTTTCCGGACGACGTGTTAAGCAATTTTCATATTAAATGCGCCCTGGAGTACGTTAGAACTGTGTCAGCGGCTGGCTTTGAACAAACTGCGCCGACCAGTGCGGTCTGGAACAGCCTCGATTGTTGACGTATTATAAGTATCACGTAATTGCCTTTCATGTCCGTACCATTATTGACCTTTTATACACTGTTATGTAAGTTATCTTTACTTATTTTTGGTTGACAATTATGAATAGTTTCGCTTAAATGCTTAAACATATAAGTGAATCGCTTCATGTTAGAAGGACACATTTTCGTTCGACCAAATTTTGGGGGAAGTAGAAAAAATTGTGTAATATATTAATACTTGATTATTTTTACATTGTAGTTTTAAGTATAATACAACACATTAACTTCATTATTAGTACGTTGAAACCCTCCCCCAAATAAATGTGAATTATAGAGTTTTATAGACCTTCAAATGTCACGTAAACATGCCCTTTAAACAAATATCCGTATCTTCTAGGTGGCTGTAAACTTGGAAAGTGAAATATACACAAAAAACTTCTACAATTTAAAAAAGACATTAAAACATACTCTTGATAATAAAGACCTTTTTATTTATTAAAAAATCGGTATGGAGAACCATACATGACTTCCATGTTTTAATCAATTATAAAATTATTTTTAATTTGTACACTCGGAACGAAACCAAAATGTATCAACATGCTTCTGGTAAAAACGCTGAGAAAGATAATCAAAATACGAATTGTACTTAGTTTTAATGTTTTAAAAATAATATAATAATTGATTAAATTGTCTTTTATTTAAACAACGCGAAAGAAACCGAATACCGCCCAACGTTTGTTACCTGTAAATTTCTGAAAACAAAAAAATTATTTTGATTACGTATCCGTAATTACATAGGATAGAACGATATCAGCTGTTAATATTAGGCCTATATTGAAATTTTTAAGTTTGAGGTCGAATAAATTTATAACATCGATACAAAAATTACCACCTTCCCCTTCAATTACGCTTTTTATTTATAGATATTTCATCCACCTTTCTACAGTGGATTACTATGACCTTCTTTTCAGGATACTTTATTTATCAAAATTAGGTACTTTACTGTTGTTAAAACATAAAACGTTGCAGGTAAACTACCCCTTCCCCTTAACCAATCTTCAACAGAATCAATAGGCCTTGAGTCCTCTACAGCTCTGGCACATATGCAAAACATTATTTGATTCTGTTTGAATTTGCTGCAATTATCGTTCGCCATAGAAAAAATTATACACACAGACACTTTTAGGAAAATGACTTGTTTTCATGTTTTGAGCGTAGTACAATCAGAATCTGCCCTTATTTTTTCGCAAACGATTTTTTCGCGGTCACCATACTCCCATTTCCTTACGGAACATGGAAGTAAAATGTACATTAATGAAAAGAAGTAAATCAAAACTATGCGCTGAATAATTTTAATTTTTAAAACAATTTTAACAATAACGGCTGATAGGACCTTGTAAGGGCCCCTGCCTAGGGTACAGATGAAAAGCGGTCAACGGCCTCGAAGGTGGAATAGGAAGAAATTCCCAACGGTGGACAAGGCTTTAAAACCAGACGCGTCTATTCTCGTATCGGGCGGCGTTCTGGTCAGTTGTCCGTTTCCCCATGTGAGGGGCGGCTGTTTTAACAAGCCTCTCCGGCTCATAACCGGAGTTGTATTTTCGTTGGTACTTATCCCAACTCCCCTTAAAAACTAATTAATATTACAGAAAAGCTTCTAAAGGAAAATTTGTCTCGGGCGCACCAGCGCAAGATGGGCGATCGTATTCCGGGGTGTCCATCAGTTCGAAGCAAAATGGGGAATCGGAGCACCTCAAGAACCCCCTAAGATTTAAAAACAAAAGTCTTTCAAAGATTTATGGCTCCAAGAAAATTGAAGGTGGGTACAGGCTTAGACCCAAAGAAGAACTTTACAGGGATCTGGAAGATCTGGAAACGGCTTTCCGAAGGGAAAGACTGAAATTTCTTGGACATAGGTTTCGGATGAATCGGTCCAGATTAAATAAACAAATTTTCAAATATTTTGGCAACTTATTAGTCTGAATGAATACATCAAACAACTCAATGAGGAAATGATGAAACTGGGTATCTTTTTGAACGACTGTATGGATATAAATACATAAAGTAACAAAATTCAAAATCTTGAGGTTTTATGCGGTGAAAAGAAGACGAGGAAGGGGTGGACAGTGGAAAGGAAGGCGGCGCATAGTGTGATAATGAGGGCCTTCTGGCCGGAGGAGAAAAGGAAATGATATTCGCGTGCTCCACGGCTGGCCTTTTTGTGTATAAAAAAAAATTAACAAACAATTGTCATCTTTACTTTCATTATTCTTCTTTCCATTTTGTGTAGGCCACAACAAAATATCACTATGAAACCTCATTATTAAGTACTCTTTTTACCTTGGAATTCTTAAATCGTGCAGCACCACATTTCGAAAGCTTCCAATTAACTCCATTCTAATTTCCACTCACGTTCCTGGTTTCTAGGCCATATGTACACATGTTCCGAATGAAACTCTATGAAAATGTTTACCTGGTTTTCAAAGAAACGTTTTTGGACAGCAGAAGACGTATTTTCATCACAAAATACTCCTCTTGCTATCTTAGCCTTAGTGCTGAGTGTATATATTGTTACGACTATCTCACGAAACGCTGTATTGTACAATGGAAATAAAATAAAGACACCAGTAAAGTCACTAATTAAATGTATTTGTTATAACTAGTAACAAATTACAATTTATAATAAAAAAGGAGCTCTCATACAATAATTCAAATTAATTTGTCCATACAAAATATTAATGCCACCTTATTACAATAACGCACTAATCATTATCATCTTCTTCTTAACGGTTTTAGGCTTTAGCGGCCTCTTCTTATTCCACCTTTTCTTAGGTCTACCAATTTTTCTTCTGCCTCTAGGGTTGTAATCTTTCGCCATATTCAGTATTCTAATTTCTTGCATTCTATTTATATATTGAATCCATTATCTTATGTATTGTTTAATCCTTTCATAAACTGCAAAAATATCTAAACCACTTCTTATCTCTTCATTTTTTGTATGATCTCGTCTATTACACCATTTAACTGATCTCAGAAATTTCATTTCAGTTATTTTTTTATTTCAGTTTGTAACGTCACAGAACGTTCCATAAAAAGAAATCATTTATATAGTGAGTTAGCATAGGAGGAAAGTGAAGTGAACAGTATCGAACCCAAGTAGTCCCAAAAAATTGTGTAATTTTGTATAATAATTATTTCTATCAACTTGAAAAAACGACCAAACTATGACTAAGACAAAACCCCATATATATTATTAAAGTGAATAAGAGTGAAAAAACCATAAGACACTATAAGAGAGAGAAATAATGTCAGAATCCACCAGAATAAAGTCAATAATTATTAAGTTTTATAACTATGAATAGGGTATTAAAAACTATTTTTTGTGAATAAATGGACATGATCCATTATTATATTATGTGATGTAAATAAAATAAATGTATTAAATGACTTAAATACATTATTAGAAAGAGTTTAAGTTAAAATAAAAATTGTATATTTGCAATGACAAAAAAATATTAATGTGTTGGATTTGAGACCATACACCAAGATTTCATGAAAAAATTAATTATTATCAGATTTAAATAAAAACTATACGTAATTGTCAAGCAGACAATAGTGAACAATTTATCTTAAATAAAGGAAGCTGTCAAATGAATAAAAAGCAGTCAAAATAGCCAAAAAACAGTGTTAACTAAAAACATGTAATAGGCATTCAATATTGTATAATTTATGAATTTAATGTTGCCAAAATGCAACCAAACTGTATTAGAAAGCTGTAATATGATATAAAGCAACTATACTAATATACCTGACTGACTTTAAAATTGTAATAGTCAAGTCAGCAAAATATTTACTTATACCATGTATGCCTGAAGCCAATCATCCAGTACAAAAATAATCATATCTGGCTAAATACTTACATAATACTAACAAAAATAAGATAGAAAGGTACAATACATCAGAATACCTTAATAAGAAACAAACTCAGTTGAAAGTAAAGTCAATTCTAAAAGAATTTAACTAATTAGAGTGAGATTTGTCACACCATAAAAAATGACATCTCAAGACCAATCAATGATGCTATGTCATCTTGTGATAAATATAATATATGTACAGAGTAACCAGGTATCACAAAAGATAGACAAAATAATAAACTCTGTGTGTATAGTAGTGAAATAATACATATATTAAAGAAAAAGACTAATCATTGTATTAGAAAACTGACAAGAATCTAGGCCATGAGCAGAGGCCATATAAAATTGTATTTATTTGTGTTTTATTGATGTTAAAATTTGTTTATTTTGTTGTAGGAAAGTAGTAGTAGTAGATGTTCAGCTTGTGGAAGGAACTTTGTAACTCCACAACAATTTTTGTTATAAAAATTGAGTTTTCAATGACAACAACTCAAGGTGAGGGTTGTATATTGTATTGTTTATTAGACTTAAGTTAATTAGATACCAATCATATTTAGTATCGCTAGATTCAGTTAAAAACAAGGAATCTAAATGCATTAATGGCATACAAATTGTGAGTACTAATGTGAAACTGTTTGATAAATACCAGTGTAAATTTTGAAATATCCTTTGTATGAAGAATAAGAAATTCGTTCTAAAAGCTTCTACGGAAGTGAAAATTGTTCTATGACATTCCATTTCGTTTATTCTCGAACAATCTAGAAAGAATTTTTACACAAATATACCGGAAGTCGATGAAAACAGTCTACCTGATTTAGTATAAAAGCGAGACCAAATTCGACCCAAAAACACTTGAAGATTGAACTCCAGAACTGATGCATCTCACACAACACTGATCAACGCAGCTAAGGCGAAACCAAAGAGGCGAGAAATCGACAAGACACGGCAGGAAGGCTTTTCCCGTACATAGACATAACCGACTGACTTAACCTCAACGAGAGTCTACGCCAAAAAGTATCGCTGAAATAGAGCAGCGATACGGCAAATTTTAATAGAAATCACGCAGCCAGAACGTCGACGGCCCAGGAGGGACCAAAAATTTAAATAGCGAACGAATTCTGCTGGGTTCGCATTGACTGACTAACGTGACAAATAATTTCCCCGAACGTAAACAAACAATACACTAAGCCTTCCTCAACACAGCATGGGAATCAGCGCTGCGGTGGCAGATTTCTGAATCAACGCTAAACAGATGATTCGCAGCGGCGGCGTTTGAACGAGATTCTACTGCCAAACGTTTTGACATAAAGTGCGGAAAAAGTAATGATCGCAAAATTTGACTTTAAATAGATTCAGTGTACACCCGAAGAGGCGAGATTGAGAAACTACCCGAAGGAAGTGTCCAGTGAGAGAATAAACGACCATTGGAACGTGAGTTACCAAAATTAAAGTCATTTGTTACCTGGTTACATTTATCACACAGTTGTACTTTAAACGCCACACATACACCTTCAAATCAATTAGTTTTTTCTTGTAAGGCATCTAATTGATATGTCTTGGTAGTTCAAAGGAGTCACGTCCTGAGAGTAAAGTTTTTTCACATATTAAACTCATGCTTTTCAACTGAGTCAAAATCTGAAATATACTAGCCGATACTTGATTGGATATATATAAAAAATTGTCAATAATAATAACTTGTAAAATTTTTTCTCTGCAATTTTTTTTAATTTTTTTTTCTTTTTATGAATGTTAGTCCTTCAGACGATTTGTTTGTTGTTTTTAAAGAATCATTAAACTTAACTGATTTTTCAAAGCTAAACTGACTTGTTTAAATTTTTCCGTAGATTTAAAAATTTTATCAATCACATTTAATTTTTTCTTGGAACAAACGTTTCCAAGTGGCGCCCACAAAAAGCATAGTTTTAAGTTGTGTTACAGGACTACATCACTGCAGAGGATCCAGTCAACAGAGTAAGTAACAAAAGTGCGCGGAGGTAACGCCCGACAGATTACAACACAAACAACAACACCCACTACACTACTTGTTTTTCTATAAATTGGCTTCCATCGCGGGGCTTGAAGAAGGACGTACTCACTCATATTCACACCCATTGTTTTTCTATAAATTGGCGCCCAACGTGGGGCTTGAAAAAGACGGAACAAGCCCGGCAACTACCGACATATTAAAATGCCGCAACCAAAGGGAAAGAAGGTGAAGAAGACTGCGGAACCCGAGTTAAGTGTGGAAGACGGAGAGGCAGTACAGGTCGAGGAAACAGAATTAGAACCGCCCACACTAGAAATGGAAAGACCGGTACAAACGGCAGACGAATTGGAGGAACAAACGGGAGAAGAACCCATACAAATGGTAGAACAAACAGAAAAACCCGAACCAGAAAAAATAACAGAGAGCGTTGACGCGAATGTTTTAAGGATGATGTTCCAAACGCTAAACGAAAATATGAACAAAAATATAGAATCCCTGAAGGAGGATATGAACGAAAATACTAAAAAAGTAATGAGCAAATGTTCCAAGGGATGGAAGAAAAAATGAACAAAAACCCAGAATCTTTAAAGGAGGGTATGAACAAAAATATAGAATCCCTGAATAAAAACAGACAGGAAGATAAGGAGGAAATAAAAGGAAGCATAGAGTCCCTGAAAAAAGAAATTAGCATAAAATACGAAATAGTAAACAAAAGGATCGATGATAATAAGATCGATAGTGACAAGAAGGTCGAAAACATGGAGAAACAATTGGAAAGGTTACGGGAGGGAAACAATACACGTTTCGAAAAGATAGAGGAACAAACAGTAGAGACCAAACAAGATGTTAGAAATCTCGAAAACAAGGTAAGGCAGAACCAAGACGCCATCATGCAGGAAGTCCAGAAAGACGTTAGCGAGAGGATGCAGGAAACATATGACATCGCTAACAGGCTGGATGAACAAATAAAAACTAACAAAGATAGTATACTGGAAATAGACCAGAGAGAGAAAAACCTGCAGGAAAGATTAGAGGCGCTGAGAGACACACCAATGCTAAACACTCATACGTGTCATGGTGAAAACAGGGAAGTAATCAACTTCCAGGACTATCGACGAAACCCAATGGAATTTTTGGAAAGAATGGAGGAGTTTATTGGGAGAAATAGAGAAACAAGGTGGGACAGGATAAGAGAGATGCTTGACGAGACGTTTAAAAATACTAAGGATAACTGGTGGATAGCGGTACGACCCGAAATAACGAATTTAGCAGAGTTTAAACACCAGTTTAATAAAAAGTATTGGTCAGAGACCGCACAAAACAGAGTAAGAATGGACATTTTCTATGGCAAATACGACGCGTCCTATGGACAGTCCCCGACGTCTTATTTCCTGGGAAAGGTATGTTTAGCACGGAAGTTGATACCGCCGATCCCAGAAGAATGTTTGGTAAGGCAGTTAGCTGGACATTACAGCTATGGGATCAAGGATGCCCAATTATACCAACAAATTAGCAAAATAGCCGATCTGGCCAAATTATTGGAAAATTGCGAATCCACAGGAAGGTTCCAGGATTACCAACCCCCCAATCGTAAGGTAGAGTACAACAACAATAATAACGGACCAAACCGGAATGGAGGTGGGAACGGTAATAATCTAAACACCAATAATCAGAATAATAATATCCCACCAAATGGCCGAAATGATAACATTCAGGGCCCAATTAACCGCAACTATCCGGGACCAAACAGAGGTAACTACACCGGGAATAACTACGGTAGGAACTTCCACCAGGGAAACGGTTATCGCGGGAATAATTATAGAGGAAGTAATTATGGTCAACGTAATGGTTATCGCAACGGGGGAAACCAAGGAGGAGGCGATAGGAGAAACCAAAATGAATATAGGCCCCAGGTAAATTATACAATGGCCAATCACCGACGGCCATATCCACCTAATGTACCCACTTACATGTTTTACCCACAACAGGCGCCAGGTAGCCAGGGTGATACGGCGAATAACCGTCAGCAGTTTTCAGAGGGTAGGAGTAGCGAACCACCCCGAAACGAAAGTAACAACCAACAAGAGCCAAACGCTAATCAAAATAATAATGAGAATCGGGTAACAGTTCACGAAAATCCGGGTTTTTCATTACAGCATAATCAGGCAAGTAATGACGAAAAACCCCGAGTATTTTATGTAAACCATGTATTGGCAGAAACTGGCCGAGAACCAGATAATGATCCCCAAAATGAAAGTGAGAGAGAGGAGGAATTCCGCTATGCAGAAAAATTATGGCCCAAACATGTGATGAGATGGTAATGCCATGGATTAATCATCCAGAATAAATGTCATAGACCAGGCATTTGAAGGAGTAGAGGTGCTAAACATCGAAGGTCGAATATTGAAAAGAGAAGGAATTAAAAAGGAATGGGAATGATAAATAAGGACATAATATAAGGAACACAACCAAAAGGGGTTGAAATAATCAACGTAATTAACCCAAACTGACAAATATAACCTAAATATTATCAAACATGAAAACAATACCTACGAGGTAACTGACACAATTAGGAACAAGGTAAAAGGTACGTATAACCAGACTTCATTAAAAAAGTACCATGATTAAAAAATCACAAGTCGAATAAGCAATCAGTGACCAAGTACCATGACCAAAGACCCAAGTCAAATACAGCATCATAGAGAAGGTACCTTGACTAAACATGTCAACGTAAATTTTTTAACTTAGCCATAATTAGAAAGGAGGTAGAGATTTTTAAATAAATATAAATATTATTTTATAATTAATATTACGAGAAGGACACCTTACACCAAAGGCATAAAGATATATATAAAATATAGATTTATTTCCAATAGCCATGTCAACGTATATTTACCAGCTTACCCGTACTTAGAGAAGGAGAGAGATTATTATTAATAAATATTACAAGATGGACACTTAGTAAAGGAGAAAAGAAGGAGAAATGCTGTCATATATTTGATACTAAATGGAAATGATAAATGAAAAAAAAAGGGGAAAACAGTGTATTACATAAGGAGGTAATGATGAATATGAATATAGCTATTGACATTGAATGATTTTAAACGATAATTTTAACCTGCGGAGAACGATATATTAATATAATTGTGAATTAATCAGAAGAGTTTAAGAAAGGGAATATATGTGTAGGAGCCTATGATCTTTGAATATTGTATTTTTTTTTTTTATTATTATTATTATTTGTTGCAAAGGTGCAATTATTATTTTCTGAACAGGGATGTGTTGCCTCTGATTTCAGTAGTTATAGACAGGAAGGGACAGAGAATGTATGCCATAGCGAGCCACTCTGACTCCCAACCCTCTATGTAAGTTAGGGAATTGATAGGGAATTATATCAAAGATTAATTATAAAACATCAAGGTAAAAAGGAAAGGAATAGGTGTTACGACAAAGAACGAACTAGGAATATTGAGTTGGATTAATATATTAAAGGAGTAGTACAGGAATTTAATTATAAGATAAAAGAATGAAATATAAAGAAGCTAATAATAAAGGGTTATTATAGAGATGATAATTTCATCATAACCAAAGATATGTTTTTCCAAAATTATCAACTTTAACGAAGAGGCATATGTAACGTCACAGAACGTTCCATAAAAAGAAATCATTTATATAGTGAGTTAGCATAGGAGGAAAGTGAAGTGAACAGTATCGAACCCAAGTAGTCCCAAAAAATTGTGTAATTTTGTATAATAATTATTTCTATCAACTTGAAAAAACGACCAAACTATGACTAAGACAAAACCCCATATATATTATTAAAGTGAATAAGAGTGAAAAAACCATAAGACACTATAAGAGAGAGAAATAATGTCAGAATCCACCAGAATAAAGTCAATAATTATTAAGTTTTATAACTATGAATAGGGTATTAAAAACTATTTTTTGTGAATAAATGGACATGATCCATTATTATATTATGTGATGTAAATAAAATAAATGTATTAAATGACTTAAATACATTATTAGAAAGAGTTTAAGTTAAAATAAAAATTGTATATTTTTGCAATGACAAAAAAATATTAATGTGTTGGATTTGAGACCATACACCAAGATTTCATGAAAAAATTAATTATTATCAGATTTAAATAAAAACTATACGTAATTGTCAAGCAGACAATAGTGAACAATTTATTTTAAATAAAGGAAGCTGTCAAATGAATAAAAAGCAGTCAAAATAGCCAAAAAACAGTGTTAACTAAAAACATGTAATAGGCATCCAATATTGTATAATTTGTGAATTTAATGTTGCCAAAATGCAACCAAACTGTATTAGAAAGCTGTAATATGATATAAAGCAACTATACTAATATACCTGACTGACTTTAAAATTGTAATAGTCAAGTCAGCAAAATATTTACTTATACCATGTATGGCTGAAGCCAATCATCCAGTACAAAAATAATCATATCTGGCTAAATACTTACATAATACTAACAAAAATAAGATAGAAAGGTACAATACATCAGAATACCTTAATAAGAAACAAACTCAGTTGAAAGTAAAGTCAATTCTAAAAGAATTTAACTAATTAGAGTGAGATTTGTCACACCATAAAAAATGACATCTCAAAACCAATCAATGATGCTATGTCATCTTGTGATAAATATAATATATGTACAGAGTAACCAGGTATCACAAAAGATAGACAAAATAATAAACTCTGTGTGTATAGTAGTGAAATAATACATATATTAAAGAAAAAGACTAATCATTGTATTAGAAAACTGACAAGAATCTAGGCCATGAGCAGAGGCCATATAAAATTGTATTTATTTGTGTTTTATTGATGTTAAAATTTGTTTATTTTGTTGTAGGAAAGTAGTAGTAGTAGATGTTCAGCTTGTGGAAGGAACTTTGTAACTCCACAACAATTTTTGTTATAAAAATTGAGTTTTCAATGACAACAACTCAAGGTGAGGGTTGTATATTGTATTGTTTATTAGACTTAAGTTAATTAGATACCAATCATATTTAGTATCGCTAGATTCAGTTAAAAACAAGGAATCTAAATGCATTAATGGCATACAAATTGTGAGTACTAATGTGAAACTGTTTGATAAATACCAGTGTAAATTTTGAAATATCCTTTGTATGAAGAATAAGAAATTCGTTCTAAAAGCTTCTACGGAAGTGAAAATTGTTCTATGACATTCCATTTCGTTTATTCTCGAACAATCTAGAAAGAATTTTTACACAAATATACCGGAAGTCGATGAAAACAGTCTACCTGATTTAGTATAAAAGCGAGACCAAATTCGACCCAAAAACACTTGAAGATTGAACTCCAGAACTGATGCATCTCACACAACACTGATCAACGCAGCTAAGGCGAAACCAAAGAGGCGAGAAATCGACAAGACACGGCAGGAAGGCTTTTCCCGTACATAGACATAACCGACTGACTTAACCTCAACGAGAGTCTACGCCAAAAAGTATCGCTGAAATAGAGCAGCGATACGGCAAATTTTAATAGAAATCACGCAGCCAGAACGTCGACGGCCCAGGAGGGACCAAACATTTAAATAGAGAACGAATTCTGCTGTGTTCGCATTGACTGACTAACGTGACAAATAATTTCCCCGAACGTAAACAAACAATACACTAAGCCTTCCTCAACACTGCATGGGAATCAGCGCTGCGGTGGCAGATTTCTGAATCAACGCTAAACAGATGATTCGCAGCGGCGGCGTTTGAACGAGATTCTACTGCCAAACGTTTTGACATAAAGTGCGGAAAAAGTAATGATCGCAAAATTTGACTTTAAATAGATTCAGTGTACACCCGAAGAGGCGAGATTGAGAAACTACCCGAAGGAAGTGTCCAGTGAGAGAATAAACGACCATTGGAACGTGAGTTACCAAAATTAAAGTCATTTGTTACCTGGTTACATTTATCACACAGTTGTACTTTACACGCCACACATACACCTTCAAATCACTTAGTTTTTTCTTGTAAGGCATCTAATTGATATGTCTTGGTAGTTCAAAGGAGTCACGTCCTGAGAGTAAAGTTTTTTCACATATTAAACTCATGCTTTTCAACTGAGTCAAAATCTGAAATATACTAGCCGATACTTGATTGGATATATATAAAAAATTGTCAATAATAATAACTTGTAAAATTTTTTCTCTGCAATTTTTTTTAATTTTTTTTTCTTTTTATGAATGTTAGTCCTTCAGACGATTTGTTTGTTGTTTTTAAAGAATCATTAAACTTAACTGATTTTTCAAAGCTAAACTGACTTGTTTAAATTTTTCCGTAGATTTAAAAATTTTATCAATCACATTTAATTTTTTCTTGGAACAAACGTTTCCAAGTGGCGCCCACAAAAAGCATAGTTTTAAGTTGTGTTACAGGACTACATCACTGCAGAGGATCCAGTCAACAGAGTAAGTAACAAAAGTGCGCGGAGGTAACGCCCGACAGATTACAACACAAACAACAACACCCACTACACTACTTGTTTTTCTATAAATTGGCTTCCATCGCGGGGCTTGAAGAAGGACGTACTCACTCATATTCACACCCATTGTTTTTCTATAAGTTATATACAAAACTGAGTGACAAGATTGCAATAAATGTTACATAGTCTAAACAAAAAACAACTGAAAAAACGTTATTTTGAACACCTAAACGCATACACAAAACCAGAAATATACAAATCTAATTTGGCCACACATGCAGTAAACACTGGACATGAATTCCCGGACATAACCAACATGACACTAATAAACACATACCACACAAAGACACCATAATGAACATTTGGGAAAATTTACAAATATACAAACATAAAACACAAAACTAACTAATAACTGAACAACTACAAATCAATACAAAACATGACACAATTTCCAAATCACTCAACATCGAAAATACACAAAATACACAAGATACTAATACATACACCACAATCACACACAATAATACCACTTTAAAGTACCAGAGACCAACAAGATACCACAATAACGACAAGCCAACACACAAGTACTTCACCAGACGCAAAATCACGAAGGCTGAGGATGAGAACACAATGGTTCTCGAAACATGTTCCTAATAAGGAAAAAAAATATCTTGTGGTAATTTCTTTATACATATTAAATATAATGTATATATATATATATATATATCCCACAGATGTTCCAGAATAAGTTTCCTTTCTTTTGGCGGCTTGCCGGCATAGTTTGCGTAGCTACAAGCGCTCAAACCGTCTGAAGGCTACGCGAGTGTAAGGCCTGCACCAGCTCAGCTGGCAGAGACATGCGCAAAATGAGGCTCTCGGAAAGTCGGGAGCGTTACGTAATTGTCGTCGCAATATGTTTTAGTATTAAAACTATGGAGGAAAGAAGTCACTGATACAAGAATACGTAGACAGACAAACGGCTGAGCCCCACGACAGGATAACAAACGTTTCTATTACCAGTATAAAATCGTGTGGGCGGTGAAATGAAGCTTCTTCTGTTAGCGATTCGGATCCCATAGATAATGCAATAACGTTGTCGGCCGACAGGAAGTCCGTCAGACTGTGCACGATACACGATTTAATTTACTCGCCCCCGTCCGCAAACACAGCAGTGAGCTGTATAAATCGCTTGAGATTTAACTACACGAGTGTTTCGTCAGACGGAGAGAGTTGAATTTTAAAAGCTTTACGTCTCCCGCGTACGTACACTGGACTGAATTGGTTTTCCATCCGCCCTCCTATCTAACCAACCCTTGCCAGAGGTGTGGCTATTTAAAGTGCTTATTGTTATTAAGAAAACGTAGGACGTTATATTAACACAGTGGAATAAACCAGTAAACACCAGATCAATTGATAGTTACACTTTACGTTACTACACATATAAAAAATATCGGAATGGAGAACCATACATGACTTCCATGTTCTAAGATTTATTTTTAAAATCATTTACTTGAATTCGATTCTATAATTTCTAACAAGTTAGGTGTGTTCAATGCAAATCGGGTTTTATGTTTGACAAATTGAAATGAAATATTTCCATAGAAACTATTTATTTGTTGCCGATAACGTAGTATACATATAGAACATTATCCATCCCCCTTAAACTATCATTTTAATTTATAGAAAATTACCCTCTCCCCATTCAACTACCGTTTTCATTTATAGATATTTCATCTACCTTTCTATAGTTGATTATTGTGATCTTTTTTTCAGGATACTTTATTTATCAAAATTAAGTACTTTACTCTTGTTAAAGCGTAAAATGTTGCAGGTAAACTACCCCTTCCTCTTAATTGATCTTCAGAAAAATCAATAGTCTTTGTGTCCTCCACAACTCGGGCACATATGCAAACATTTATTTGATTCTGTTTGAATTTGTGGTAGTAATAGTTTGCCATAGAAAAATTCTACACACACACATACATAACCACAGACACTTTTCGGAAAATGACTTTTCTTCATGTTTTGAGGGTAGTATAATCAGAAGCAGACCTTATTTAAAATACGATTTTTTTCGCGATCACCATACTTCCACATCCTTACAGAACAGGGAAGTAATAATCGCCTATAAAAATATACATTCTTTCAGTACATGCCCAATCTGAGATCATGCTGTAGATCACAACACGCTCGGTGAAGTTTTACATAAACATCGGCAAAACTAAATACCTGACCAACTAATTACCGGCAATTTCTGCACCAGAAGGGAAAGGAATCTGTATAATCTATGCAGTGTGGATAACTCATTTGATGAGGTTAATCACTTGACATATGTAGTTAACATGATAACAAAGAGTGCATAAACACGACAACGCACGATATGATACAAACAGGAAGTAGGGCATACTATGCTGTTAGTAGACTTGCTGAGAAGCAAGCTCATTTAGTCGCAACACCAAGACAAAAATATATAAGGCACTGATTATACCGGTTGTTGGTTACACAGGCAAGACGTAGACGTTAGAAAAAAAAATGACAAAAATATGACAAGATTTAAAAGAAAGATTTTGTGACGTGTTTATGGTCCGGTTAAAGAAAACGATGAATAGAGAGTAGCAAAAAAAACAGGAGATAGATGAGCTATTAAAAAATTAGGACATCGTAAGTTTTATAAACACTCCATGAATGCAATGGGTTAGTCACCAAGAACGGATAGATGATCAGCGAATGCCAAAAAAAATTCTGAGGGCATAGGTGTATAAAAGCAGAAACAGGGGTCGACGTACGATAAGATGCTGCTGGAAGATTGAAGAAGGTTGAACGTGAATGGTCACGCTGACGTAGCAATGGCTAAGGATGTTTTGAGAAGATTGGTTTTTGAAGGCACACTCATGTTGGACTGCAGTCTTGAAGAAGTAGAATAGCCTATGTGTATAATCTAATTTTCCTGTCTCCTCTATATACCCCTTCAGTTTCTCTATTCGCTTTCTTTTGATTATTTTGTACATCTCGTTATTATTTATTCTCCTTCTTGAGATTTCTGTGGCTTTTCTCACCTATCTTCACCATTTTGAATTTTCCGTACATCTCTGTTTTTAATATTTATAATAACTTTACCTCAAGATGTTTTTCCCTTATTTGGAACATGTTTCGGGAAACGTATTGTTCCCATCCTCAGCCTTCGTAATTTTGAATTTTGTGGAGTATTTGTGTGTCGGTTGGTCGTTGTTATGGTTTTCTGTTGGTTTTTGGTATTTTAAATTGGTATTATTGTGTGTGATTGTGGTGTATATATTAGTTTTTTGTGTATTTTCGATGTTGAGTGCTTTGAAAATTGTGTCATGTTTTGTATTGATTTGTATTTGTTTACGTAGTAGTGTGTTTTGTGTTTGTATATTTGTAAATTTTCCCAAATGTTCATTATGGTGTCTTTGTGTGATATGTGTTTTATTAGTATCATGTTTGTTCCGTCTGGGAATTCATGTTCTGTGTGTATTGCATGTATGGCCAAATTAGATTTATATATTTCTGGGTTTTGTATGCGTTTAGATGTTCAAACTAACGTTTTTTCAGTTTTTTGTTTGTTTGAGGTTCTAACATTTATTGCAATCTTGGCATTCAAGTTTGTATGTATTATTGGTTGTTGTATTATCTTTGTTGTGTGGGTTATTTAGTTTTTGTAAATTATTTTTATTTGTTGTGTATGGTATTTTAACGTCTGTGTTTTTAAATAGTTTTGTTACCTTTGTCATTTTATTATTTACGTACGTGAATGTGGCCCATTTTTTATTGTTCTTATTATTTATGCTCTGTTCATTTTGATTATTTCTTAATTGTTCAGTTTTTATTTTATATTTGATTTTCTTTTTTTTTTTATTTATAGTATCTCTATTGTATCTATTCTCGTAAGTAATTTGGTATATTATATTTCTCTCTTTATCTGTTTCTTGTTTTTTAGTGGTATTTTGTACATCCTGTCAAATAGTGAATAGAATGCTGCCATTTTATGTTGTGGTGGATGGTCAGAATGGTTAGGTATAATGATATTAGTGGAAGTTGGTTTTCTGTATATTGCATATTGTAGATGGTTATTGTTTCCTGTGTTGGTTATAACTAGATAGTTGATTTTGTTATGTTTTTCTTTTTCTTCTGTGAATTGTATTTTTGGATGTATGTTATTGATTTGTTTTAATATGTTATCTGCGTTTGTATTTGTGTTATTTGATACATATAACCCATCATCTACATATCTTATCTCTATGCCATTTGGATTAAATGAATTTATAATATTTTGTATTTTGGTGTCTATGTGTTGTAAGAGTATTTCTGCTATTATGCTAGATAATGGAGATTCCATTGCTACATTTTCTTGTTGTTGATAAATTTTGCTATTGAATTCAAAGTCATTTTGTTTTAGTAGTAGTTGGAGGCTATTCTTATTTCATTTATATATTGTGTGTCTTCATTTTGTTCTTTAAGTTTGTTTATTATTATGTCTATTGTTTCATCTACTGGATGTATGATGTGGATTTCATCTATGATATCATATGATGTGGAAAATGAGTTTTCATCCATATTTATTACCTTTAGTTTGTCTATTAATTCGTATGTATTTTTTATGTTGTGATAATTATTTGTTATAATTATCTGTTTTTATAACATCCTTTGTATTGTTACTGTCGTAGTCACAAAAGTCATCAAACTATTAATAAGTTTTATAACAATTTATTTTCCTTCCTCCAAAGCCAGCTCTTCCCTTTCTAGCTTCAATAGGTTATTATCATATAGACGACAGAGAACGTTTTTGCCTCATCCTTTGTCATCCTCTCTGTTATGCTTTTCATATTCTGCGTCTTAATTCATGCACCTCATTCTTATTCATTAACACATTTACCCAAATATATTCCTTTAAATTTTATAACAAAATTCATTAATATTAGTTTAACATGAAATATTTTTAGTTGTTTAGTTTTTGAAGGGTTTATTCCAACTCACGCTACTACACACGCTGCTGTCCCAATACCAAACTTTAAGAAACAGGATGCGCAAATGCTTAAATATGAAGCCAGATTTATGTTTAGCTTACAATTAAATCTAGGTGGTATCTTTTACACAACTTGAACTTGATAAAGTGTTATTTTTAAAATCATACTGTTTATATAACATTCTCAGTGAACGTGTTAGTTACTATATTGTCGACTGTCGTCTTCTGAATCTTTGTTCTAAGGCAAAGAGTATAATTGCCTATGCATTTGCTATTCCTGCCCTATTCTCTTCTCGATCTCTACGTAACTCATCCCTTTCTTAAAGAGATCATAACCACATAGTTTGACGAATTTACACCTTCTATATTTCTTGCTTGAAAACATAGTCAAGTTTATTAAGTCACAGAGATTTAGATGACTGGGACATATTTATAGAATAGAGAAGACCAGAAATACGAGAATTATTACAGAATTGAAACTCTTGGAGTCTAGGCTAAGAGGAAAACCGAGAAAGAGGTGGGTGGAGTGTGTTGAGGAGGACCTGCGAATCATGGCGAGCAAGGAAATGAAAGATTTCTTGCTTAGAACAGAAGGGAATGGTGTAGGATTGTTGAGGAGGCCAAATCTCATAGAGGGATGTAGAGCCAGAGGAAAAAGAAGAATATATTTCTTGCTTGTTCGAGAAGCAAGTCTGTTTTGCAATTACCAACACGCCATATATTCAGTTTTTTGGTGATTATGTCTAAACCCCATTTCTAATATAGGTCTACTCTTCGCAGAGGGTTTTCAGCATATAATTCGTGTCATCGTTATATTTTGCAATCACGTCCTGACCGCGGTCAGTAATTGAAATGTGAACAGTTGACTGTGTCCAATTGGAATTCCTACATTTCGGATCGTGGGAAACCGTCTACAAGTCGCTAGTGCGGACATAAGGTATGTTTTGAATAAAATCTGTGCAACTTCGCAACTTTTAGGTAAGCCATTGTTCTCTTTTTATTAGAATTTGTTGGAATCAGGATATGACGTTATCTTTATACGGGCAGTCATATTAGTGGACAGCACAAAATCATTGTCCTACTTCTAGAAACACTTGACTTCTTTTTTCAAGCGGTTATTATCTTTGATCACTCACGGACCAGACACAATGCCTGTTACGTCTTCTCAATATATCGTATCCCTCCATCTTGCTTTTGATCTTTCCACATATGTTGTTCCAAAGAGTCTATGCCTATATGCTACTTTAGGTAGCCGTCTATCCTTCATTTTGTCCAGATGTTCGACAGTTGCCTGCGATATTTCTGGATTTGTATCGTTTATGGACAACTCCTGTCTTCTTCTCCTGATAGTTCCTATCCGTTTCGGATGTTGGATATCATACAGACTAATTTAACTTTCTGTATTGCTGCACGGAATAAGTCAGTTGTATTCATTGGCAAACCAGGTGCTTAAATTTGTCAGCCATGAGATTGTCGGTCGCCCAACTCCTCTCTTTCCAAGTACTTTTCCCTGTAGTATTGACTGCAATAAATAAAATGCCTGTTCATTTCTCATGAGATGTCCCAGATACTGAAGCTTTCTTATATTCACTGTGTTAATAACTTCCCTTTTTTTTCATCTTTTTAAGAACTTCAGCATTAGTTATATGTGCTGTCCGTAAAATGCTCATTATTCTACGGTAAAGCCACATTTCGAAAGATTCCAATTTTTTTATTGTGGCTTCAGTCAAAGTCCAAGATTCTACACCGTAGAAGAGGACCGAGAATACGTAGCAGCGTAAAAGACTCATTTTTGTGTTTGCTACAATAGCTATAGTTCATTTCTAGCGTCATCATTTCGCAAACGATCATGCCTTCTACAACCATTTGTGTGTCTCAAAAACCGCACTTCTGAACTTTGAATTTAGTCTATAATCTTCCCTGCAGGCACCCATGATTCGCACACCTATACATTAACACAGGCATTGCCTTTGTTTTATAAACGTTTACCCTCGTTTCGGTAATACTGAAGCTGAACTGTCTCACCATAGAGGTTTATATTTCTGGTTTTTGTATGCGTTTAGATGTTCAAGATAACTGACTGGTATGTTTCAGTTTCAGTGTCCTAATTACGATTTTCAACAAAATTGAGTGTCGAAAATGTAAGATAACTAAGTAATTTGGAAAAATAAAAGTGCTAAATACCTAACACGCTGCGCCCGGACATTACGTTGTGTGCGGTGAAACACCGTGGCCGTAAAGAAAACCTCGCAGTTTCTATCATCTTCTCTTCCGACAACACTATAAACGATGTAATGGTATTTTCACAACCGTCTCATATCGGTATTTTCCGATGTGCTCGCCATTACTTATCCATCAGATTTTCGCTTGTTAGGAACGGGGAAAAACCAGCTGGACCTGGGGGATAAAAGTGTCCCATAACGTTTTCCCTGTGTTAATCTGTAGTGTTCTATGTACGATGCCACACGTCATCTCAGAAACATTGATCATCTGTTTTATACCCAATACCGATAACACAACCTAGATAATTAAATTCATTTGACAACATATACAGGCTTTCACCACGATACATCTAAATTTGGCAGCTATGTCCACTACGTTCTTCACAACACTTAATATTTGTGTTGGTCGTCGTTAAGGCGTTGGTGCTGACGTGTGGTATTTATAAGTTCCTTCGACCACAGATGCTTGGTTGTTTTGTGCAAGGTGAGATTGTACACATCCGTCCGCGAGTGACCAAATTATTTACAGCTTCAATCGCCACCACGTTTATTTGAGTAAAACAACTTCTAAACAGCCGTGTTTTACCAGAATAAGCAAGGAGAAAGGTGTTGTAATTTTGACGGTACTTTTGTTCGTTTGATTTCTACCTAGTTGTAATCTAAAGTGGCTGAGCGTGTTTTGGCAAATGAGGTGTTACATCGCTAGTCTCTAATCTGGAAGTGTTTAAGAGGAAATAACAAAATATCGGCTGTGTAAAATATGGTTAAACCCATCAAGTTCTCTGTGTGTGTGTGTGTGTGTGTGCGCGTGCGCGTGCGCGCGCGCGCGCGTGCATATAGCATTTTAAATATATATTCAAAATAAAATTATATAAAGTACATGAACATTTACAAAATAATATTTAAAACCGATTAATAATTTTAAATGAATATTGTATTAAATGATATTAATAATGAATGATAAGGTTTCTTTTATCTACTGCCTATTTAGTCTAGGGTAGGCTGCCTAATGTGATTCCTTCGGCATACAAGCACGGAAGTGTGGCCGGCTTCACCCATCCTTTATTACACCAGGGCGCTCATTTCTACAGGCTGAGTCAAACTAGTAGCTAAAAGCACGGCTTAATACATCCACTATTACCCGAGGACGCCTCCCAGGCGCTCATTCCTACAGTCTGAGTCAAACTAGTGGCTAAAACACGGCTTGATACATCCATTGTTACCCAGGGCGTTATTCCAGGTGCTCATTTCTACAGGCTGAGTCAAACTAGTGGCTAAAACACGGCTTGATACATCCATTGTTACCCAGGGCGTTATTCCAGGTGCTCACTTCTACAGGCTGAGTCAAACTAGTGGATAAAAACACGGCTTGATACATCCATTATTACCCCAGGGTGTTATCCCAGGTGCTCAATTCTACAGGCTGAGTCAAAATAGAGGCTAAAACAGGCTTGATACATCCATTGTTACCCAGGGCGTTATTCCAGGCGCTCATTTCTACAGGCTAAGTCAAACTAGTGGCTAAAACACGGCTTGATACATCCATTATTTCCCGAGGGCGTCTCCCAGGTGAAGGGCTTTTCCGAGGGCTTCTCTTCTTTATGAATTTTTTCTTCTAAATAATTTTTTCTAAATATGTAGAAATTCAGTTTGTATATTGTAACATTACATAACACATGCTCAGTACTGATAAGAAATAAAGAAGTATTTGTAATAATAATAATAATAAGTCAGTAGGTACCCATTCCAAAAGTCAGAAATGAGGGATTAAGTATCATGCTATGAAAACATTTGTACCGTAAAACACTGTAGCAATTAAAAACAATGTACTAAGTGTTACCATAAAAGTGCGGTGTGTACAAAGTGAAACATGGTATGATATGTGTAAAAGTTAAAAACTGAAAAAGACATCAATCACAAATAAGTGAAGATGCAGTATTATAGTAATAAACTATAAGTTTAATAATAAGTTTTTGTAGTTTTGTGTTGTTAGGCCACAAAGGCAATTTCAATATAATTAAAATATTATTTTTGTTTATGTTTAAGGAATCCAGGGTTATATAAGAAATTAATAATGGCTAATTAATATAAATTAAAGAGATGGGGGAAAACAAAATAGTGTAGAGTAAGAATACATTAACAGAAATATAAGTTAGAAATAAACCAAGTTAAAAATCATTAAATTATAAAATACAAGTAGCCAAACTTATGTAAAGATGTGAAGAAAAACCTTATATAAATTAAATTTAATTATAACTACAAATAATAAAGGAGTATTTTTCCTAAAAGAAGGGAAGAAATAATAATAATTAATACTAGCCTATTTACTAAAACTGTACCTAGGTTAGCCAATAAAAAATCAGCAATTTCTTGGTTACTAAGAGTAACTAATCAGCAAGAATAATTAATTGTTAAATGGTATTACAAGTGAGTAGATGAAAAGAAAATAATGTCCAGCCAATTTTAAAAAATTAAGTAACTACAATTCGGAAGAACCACCAGCTAAAGTAATGAAATGATTCAGCACAAGCAACTACATCTGAGACATCCGTTGAACCACAATAATTAATGCCAGAAACTCGAAGACCATAGAAAATTCCTCTCACTACCTAATGGCCTGGACCGTTTGAACAGTAACTTTCTTGGGAGAGATCGCCTACTTTAATAAACTAAAAAATTACACATCCCCAACAAGTAACGAACACTAGAAACAGTACCACATCTTCCAATTTATAAGAAAACATAGTGTGAACATTATAAACTTTATTAATTAACCAAAAAATAGTATAAACGTTGATTCATCAGGAATCGGCAGCAATCTTTCTTTCTTCGCCTTCTGTGGGACTACGTAGTCTGCGCTCTGGCGTTTAAAAAACGAACTTTTTGAATCAGATTTTAAGTAAACAAATATTAATTTAATGTAAAGTATGATACTAATAAATAAGCATTTCCGACTTTCTTATAGTTCAAAGAACCCTCAAATAACCCTGAGATATATAATTAATTAATTTTTTCTAATAACTGTAATTTAATACATCTGTTGTGTTATAGAAAAAGCATTTCTTCAAAAACTTATATCGAAAAATGTTGTGATTTCGAAAAATAATCGATTGTAAAACTAGGCACTGGAGGTAATAATATCCAGTTAAAAATAAATTAGATTCAATCAATAAAGACCTTTCTTTTAGGTAATTGACTGTGTATTATTTCTGGTAGATAGCAGTTTTGTTACAGGAAACAAGGGAATAACAGAGAAGAGGAAGAAAATTAACTCTTTCATAAGAACGTATGAAAGACGCCAGACAACATAACCTTTCAATCGGATAGAAAGTGCAAAACAGCTGACGACACGCGCGAAAAAATCAAACGATTGAATCGTATACAAAGAGAGGAATTCTCTCGCTCTCTATCACTCTCTCTCCTACCCATTTTCAAACAACTGCACTGAGATAATACCTAATAAATAAAAATGTGGTCAATATTTTCATAATCACACACTCTCGATTAAAAATAAATAACACTAGCAGAATACAAACATTGTGACTATAAAAGGCGATCGTAAGAGTGACGAAAACACTACGCGAGACGTTACAATATGTAGAAATATTTTTTCCAGTAACTCTTGTTATTAATTTTTTTTGAGTTTTATTTCAGTTGTTTTTTCAGTATTTAACTCTTGTTGTTTTTCTATGTGTTATGGGAATAAATTTCTTCTGCAAATATATGATTTGAAGTTTTATTAGCAAACCTGAATTATATATTAAAGTTTTGTATAAAAACGTTTCATAGAGTGTTCTGTTTTTTTTTTCAGAGGTTTCGATGTTAATACACAATTAATGTTAGTAACATTGGAAGATACACAATACTCCGTGAAACGTGCGTCAGGTTTTTATATTGCTAAGAAAACTTCAAATATTTTACTAGCAGATGAAATATATTCTTATAATGTAGAAATTTTAATTATAGGCTATACCACATATATGCACAATAACACACACGTAAACAACCAAAAGCCAACAGAAACACACATAGCAGTAGGCAACCAAAACTGAAATATTCAACAAGACTAAAAAACAAGATGGCTGACAATAGGCAGACTGCTTGATGCCCGAAATAAATATTCCAAGTGAGAAAAAAATAAATTTGAATCTAAAATAGTCTCCCTCTATATATATGTGTGTACATATTGTTACGTATGTACAATGAGGTCGTTCTGGATAGTATAGTTATTTATTATAAAGTATAAAGTTGTATTTATGAAGTTGAAGTTGTTTTAAAACCCGCGTTGGAAGCGTCAATCTGTAACGTTTCGTTCTATGCTGTGAATTCTTTTTATATTAATGTTTTATTTTTATTTTTATTTTTATTGGTTAATAACCTCGATGAGTTAGGTGAATTAGGCCTCACGTCGATCAACGATTTTAATAAAACCGTAGTCGTAATAATGCGATAATGTGCCTTAATTCCTCTTTCTTTATTTTTATTTATTAAAGAAAATAATTATTATTTGTCTGTTGGTTTAGTAAAAATTAATAAAAATCGTTTGTATGGCGGAACTAGGCTTGTTGATACTTGCAGTCGATTGTAATATTGAATGTCTATTTGGAGGTTATCTTCGTGATCTATTATTTGTGATGAAGTTTAAATCGCCGAAAATGTTTCACTCTTCTTTTATCGAACAAAACCATTTAATTATATTTTAATCTATAAATGAAACACATTTACCATTAATTGGGAATCATTATTAACATTTATTTCCATGAATTCAGTTTTAATGACTCCAAAGTCGAATTGTTAAATGCCCGAATCGACTCTTGCTCCCAGTTCGATTCTAAATTATCTTCAGATATTATATTAAATTCGGGGTTCTTTAGACTGCTATTAAAAAGTTTGAAAATGTCCACAAGAAGTACAGTACATTACAATTACATAATCCTTATTTACTAATACAGACAAAATTAATATTAATAAAATTTAACAAAATAACTGTTCAGTTTGATTTGCCAATGCACAGCATCATGGTTCTCCCAGCATGCATTAGTCGCCTTCAAGATGGCGGCTTGTTGTCAAACAAAATTAGTATGGAATGTATTCACAACCAGTTTTTACAAATAAAATAAATTACACAAAATGTTCACTGTGTTCAAATTAGTTTTATTTCTTTCACTAGTGTTCTGTTGAAAAAAGTGTTATTTGAGTTAATCTTGGTGAAAAAATATTATTATTACTTGTTCTTCTTTTATTTATTATTTTATATTCTCATTATTTCTTCCTTCTTATTTTGATTCTATGTTTTATAAAATTTTACTTTTCTTCCACTTGGATTTGATTCTTCCTTACACTTATGGATTAGAGCTGCACAGAGATGTTCTGGATACTTTCGTGTCTAACAATAGAATGTAGAATTTTTCTTTTTCCTTCGACTGGCTTGACCAAAATTACCAAAATTGGTCAATGCCGTTGGGTTAAGAGGTCATGTGACCCTGATTATTTAAAATACACAGTTTTTACATTTTATACTTGAAATTGCTCCCTATTTAGTACTTAGCTAGACTCAATTTAATTTACATAGTGATTTTCCTGATAAAAAGACAAACATTTTGATATCTCACATGACATGTGCGAGTGTCCTAATAAATATTTTAACATTTTACAAAATTCTGTTTTATAAACCATTAAATGTGTTTGTCATTTCAAAATCATATTACAGTTTCTTTAATCTATTTAAAATGTTGTTGCTACTATAAAAATAAGGCCTATCTTAGTAATTTTACTACTTCTTACTAATTTACAGTGATATGATAGTTTACTAGTTATTTTGACAATAATTTCTATGTTGACATTGGCCTATGTCTTGGTATTTCTTTAGTACAATTTTTCATTTTACAATTGTTATTTGGCCTGTTGGTTTAAAACCTCCGATTAATTACAATTATTACATGAGATTAAACTGTTCATTACATTCTGATTCTTTTAATTACTTCTGATAATATAAAAACATTAATATGAAACAAACATATTAACTTAATGTTATGCCTTCCTGGCTAAAACTCCAATCAACATTAAACAAATAAACTAACTTTCCAAAAACTGTTTAACATATAATAATATTCTTTTGTCAGTCCATCATGATCTGTCATTCAATTATCATTTCAAGTTAGTCTCATATAATTCTTACTACTACAGATAAGTTATTATACATTATTTGTATTATTACAACTGGTAGCCTTTTTCCTTGAATAAACATTAATTATTAAAAGACATAGGGAAAATCAGCAACTAATATTAAAACTTACAATTATTCCACTAACATTAAAACATGACTTGAAATAAATAATATTACTATCTAAACATTTTATATATTATTGTGTTTGTTTACACATTCGTTTTGTGTTTGTTGTGATTACATTTATGTTCACTTAAAAAATGCCATTATCTTCACAGTCCTGTCTATGTGATTAACGATTATTATTTCTCACTTATTTTTCACTCCAACACTGATTATCCTGGTTTCACTTAAACATTACATACAGTCATTCTCTTATTAATTAAAATACATTAATTATTATAAGATATTGTATTGTACTTCTTTATGTTTCCTTCAGGGGTTTTTTACTTTGTTATGTCTGATAATGTTAGATGAATTATACCATTAAGTGTGGTTTTATATTGGGCCTACTTACTTATTGGACCTTACTCATTCTGTCACATTACAATATAAAAAACATATACAATATATAAAACGCAAAGCCTGAGGATTTACGGGTACTGAATACAAATCCACACCGTTACGCCGATTGCCACCAAATTTTGCACAGGTAACCTTTGACACAAGACGCAAAATACTGTCTAACTTGTAATCTGATTTCTTGGCCCGTTCGCACAATTTAGGCCCTTTTACTTATGCCTTCTCGTTGACGCGTATAAAGATGTCAACAACACCATGGAGACCAGAATTAATTACCATAGTAACAAGTAAATAAACAAATGACATTTAGCTGCATCGGAACTGTACCTTTATCCGTTCCTGTCGTTTCTAGTATGCGAGTGTATTTATATATTTTATAATTTTTTATACAAATACGTCTATATATTTTGTAATTGTCTTAAACGATTATAAAATTTATGTTTATATGTATTTCTGACGATGCAATGAATAAGTAATGAAATACATAAAATACTACTACTAAGATGTCAATAACACCATGGAGACCAAAATTAATTACCATAGTAACAAAAAAAAAAAGCTATTTAGCGGCATCGGAACTGTACGTTTATCCATTCCTGCAGAACATTATCGATGTTTTATATAATATGCGATTGTATCGATATATTACGATGTGGAAAAGAAGAAGTGTACTAATTGTACATTGGCCTATTACATAATGCAAAGCGAAAATACGTGTTGTTTTCATTTGTCAGGTTAGGTGACAACGGTTTTTGGTTTTTAGTTTACTGCTGAAATAAATGAAAGCCATGGTTGAGGAAAACATAACGTTTAATATGTTATACAATGCTTCTAACACAGTAAAACTTAAAATAAAGAATTTAGCGTTTTTGATTTAACAGGTACTTTATAAATATCTACAAAGGCTTTATAAACGTGTACTTTTAAATCTCCAAAGTCTGTTGCACCAACATAATAATTTAGTACAAGTTAAAATAGTACAAGTGTTGAAAACATCTTTGGAGAGAATTTGACTAATGAGTACAAAACAGTTATACGAGCTGACAGAACGTTATATAGACATAGACAATAAAAATTATAATAAAATACTTACTGAAAGTCAAATATTTGCGTGCGAAGCCGTGGGTAACAGCTAGTATTATATATTATGTAACATGTAGGGCCTATATTGTTACATCGGTCTCGCAGATCGAAAATTTTGTACAACATTTTTTCGATTGTACAGTGCGGAATTTTAACCTCTGTCGAAGCAGATTATCTTTCCAAAATATAAAATATGTGAAGGCGCACATAATAATATAATACTATATGCATTATTAAATATAAATACTTGTGCAAGTTGTATTATATTTTATCGTTTCAATTTAACTGACGTACGTTTCAATGATTATATAAGTAGTTTCAGAGGTTTGTAAATTAATTAACAAATTAATAAAATAATCCAATTTTAATATAGTAACGAACAATTAATCGAGTTTGTTTCAATTATTTTAATGTAAAACAACAAGTAATCGATATAATTCGATTTAATTATCAATTGTGTTCATGTTTATTTACTTAAGCACCTGATTTCTTGGCTATACTAGAAATATTTAAGGTTTATTTTTTAATTTTAATAAATTTATAGTCTTAAATAGATCATCTTGTTTTGTTTTTATTTGAGTTTGTTCTTTAGTTAGTAAATAATTGTTATTGTGTTTGTAAATATTAATATTTTCTGGAATATTAATTTTTTTGCCTTTTTGTATGTTTTTAATTTATTTTGAATGTCTGGAAATTGGTGGTTAATATTTAGACAATGTGTGGCTAAATTTGACTTATAAATATTTGGTTATGAAAGTGCACTACGGTGTTGAAAGATTCTGTCGTGTAGTTTTTTCTTTTGTTACGTAAAATTTATTGCAGCCTGGACATTCCGTTTTGTGTATTCCATTTTTATTTTAAATATTGAATTTAGTTTTTTATAAAAACTATATTATATGTGTTATATGATATACAGCAAATCCCATTACAAACCTCTGAAGATAGTTATATATTCAGTGAAACTTACGTAAAGTAAATTGAAAGGATAAAATATAATAGGCCTACAATTACTTGCAGAAAAAATGATATATGTTAATATATTATAATATTATAAAACTATTGCTGCAGGAAAATTTCTAGTTACTTATACAGAAATGATATATAATAATATAAAATTTACTGTAGAAGAAATGTATGAGTTTTCTATTGGAAGATAGTATTATGCATGGAACAATGATAGATAATAAAAGAAAATTGTATAAAAACAAACTCTTCAGAATAATCGAGAGAAAGCAGCACTGAATTGTGGCCGGAAACGGGAAGTGGTGTGGGACGGACGAGAAAACGAAGAAGAAGAAGAAGAAGAAGAAGAAGAAGAAGAAGAAGAAGAAGAAGAAGAAGAAGAAGAAGAAGAAGAAGAAGGTGGAGGAGGAGGAGGAGGAGGAGGAGGAGGAGGAGGAGGAGGAGGAGGAGGAGGAGGAGGAGGAGGAGGAGGAGGAGGAGGAGGAGGAGGAGGAGGAGGAGGAGGAGTTATACGTAAGGTATAAATAACAGCAGAAATGAGAAACGAGTGGTTGCGCAGACTCTGTGAAGCCTTTAGATCGTAATACACTGAATACACTCAACTGCGTTATATCGTTTGTCTAAGTTAATTGATAAACAACCACAAATAAAAGAAAATTAAATTAAACGATGAAAAAAATATTTAATGAAACGTAAATATTTAATTTACGCACCATATTTCAGTAAACAACACACCTGTAAACAACTTTCAAACAAAACAACAGTTTTTTTTTTTTAATCAGGGTTTATTTCAGTTTTCAACGTAGTTTAATATTGTAACATAACAAAATTATCACACTAAACATTTGAATTAATGTTACATAAATAAAAGAGAAAGTTCCATAGTGAGTGAGAGGAATAAATTGTTTAAGGATTACCCTAGAAACTGTATAATTAAGTCTATAAAATGTTAATAAAAATGGAAGATAATAAAGAAAACCATTAACTAAAATAACCTACTATGAAAAAACCAGTTAAACCAGCAGTATACCCAGTAGATTGGGGAAGCAGTACAAAAAGGGAAGGACCATAAAAAAGGAAATAATCTGTCATGAAACCATTTTAATAAGGAAACTACTAATGTGATATTTGAAGAAGGGACGAAACATATCAAGATTCCAACAAAGAGACCAGAAACAGGAAGAGATATGCCAAAACAAAATGTTAGTCACATAATAAATACCATGAGACAAAATTGAAACCGATATAGGTAAACCCAAACAAGTTACAAGATACAATACCAAAAAACACAAATTGTATATTAGTTGTAAGTGTAATATGTTAAAAAATATTATAAAAAGACTACCATAGTGTAGAACTCACTGAAAAGACTACCATGGAGTAGAATCCAATAAAGTGAAGTGAGATAACAAAATTAAGAAACTACAGAGTGTATAGTGAGAAACATAGTTAAAAAATCTATGAAAAAATCTTCAATGAAGTTTAAGTATTATAAAAAGACTACCATGAGTGTAGAATAATAATAATAATAATAAAACCATTGGAATGAAAGACAGTCTAAGGACTGACAACATTACCAGTAATAAGAGTTTTTAAATTAGATATAAGAAAAACTATTACATATAAAATGTTTTCTTTAATTATAGCTAAGTAAATGGTGAGAAGGACAAAAATACCAAAGGACAGTTCATAACTGAAGGTATGACTAATATTAAGATGTTTGTTATTTATTATTAATTAGATAATATTTTAGATGTAAGGTGTAAATAGATACACGATGTTTTTTAATCACAGTTAAAGTGTTTTCAAAAGAATCATAAATACACAAGACAGTTAGTGACTGACAGTGTTACTAGTAATAGGAGTTTTTTTATTTATTTTTTTTTAATTAAATTATGTCTAGGATAAGCTATTTTGTTATCATTTGATGATACAGTAAAAAATAATAGGAATAAGATGTTTTTGTTAAAATTAGGTGATATATGGAAAATAGTTGATAATAAGATGTTTTTGTTAAAATTAGGCATAAGATGTTCATGTTATGGTTCAATGATGTTATTAGTATAAAGAAAGTTTAGTAGATACAAGATATTCTATTGTATTTAAAATCAGGTCATTTAATTTTCCATTGTGTAAGTCAGAGAGGCAAGTAGGGCATAAAAATGTAATAATTTTATTCAAATCAGTAAACCATGTATAATTGTACAAACAGACCAGCCAAGACACCATTTTTGTAAAAACAGACTGGCCTATAAACCAAGAAAATTATCTATCAAAGAATTAATCTATGTAATAGGAATAGAATTCAATACATACAATACAGAAATTGAAAGTATAATTAATGCAGATACAGTTAATAGCAAATAGAATGACAAAAGAAAGAAAATTAACTTCTTTTGGAAACAGTCAAAAATAGGCTTATGATAGTAATCAAATCAGACTAAACAGCAAATTAATCAATATTGAAATGTTTTAATAACCAAATTATTAACAACAAAGTAATTACGGAGTTATTAGGTGTATTCCAGGGAAATATTATACCGAAAAAACAAATAAAAACCTTTAAAACACTGAATTTGTACAAAATATGGGGCATACAATCATTATGTAAAATTGTAATTTTTGGGCTTAAATGAGTTTGAAACAAACCCAGCTATATATCAAAAGATGTAAAATTAAATAATCAATATTACTGAATAGTTAGATTCATGTAAAATTAAGAAATATTTGAAATACAGTAAAAAATAAGAAAACTTGTTATGTATAGTTAGATAGTGAAACAAGTCTTAGACAGATATTTCATAATTAAACAATATGAAGAGGAAAAAGACATACCACATATTGCCCTAAAACGACGACGTTGCGTCGATTAGTCTATTGTTAATCGCAAAGCTGAACAGTTGAAAAATGTGTTAGTGGAGTATTGAAAACCAAATAATTTGTATTAAAACCAAGTGTGGTTATGTGGCGTGTAACGGAGATGAACTAACAAGTGAAATAACCTTATCTATCAATGTCTAACACTTCACAAGTTTCCAAAAACACAGTATAACACCATAAAACTTAACACCAGAAATCGACAGCCATTTCGAACAATTTTTGGAACGAATTCACAGAAAACGAACACACATAATTGAACACCACACTACACAAGAGATCCATCCAGAATTCGACATCGCAGACGACGAGGGGACATTCAACACGATATTTTGGACCAACACCACTTCGCAGAAAAGGGAACATCGTTTTATTTCTGTGGGAGAAGATCTTCAATTCCAACGGCATCATAGCAGTTAAAATCGAGCAGACGGCGGCCATTGCTGAATTTCTATAAAGACGATCAGCCAGTGCTTCCTGGAGAGGAGTGACGTCATTTCTTCGACTTGGTTCGAAATATAAATAATTTCTTTCTAATTGACAATTGTAATAATAATAATTCTGTTCTATTTCAGATATTAACATTTAGTTTAAGAATACCTGTTAAATGTATCTTGTTCCTTGCCCTCTGACCATTTCGACTCGTTAAAAGAACCATAAATTTAAACTTGTAAAAAATATATTTGTTGATTTTTCTCACTGCCGACTGTGGCGAATATTAGCCAGTGCCTGGGACATGCGCAGTTTGACTGGCGCACAATTTTGAATGAATAAACGCAAATCATTATTCAGTTACCAGCATTGTTTTTATTTCTACCATTAATGTTATTATTATTTTTTATTAAGCAAAAACATAATTCACATTGAGAGAATAGATATAGAAGGAAATTACAAACTCAACTAATTAATTAATTATTAATTAATTAAATTAAATCATTCCATCAAACTCGATACAAGAACAAGAAAAAATATTTGCACAATTTTTAAAGTTTGATGTATTTGTTATTTATCAATCAAACACACCTAGTTATAACATATTCTTATCATCAATATTTCTATATTTTATTTATTATTACATTTGAAATTATATTACAATTTGACTAGCCTAATAGTGGGGCTAAAGGAAGAGTACAATACCTTTGAAATATCAGAAAGAACACACAATATCAATACATATCAATTTAATTATTATTCTTATTTTTTTTATTTGTAATATTATTATATTACAAATTGGCGTCCAACTTAAGGGGCTTTAAATAGGAGGTAATAGAGTTGTAAAATAAGGACGAGTGTCCAATTTCCTATTTTTAGCTTGGCAGCAGTCAACAGGTCGGAAGAGGGAGCGAGATGCACAGGAGAGCTACATCAAGAAAAAGGGCTATGGAGGCCGAGCAGGAGATAAACATGGAGGATAAAGAAGCGACACCAGTGGAAGATGTGGAGTTAATGTTACCGCCAGCAGAACCAAATAAGCCTGCACCACAGAAGGAACAGCTGGAGAAATCCACCGCAAACGAAGATACAAAATTTGATCAAATGATGGAGATGTTACTCCGAGAATTCAAAACGACGAAGGAAGAATTAAAGGAAGAGTTGAGTAATAAAATCGGAGATACCAACAAGAAAATCGAGGAAAACAGTAAGAAGATGGAGAACGATAACCAACAATTGAAGGAGGAATTAAGTAATAAAATTGGAGATACCAGTAAGAAGATGGAGGAGAAAATGGAAGAAAATAATAAGGAAATGAAGAATGATAACCGACGATTGAAGGAAGAGTTGGGTAATAAAATTGGAGATACTAGCAAGAAGATGGAGGAGAAGATGGAAGCAAACAGTAAGAAGATAGAAGAGAAGATGGAAGAAAATATTCAGAAAATTGAGGAGAAAATGGAGGAAAATATTAAGAAGATCGAGGAGAAGATGGAGGAAAATATCCAGAAGATGGAGGAGAAAATGGAGGAAATAAAAACTGACAATAAACAATCGAAGGAGGAATTGACCCAGATAAGCCAGAAACTGGAAGAAACGAATAAAAAGATGGAGAATAATAGTCAGCAATTGAGAGAAGAATTGAAAGAGACGAACCAAGAGAACATGAACCGGTTAGACGGAAGAATGGAAATATTGAAGGAAGAATTGAGCCAGAAGATAGCTGAAAACAATGAGACAATCAGCAAGAAAGTAGAAGAGGAAATAACGGTAATCGAACAAAGGGTTACCAGAGCTGACGAAAAATGGAGTCAAACCGAACAAGAAGTACGGAGTATCAGGACAGAAATAAATACGAAGGTTAACACCATTGAAGAAACGACTAGGAAGACGTTGGAGGACAAACTAAAGGAAACACGGGAAGACTGGGAGCGAGTGCAGGACCGATTCACAGAAAAATGTGACGGCATAGAAGCTGCTGTGACCAGTATCAACAGTCAGGTACGACAGAACCAGACAGATATAGACCTATTCCATAGTCGACCGACAACCATTACCAGTTGTCCCAACAGTGAAAATCGTGAAGGGATTAACTTCAGGTTTTATAAAAATAAACCCATGGAATTCCTAGCAAGAATCGAGGAATACTTTGCCAAACACAGAGGTAATCGCTGGAGGGAGAATAAAGAGGTGCTTGACGAATCGTTCAAGGAAATAGCAGACAATTGGTGGATGGCGATAAGAGACGAGGTGACCGACTATCAACAATTCAGAAGGCTATTCAAAGCCAAATATTGGTCTGAATCAACGCAAAATATCGCCAGAGACGGGATATGTCATGGGAAGTACAACCCGTATGGAAACCAAACTTTAACGGCGTACTTTTTGGGAAAGGTGTGCGTGGCCAAACATCTAGAGCCCCGAATACCGGAAGAATGCCTGGTCAGCAAACTCTCATACCACTACGAGGAGGATATTATCAGAGCCAGACGAAACAGTCAAATAAAGACGGTGCAAGCCATGACCGACCTTTTAGAAATGTACGAGCACGAAGACTATTACCGTCAAAGTCGCAGGAGATATGAAAAGCAGGAACCGAGGAGTAACAACAATAATTTGAATAATAATAATAATCGGCAGAATGTGGGTAATAATAATAACTATAATTCCGCAAATCGGAATAATGCCGAGTACAATTATAACCCCAGAAATAACAATAATTTGCCCCGTTTTAACAACAATAATAATAATAGTAATATTCCTCGCATAAATAATAATAACAACAACCACAACAATAATAATAATAATAATAATAATAGCCGTCCACAAAATAACAACGGTTATTATAATAATAATAGTAACTATGTTCCAAATGGTCAGAGGAACCCCAACCTTTCTAATAATAATAATTATCATGGTAATTATAACCGAAATTACCCAAATGGAGGTAATAACCACAATTACAGGGCATATCGACCCAATGTTAACTACATCCGAGCAGAAGGCAGTGGACACAGGAGGTACCAGCCTCAACGAAGGAGCCGATACTACGAGTACGAGACCTTCCAAGGAAGTCAGGGAAGTAATAGGTACAGAGAGTACGAGCCCAGACGTAGTTCCAGCCTGGATAATCAGCGAAGACTACCTGTAACAGAAGCCCAACCGGACGATCGAGCAGAACCAATCGAAGCCGTCTCAGGACTTCAAGCTGACGCTTCCAACGGCCTAATCCGTAATGAAGCGGAACATTTAAACGAACGGAGGCAGTAATAAAATCCAATAACCCTTTACTGCTCCAATCTGCTGGGTTTAACCAAGTAGGTATGAATTTGAAGAAAAACAGAAAAAATTTTACCATAATATACAGCAATTATTTAAAGGATATCCGTAAGGACCTATTAGAAGAAAGTGAGCTTAATATTAAAAATAATGATAATGAAATAATATACATAATCGCAGAAATTGAAGGTATTTCTGTTCCTATAATGATAGACACTGGAGCCAATGTCTCCATAATAAATCGAAATGAATTGGACCGGATACAGCAGGAATGCCACAAAAACTTACCGGTACTACCTATTAATAATATTGTACTTGTAGGAGCTACCGGCCGACAGAACAAGACCATAAGAAAGCAGGTATCCCTCAATGTCAAAAGTCAGGGCATTAGTGTGGATATGATATTTCTTGTTGCAGCCGGATTACCTTTCAACATAATGATAGGATGCGACATATTGCGCCGAAACTCAGCAATTATCGACTTGAGCCGAGGAAAGGTATCACTCTTTGCTGAAGGTTCAACCTGGATAGCCAATTTAACTGATAACAAGACTTTAGACTCCAGACAACTTCTCGACCACCAAAATAAGGTGAATTACTTGTTCAACCACTCAACAAACAACAAGCCAGTACATCAGGATTCGGAGGAAGACCTATGGCAACAAAAGATTCAAGAGATACGTAACTTCCAGTGCCACAATGCGAACGAGCAATTAAAGGAAAACCAGCTGAATCAATTGGTAGAAATATATGAGAAATATCGAGCTGTATTTTCTGACGAACCTGGAAAGATCCGGAACTACCAATGTTCCATACGATTCAGAGAACCGGTAGAATTCAACCGAAAGTCGTACCCAATAGCACAATCTTTGAAAGAAGCCGTACGCACAGAGATCCAGAATATGATCCGTAGAGATATCATCGAGAGCAGTCAATCGCCATACACTAGCCCAATTGTGGCCATACAAAAGAAAAATGGGAAGGTAAGACTTTGCCTTGACGCTCGTGAGATAAATAAAATGATAATAAACGATCGTACCTCACCTGGCGAAATTGATGAAATTTTGAAGAGGTTCCACGGAACACGATTCATTACCACCTGGGATACGGTATGCGGCTATTGGCAAGTGGAGTTGCACCCAGCAAGCCGACAATACATGGCGTTCATCTTCGAAGGGCGCAATTATCAGTTTAAGAGGTTGCCCTTCGGGTTGGTGAATTCAGTAGCGGTTTTTGTCGCCTGTATGGATCATATACTAGGACCAGAAGCGCTCCAATTCACAACTGTCTATGTTGATGATCTCCTAATAACATCAACCAACTGGGAGGAACACTGTTATCGTGTGGAGTATGTCTTGAAGACGCTTGCTGAAAATAATGTCAACCTTAAACTGGACAAGTCCAAGCTTATAGCTAAAGAAGTACAATTCCTGGGTTTCCAACTAAACAGTCAAGGAATAACACCATCAACAGAAAAGGTAGACGCCATACAACGATTCCCTACACCAAAAAACAGGAGGCAACTACAATCATTTTTGGGCCTGTGTAACTATTATAGGAAGTTCCAGAATAATTATTCCGAACTAACAGCCCAGTTTCAGTACCAGTTATCGTCCAAGAATAAATGGCGATGGGGTCAAGAACAAGACGAAACCTTCAAATCAATTAAAGAGAAATTTTTAGATGCAGTAATGCTCAACCATCCAGATTTTAACCGACCCTTCTTTCTAAACTGTGACGCTAGTAACATTAGCTTGGGATCAACACTGTACCAAGAAGATGAAAGTGGAAACCATCTAGTAGTGAGCTTTGCTAGCAGAACCCTTAACCAGTGTGAAAAGAACTATAATGTGACGGAAAAAGAACTGCTAAGTGTAGTCTTTGCCTGCGGGAAGTTTCGGACGTATATCCTCGGATATCCAGTGACCGTCCGAACAGATCACAAGTCAATATCATTTCTAAGAAGATGCAAATTAAGCCATGGTAGATTGACCAGATGGGTACTCGCCCTACAGGAATACGATATACAGTGGGAGTATGTTCCTGGAAGTAAAAATGTAGTAGCCGACGTATTGTCAAGAGTGAATCTGGAAGAACAAACATTCGAAGGCGAAAAGGAGAGCATTTTGAAAATCTATAACATTATTAAGGACAGATCCGATTTAGAGAAGATAGTGCGGGACATCAGCAAACACCAGCAGTACGATCCGAAGTTAAACTCTATTAAACTTCGTCTCTCCAACCAAGATGACACAATAAACAAATTTTATTGTATACATAATGGGATTTTATTCATCAAGACATCTCTTGATGAAGAAATATGGAAGGTCATGATCCCTACTACAATTGAAAAGGATATCATCCTGGACTATCACCTACGATACGGTCACATGGGAGCCATGAAGGTGATCAAGGCAATAGAAGAGAATTGTCACATAAAAAGTATCAATAGAAAAACGAGAAACTACCTTAAAACCTGTATGATATGTCAATTGGTGAAAACCAACAATGAGAGAAAGGAAGGTATGATGATACCAATTACCTCACAAGCCAAACTGGAAAAGGTCTTTCTGGACATATGTGGTCCATTTCCCCGCAGTGGCGGACGCCATCGATACAAATATATTGTTATTATGATGGATCATTTTACAAAATTTACAAAACTATACCCTGTGAACAGAGCCACCACTCTGAAGATTCTAGAAATAATAACAAATCATTACATTCCAGAGGTAGGAAGCCCGACATCCATAATCACCGACCATGGAACGCAATTTAAGGGTTGGCGGTGGAGAAACACTCTGAATACATTGGGCATTAAGACATACAAGACGTCTGTCTACCACCCCAGCAGCAATCCAGCGGAGAGGGTACTGCGAGAGGTCGGAAGAATATTACGGACTTATTGCTATAATCAACAAAAGAAGTGGCAAGAATATTTATTAGCTACTGAAGAATTCCTTAATTTGTCATATCACACCGCTATTGGTACCACGCCATACACGGCAATGTATGAAAGACCACCTCCGAGAGAAATACAAGACATAATAGAGTTCCCCAGGAGTCAAGAATACAAATTCAATCGAATCAGATTCTACAATAAATTGGCTGAAGACCAGGAAAGGCGCAAGAACAAATATCAAAAGGCTGTTAAGAAAATAATAAACTTTGAAGTCGGAGAAAAGGTACTGCTAAAAAACAGGGAATTACCCAGTACTTTGGAAGGCATTACCAAAAAGTTATTACTGCTGTATACCGGCCCATACCTGATTATTAAAAACAATAACAACAATACGTATGTACTAAAGGATATCATTTCGAATAAAGTAAAAGGAACTTATAATCAGTTATCCATTAAAAAATATTTGGAGGACTCATAGTTGTGAGTTAAAACTATTATGAAGAAATTGTGAATTTTGAAAAACAATAATTACAAAATTCAAAAAGTCCGTAAGTACAACTTACACAAATATTCAAAGACTCTCATGAACGAGAAAAATAAGAATTTTGATGGAAGAATAAAAAATTACAAAATTCAAAAATTAGTAAGAACAACTTACACCAAATATCAGAAAGAATATTGTGAACAAAATAAGAATTTTGATAAGAATAAAATTACAAAATTCAAAAATTAGTAAGAACAACTTACACCAAATATCAGAAAGAATATTGTGAACAAAATAAGAATTTTGATAAGAATAAAATTACAAAATCCAAAAATTAGTAAGAACAACTTACACCAAATATCAGAAAGAATATTGTGAACAAAATAAGAATTTTGATAAGAATAAAATTACAAAATCCAAAAATTAGTAAGTACAACTTACACCAAATATCAGAAAGAATATTGTGAACAAAATAAGAATTTTGATAAGAATATAATTACAAAATTCAAAAATTAGTAAGTACAACTTACACCAAATATCTGAAAGAATATTGTGAACGAAAAAAGAATTTTGCTAAATAGATAATTACAAAATTCAAAAATCAGTAAGTACAACTTACAACAAAACATTTGAAAGATTATTGTGAATAAATAAAAAGAATTTTGAACATAATAAGCTTCAAAATTCAAAAGCAATAGTAGCACAAATATTCAAAGACTATTATGCAAGTAAAAAGAATTTGGAGGGAGATAATAATTGTCCAAATTCAAAATAATTAGTAAGTACCACTTACACAAACATTCAAAGACTATTATGAATGAAAAAAGAATTTTGAGAAATAATAATTTCAAAATTCAAAACAATAATAAGTACAACTTATACCAAAATATTTGAAAAACAACTATGAATAAGAAAGAATGTAGTTGAATAAAAATGTCTAAAATTAAAAAAAAAAACATTAAACTCACATCATTACTCATACAAATGATGAGAAATAACTCTGAAATATGAAAAAAGATTTTGTAAGAAAGAGATACAAAATTCTAAAGGAGAAAGGAAACCAGAATGTCATATGACTTAATCGAACAAATTAACCAAACTCACACAGAAAATAATTTAATAAAAATGGAACAATGAAGAAGGACCAGCTCACTAAAGACCAAATAGTGAGACCAAAAACCAAAAAAAAAAAAACCTGATACTAATAATGATAATGCTGTTACAACAACCACTGTTATAGTGAAAGTGATAAAGAATTAATTCATGTTATACCATGAGCAATGAAAGTAACTCAATGGATACCAGATGGTAGAAAGAGTAAATATAAATACTACTTACTATGTAAACATGATGAAATGTATATGATACCACATACCTAAACCACCTAATATGGAATAAGCTTTAAGAGAGAAGAAGAGTCAAGTGTATAAAAGTATTAATTAATATAACGTATTATGAAGTGTAGAATCTAAAGATGTTTATTTTAGTCAAAAATGACTACTTTTACTGTTTATTTATTTTTATGACTGGATGTAGAAAATGCCATCAGTCTTATGTGTTGAGCAGAGATGATAATACCTCTGGACTCAATTGAAGTATTGGACAGCAGGGATTGAAGCCAAAAGTGCCACTCTGAACTGTTTCAATTAATTTGTTAGGGAATGTTAGGGAGTAAACATACTGGTGAGGAAGCACCAAATAAGAAGGAATATAAAATGATAATGTTATACACAAGATTGAAGATCACTTATCAATGAAAAAAGAAACTAATGAAGGAGATACACGTCATCTGAGAGGAAGCAATGGTGGAAAAGGAAGGTATATAAAGTGAAAACATGTAATCACGGAGAAAATGTAAATACAAAAGAATTAGTAGTAATTATTTCATCCATACAGAGTATGATCTGAACTAATCACTTTTACAGGAGAGCATATGTAACATAACAAAATTATCACACTAAACATTTGAATTAATGTTACATAAATAAAAGAGAAAGTTCCATAGTGAGTGAGAGGAATAAATTGTTTAAGGATTACCCTAGAAACTGTATAATTAAGTCTATAAAATGTTAATAAAAATGGAAGATAATAAAGAAAACCATTAACTAAAATAACCTACTATGAAAAAACCAGTTAAACCAGCAGTATACCCAGTAGATTGGGGAAGCAGTACAAAAAGGGAAGGACCATAAAAAAGGAAATAATCTGTCATGAAACCATTTTAATAAGGAAACTACTAATGTGATATTTGAAGAAGGGACGAAACATATCAAGATTCCAACAAAGAGACCAGAAACAGGAAGAGATATGCCAAAACAAAATGTTAGTCACATAATAAATACCATGAGACAAAATTGAAACCGATATAGGTAAACCCAAACAAGTTACAAGATACAATACCAAAAAACACAAATTGTATATTAGTTGTAAGTGTAATATGTTAAAAAATATTATAAAAAGACTACCATAGTGTAGAACTCACTGAAAAGACTACCATGGAGTAGAATCCAATAAAGTGAAGTGAGATAACAAAATTAAGAAACTACAGAGTGTATAGTGAGAAACATAGTTAAAAAATCTATGAAAAAATCTTCAATGAAGTTTAAGTATTATAAAAAGACTACCATGAGTGTAGAATAATAATAATAATAATAAAACCATTGGAATGAAAGACAGTCTAAGGACTGACAACATTACCAGTAATAAGAGTTTTTAAATTAGATATAAGAAAAACTATTACATATAAAATGTTTTCTTTAATTATAGCTAAGTAAATGGTGAGAAGGACAAAAATACCAAAGGACAGTTCATAACTGAAGGTATGACTAATATTAAGATGTTTGTTATTTATTATTAATTAGATAATATTTTAGATGTAAGGTGTAAATAGATACACGATGTTTTTTAATCACAGTTAAAGTGTTTTCAAAAGAATCATAAATACACAAGACAGTTAGTGACTGACAGTGTTACTAGTAATAGGAGTTTTTTTATTTATTTTTTTTTAATTAAATTATGTCTAGGATAAGCTATTTTGTTATCATTTGATGATACAGTAAAAAATAATAGGAATAAGATGTTTTTGTTAAAATTAGGTGATATATGGAAAATAGTTGATAATAAGATGTTTTTGTTAAAATTAGGCATAAGATGTTCATGTTATGGTTCAATGATGTTATTAGTATAAAGAAAGTTTAGTAGATACAAGATATTCTATTGTATTTAAAATCAGGTCATTTAATTTTCCATTGTGTAAGTCAGAGAGGCAAGTAGGGCATAAAAATGTAATAATTTTATTCAAATCAGTAAACCATGTATAATTGTACAAACAGACCAGCCAAGACACCATTTTTGTAAAAACAGACTGGCCTATAAACCAAAAAAATTATCTATCAAAGAATTAATCTATGTAATAGGAATAGAATTCAATACATACAATACAGAAATTGAAAGTATAATTAATGCAGATACAGTTAATAGCAAATAGAATGACAAAAGAAAGAAAATTAACTTCTTTTGGAAACAGTCAAAAATAGGCTTATGATAGTAATCAAATCAGACTAAACAGCAAATTAATCAATATTGAAATGTTTTAATAACCAAATTATTAACAACAAAGTAATTACGGAGTTATTAGGTGTATTCCAGGGAAATATTATACCGAAAAAACAAATAAAAACCTTTAAAACACTGAATTTGTACAAAATATGGGGCATACAATCATTATGTAAAATTGTAATTTTTGGGCTTAAATGAGTTTGAAACAAACCCAGCTATATATCAAAAGATGTAAAATTAAATAATCAATATTACTGAATAGTTAGATTCATGTAAAATTAAGAAATATTTGAAATACAGTAAAAAATAAGAAAACTTGTTATGTATAGTTAGATAGTGAAACAAGTCTTAGACAGATATTTCATAATTAAACAATATGAAGAGGAAAAAGACATACCACATATTGCCCTAAAACGACGACGTTGCGTCGATTAGTCTATTGTTAATCGCAAAGCTGAACAGTTGAAAAATGTGTTAGTGGAGTATTGAAAACCAAATAATTTGTATTAAAACCAAGTGTGGTTATGTGGCGTGTAACGGAGATGAACTAACAAGTGAAATAACCTTATCTATCAATGTCTAACACTTCACAAGTTTCCAAAAACACAGTATAACACCATAAAACTTAACACCAGAAATCGACAGCCATTTCGAACAATTTTTGGAACGAATTCACAGAAAACGAACACACATAATTGAACACCACACTACACAAGAGATCCATCCAGAATTCGACATCGCAGACGACGAGGGGACATTCAACACGATATTTTGGACCAACACCACTTCGCAGAAAAGGGAACATCGTTTTATTTCTGTGGGAGAAGATCTTCAATTCCAACGGCATCATAGCAGTTAAAATCGAGCAGACGGCGGCCATTGCTGAATTTCTATAAAGACGATCAGCCAGTGCTTCCTGGAGAGGAGTGACGTCATTTCTTCGACTTGGTTCGAAATATAAATAATTTCTTTCTAATTGACAATTGTAATAATAATAATTCTGTTCTATTTCAGATATTAACATTTAGTTTAAGAATACCTGTTAAATGTATCTTGTTCCTTGCCCTCTGACCATTTCGACTCGTTAAAAGAACCATAAATTTAAACTTGTAAAAAATATATTTGTTGATTTTTCTCACTGCCGACTGTGGCGAATATTAGCCAGTGCCTGGGACATGCGCAGTTTGACTGGCGCACAATTTTGAATGAATAAACGCAAATCATTATTCAGTTACCAGCATTGTTTTTATTTCTACCATTAATGTTATTATTATTTTTTATTAAGCAAAAACATAATTCACATTGAGAGAATAGATATAGAAGGAAATTACAAACTCAACTAATTAATTAATTATTAATTAATTAAATTAAATCATTCCATCAAACTCGATACAAGAACAAGAAAAAATATTTGCACAATTTTTAAAGTTTGATGTATTTGTTATTTATCAATCAAACACACCTAGTTATAACATATTCTTATCATCAATATTTCTATATTTTATTTATTATTACATTTGAAATTATATTACAATTTGACTAGCCTAATAGTGGGGCTAAAGGAAGAGTACAATACCTTTGAAATATCAGAAAGAACACACAATATCAATACATATCAATTTAATTATTATTCTTATTTTTTTTATTTGTAATATTATTATATTACAATATTTATCGTTTGTTTGTTAAATTTCTGCTACTGGCTTGTATGTTGTTGTTACCGATACTTTGTTTACTTCGCTAATGCGGTAGAACTTTGATAATTGTGACGGAAGCATTCGGTATTATACAAAACTTCTGTCGTATATATAAATATCTGTATAACCTAACTCAAACAAGACACGGATATGAGGTCTGTAAGTTAAGTAATATGACTAATTTAGTAAAAGCTTTTATTTACAATCAAACTACATCTAGACTCTTATCACCTTCAAAGTAGTTCCCTTTTTCCAAAAAGCCACACCACGCTGTAGACGGGTTTTCCACTCTTCATAGCAGTGCTGGAACTCAGAAACTGGAATCTCCTTCAACTGGTCGGTCACACTATTTTTAATGTCGTCTGTCGCCCCAGAATGGTATCTTTTGAGACGATCTTTTAATCTCGGGAAGAGAATGTAGTCACAGGGACTCATATCAGGTGATAAGTGGGCTGAGGAACAACGGGAATATTTTTCTTTGTGTTTCACGTGAGCAACTCTTTTCCGCAGCCTTTCAAGTATTTCTCGGCAAACATGTTTATTGACAATCTGTCATGTAGGCAAAAACTCCTTATGGATAATGCCATTGGTATCAAAGAAACAAATGAACATGGTTTTGATTACGGATTTGCTCGGTTTTTGCTTTTTGAGACGTGGTGAGTTTGGTGAGTGCCATTATTTGCTCTGGCGTTTGTTTCTTGATCGTACTCAAAGATCTATGATTCATCACCACTAATAACATTTTTTATAAAATCAGGTTAATTTTCAATTCGTCCTAGACGATCGCGGCACACTTCCATCCTGTTGTTTTTTGTTCAAGATTGAAGTTTTTTGGGACCAATTTCGCACAAAATTTCTCATTCCCAATTTATTTATCAAAATTTTATAAACTGTAGTGTGATTCAAATGTAATCGTTGTGCGATGATTCTGACCGTTAATCGACGGTCAGACCGCACTAAGTCCCTGATTCGACGAACATTGTCGTCAGTTCTTGACGCTGACCGTCTTGCAGAGCGTGGGTCATCCTTAATTGATTCCTGGCCGTCTGAAAATGCTTTAAACCATCCGAAAACCTGTGCTCTTGACAAAGGTTCATTTCTATACGCTTTTGACAATTTTCTAAAAGTCTCAGTAGCATTGTGCCCAAACGTAACACAAAACTTGATTGCACTCACTTTTTATAACGCACAACAAAAACTCACTTCACCAAAAAGTTTGTTTACATTTCACGTGACAACAACAGGCAATAAATATTAATACTTAATATCAATCAGCTGTTTATCTGTGTAAATAGAAACCTTACAGTGTTCCCATATTGGCTGCTACATGATTAGTCTCATTACTTATTTTACAGACCTCGTATAGTAACAGTCTAATGATAATAGTAATAATAATAATTGCTACTGTGTGGGCGACCATCATCATTGATTCTGACGTCGAACTGTCGCGGCTCTTACTGTCGCAGACGATGCGCCGAGACAGCGGATGGGTAAAGGACCACGGGATAGTGCTGACAATTTCAAATACTTAAATCGTCACGCTGAACAGGGAAATATACAAACGGTTATCCCCGTGAGAGAGGGAGACTAGTGGTCCAGACCAGGAGATATCTGGGGGTGATGCTGCATAGCAAACTCACCCACTGCGATCGTATCCGTAAGGCACGTGACATAGCATGCGAGAAGTGACTGTTTCTGTCAGGAGTTTGATGGCCATGTCTCGAGGTGTCTGAGCTCTGGCAAACGACAGCTTCTGATGCTAACGGTACGTAAGGAGCTCGTGATGCTCCTAAAAATTTATTGTTTTAATATGTGTATATAAATATGTCATATAATTAATTGTAAAATATAATATTTGAATATTTATCATTTTATTAAATTAGTAATTTTGAAAAAATTATTCTTTCTTCAGACACCAGAACAAATTCAGATTAATATAAAAAATGATAATATTTTAACAAAATTACTAATTGAATAATGTGATAAATATTTATGTATTATATTTTACAATTAATTATATAACATATTGTACACACATATAAAAAAATTATATTTAGTCTTCATATAAACACCTGTTTTGAACAATTGATTTAAAAATGTTAATTTATCAATTTATATCTGATGATGATAGCTGAATGCTATTGAAACACTGTAATTTACAAAATAATAAAAATGTATTCTTGTAAAAAGTTTTACTATTAATAATAATATAAAATATATATACAAGAAAAATATGAGCATTTATGAATAAATTATGTTATATATATATATTCAAAAATGCTCATATATTTTTGCATGTATTTAGTTTATATTATTATTAATAATAACAAAACGTTTTTACAAGAATATATTTTTATAATTTTGTGAATTACTTTGTATTTATTTTATATATTATAAATATAGGCTATATATATAGGGCCTATACATACATTTACATTATAAATTATATTTATTAATTCTATATCTGATGATGTTAGTTTAATACTAACGAAACATTTTAATTCACAAAATAATAAAAATGTATTGTGGTAAAAAGTTTTGTTATTCTTAATAATAATATAAAATATTTTATGTGTGTGTATGTGTGTGTTTGTGCGTGTTATGTTATAAGAGTGGATAAAATAAGAGTCACTAATTTTGCTAGAAAAAAATCTGCTTAAGGCTGTGATAGAAAACAAATTTTCTGTGATTAAAAATCAGGGTACATTGCAAGACCGAATGTAGGTAAAAAACGGTGAAAACAGATTAAAGTTTAATTAAAACGGAATACGTTCTGGATAAATAACAGCTGATTAAAACACGAGCTGGCGGTGGCGCTGTGGAACGATTACAACAGCACAAATAATCCCGTGCACAAATCCAGCTGAAATATAACCCGCCGTGGCCCACAGTGTAGAGTTGTGAACTTGATCACAGAGCCTCTGAGACGCAACATTGAGTTAAGCAAAGAAACAGTTGAACAGATCTTTACATTCTGTTTTCTTGATGTATGAATTACTTACTCACCAACTTTTCAACTTGTTTATGGACGAAATAATAATTACAATGAAATATATTGTTACGACGGTCTCACTGATCGTCGTATGGTACAGTGGAAAACAAAGTACAGACGCCAATGAAGTCACAAATCACCAGCTTTAATTAATCTGACATACATATTTTTATTGGTATCCAAGTCACTTCGTTAGGTATAAATGAATAAATTACCTTAAATACGTCGTGTGACTTCGTTTTTTATTTAAAATGACGCGTTTCGGAACATATGTTGACCTCTTCTGATCAATTCACTCAGTTAAGGTCGTTAAATGTTAAAATCACATTACTTTGTACTTACACACGTCTGTATGAATGCGGAGCCTTTGAAGGCCGACCAGATACTGAAGTTGTCTATGAACGTTTGTGCAAGTTCATACGATACAGCCTTGAACTTGCACAAACCTCAGTATCTGTTCGGCCTTCAAAGGATGCGCACCCATACAGGCGTGTTTAAGTACAAAGTAATGTGATTTTAACATTTAACGACCTCAACTGAATGAATTAATCTGAAGATGGAACATATGTTCCGAAACGCGTCATTTAAAAAAAAACGAAGTCACACGACGCATTTAAGGTAATTTATTAATTTAATTATTCACAAATAACGCTGTGTAATTAACAAGTTATTCAGCAAGTATGTACTCGTACAATAATTGAAATTTGTCCACACCCAATAATAATGTCAACTAATAGAGCCCCACACATTAATCACTTTTCACTAATAACCACTTGAAATGCACTCAGTAAATCGACCGATATAAACTTAAACTAAGCGGCAGTTGTTACCTGTTAATAGCCTGCAGGGTTACATAATATGCGTCCTTAAGAAGCACTCGAAAACTCCGGAGAATACTTTAGTGCGGCTTTGGCAGAAACACGCACCTGTTGGGCTAGCGGAGAAACGCGTAGACCAACACTCCATTGTTCGAGAACGTTCCGTGATTGCGTAGCAATATTAAGGAATAAAAAATTTTTAACACTAATTTGAGCATTATTTGCTGTGCTGACGATGCCGTAATTATAGTTGCTACAGAAGAGATGATCTGCGAAGGTTTTTTAGAAGATACATTATGTCTTGTAACGATGGAACCCTCTCGAAAAGGTGAGAGCGTCATTCTACCCGTTTCTCCGCTAGTCTAGCAGGTGTAGCAGCTCGCTCAAGTCCGCCCTCAAGTAGCTTCGAGACTGTTCTTGAGAGCACTTCAAATACTCATTGTGCTGGCACGCCGCAGTAAGGATGTAACGTTATTCTGGAACCTCAGCGCGACCTATATAAGCAAGAGCAACTGGCTTTGTCAGTTCAGTTACGTTGAGCGATTTCTTTAGTGGGAATCGAGTCAGTAAAAAAAAAAAGATTAATGTGTTATAGTTGGTGCGGAACTCTTAACAGTTGACATTATTATTGAATGTGGACAAATTTAACTTACATTATTACAGGAGTTGTTTACAAATTGGTAATACTCGGATTTAACAGTTAAGCACTTGGTAAGTTCTACAGATGATTTTATGCTTCTAACAATTGTTTCACTTGTTACGGCAGCTTCAGAGGTTTGATTTGACCAGTATGCATTAAATTATTGTATCGAGCTAAGCACGTTTTCAGGCTTAGCTCTAAAGTTTGGCATTTGTATCTGTGTCTGTCTATTTGTCTATTTGCCTTGTTGGAGGACTTTTCCTGACAAAAATGGAATGCCGATTTTTGAAAAAAGTGGCATGCTTTTACCCTACAAACACGTTGTTTTTAAGATTGTTCCTCCCCCTCAAAAAAAAAAAATAGAGCGGAAGGCAAAATCTAAAAGGTGCTAAATTATAAAAAGTAATAGCAATAAGCCTATGGATATGTACGGACGCATGCATAAACTTAAATCTGGGTCTAATTTGTTTTTCACTTAAGCATTGTTGTTATAAATTTAGTTAAACAGCCAAGGCGAGTAGCTTTAAATTTTTAGTGTTAATTGTACGATAGTCTGCTATACAATTGTTATTTTACTAAATGACAAAATAGAGTAATCACGGTTTTAGTAAGTTTTCTGATAACAGTAAAATTGTGTTGGAATTCATCTATTACTAAAATATATTTCGTGCAAAATGGTAAGCGAGTTCTGCAGTTTAGAGAGACTACTGGCATAACAGAAGGAATCTGGTGTTTTATGATCTTAAAAGGCATTGTGTGTATAGATACTGAAGTATATAGCCTGCTATTGTGATATACTTAGAAGTGGTATTCAGCAGATATCTTATCAGTAACTGGTGCTGTAAACTGTGTTATTGGGAGGAATTGACGGTAAAGCTGGTTTTAATGTGCCCTATTCTCAAAGGGTTGCGTTTTAGATAACACCCCTCGCCCCTACCGCCACTAACACACACACACACACACACAATATGTTTCGGCCAGTTACTGTGCTGTGTATCACACCACACGTCTTTTCCACATTTTGCATACGTACCAGATATCTTCCTCTGTCAACCTTCTGCTCACTACGATCTCTTCAACTCCCCGACACCATGGTCTCCATGAACCCCTCCCCGTCGCTCAGTGGAAAAGCACTGTAATATTTTAGGATCAGTATACCAAGCCTTAGTTTAGTATCTTCTCGAATAAATCGGAATCAATTCCATTAAACATTATTTTCTAAAAAGATTAAACCAAAAAAGGTTTATTCCGGTGTCTAGCAGACTGACTAGAGCTGGTCACTGCAGCGCTTCTTCGGACGCCACAGACCTCTCCGTCCCTTTAGATTATACTTCAACAGTTGTTGTTTGGAGATGCGGCTTTCATTCGTTGGGTTTAAATGTTCCAAATATTTTATCTAATCTTGGGTATTCCCATCAAGTACACTCATAATATTCAGTCTTGTAGTGCATCTGCAATTTTTCTACGATCTTCAAAAGTATCGTATGCGCTGCTACGTACCTGATAAATCAAATTTTTGCCGCTCGAATACGACTGCCCTGAGATTTCGGTACACTTCAATTTCCAGACCCATAAAAATTGTGCAACTGATATGACAGAAATTAATATTCTCTGTGCTTTTCAATGACCCGGACTATTGTTAACGTGCAATCTAAACATGATCTGCCTTTCCTGAAAAAATTCTGGGCTTTCGAGAGAATGGACGCCGTTATTTCATTCAATCGTTTTGCTGCGGTAGTTGTATACAATTTGTAAGACGTATTAAGCAGAGAGACCCGTCTGTAGTTATAATACTCATTGCGATCTCCTTGCTTGAATATGGGAACTAAGTTCTCCATTCGCCAATCTTCTGGAGTATGACGAGTGGTCCAGCACAGAGTGATAAAGCTGAATAAACGGTTTTGCAGCTTGGTTGGAGCGTACTTAATGAGCTCAAAATTAAGCCCATGTAGTGTTTGGTAATTTTCCATTTTGTAGCATTGTAGAGCAGCTAAACATTCATCCGTTGGTACTGAAGCTACCCATTAACTGATATCCGCAAACTTCGTTTCCACCAGTTGCTGTTATCAGTATTTCCTTTCCTGTATGTCCCAAATGCTCGATGAATTCGACTCTAGGTTATCCTTATCACTGTCCTAAGGATACGGGTCGAAATCAAATATAAAATTAACATAAATGAAGGGAATAGTCAATTATCAGAAGCTTACTAGATTTGGAAAGTGTCGAGTTTCCGAGATTCTGCTGAAACCAATAATAGTTTATTACTGAATTTGCCAAAAAATTCTAATTGTTGGCATGTTTCTAATGCTCCTCACCACCAGATCCACCCAACCAGAGCTCAACAGGTTAACTGTAAACGGAGGTGGTAACGCCAACAACCTAACTTAATCGTACGTTTAGTCTGGCGGTGTATATATATATATATATATATATATATATATATATATATATTTCAATCACTTTCTGCTACAGTCCGTTTCTTGATGTATATAATACATTTAATATTTATACATAAATTTACCTCAAGATATTATTTTTCTATTTGGAACATGTTTCGGGTACTATCTTGTACCCATCCTCAGCCTTCCGGTTTTTTTGTCTGGTGAAGTACATATGTGTTGTTGGTTGACTATTATTATTGTGGCTTCCTGTTGGCTTCTGGTATTTCAAGTTGGTTTTATTGTGTGTGATTGTGGTGTATGTGTTAGTTTTTTGTGTATTTTCAATGTTGAGTGCTTTGAATATTGTGTCATGTTTTGTATTGATTTGTATTTGTTCAGGTATTAGTTTGTTTTCTGTTTTATGTTTGTATATTTGTAAATTTTCCCATATGTTCATTATGGTGCCTTTGTGTGGTATATGTTTTATTAGTGTTACATTGGTTATGTCTGGGAATTCATGTCCTGTGTTTATTGCATGTGTGGCTAAATTGGATTTATATATTTCTGGTTTTTTGTATGCATTTAGGTGTTCAAAATAACGTTTTTTCAGCTGTTTTTTTGTTTGTCCTATATAACATTTATTGCAATCTTGGCATTCAATTTTGTATATACCGTTAGTTGTTGTATATACAAAATAGAATGCCAAGATTGCAATAAATGTTATATAGGACAAACAAAAAAACAGCTGAAAAAACGTTATTTTGAACACCTAAATGCATACAAAAAACCAGAAATATATAAATCCAATTTAGCCACACATGCAATAAACACAGGACATGAATTCCCAGACATAACCAATGTAACACTAATAAAACATATAGCCTACCACACAAAGGCACCATAATGAACATATGGGAAAATTTACAAATATACAAACATAAAACAGAAAACAAACTAATACCTGAACAAATACAAATAAATACAAAACATGACACAATATTCAAAGCACTCAACATTGAAAATACACAAAACACTAACACGTACACCACAATCACACACAATAAAACCAACTTGAAATACCAGAAGCCAACAGGAAGCCACAATAATAATAGTCAACCAACAACACATATGTACTTCACCAGACAAAAAAACCGGAAGGCTGAGGATGGGTACAAGATAGTACCCGAAACATGTTCCAAATAGAAAAATAACATCTTGAGGTAAATTTATGTATAAATATTAAATGTAATATATATATATATATATATATATATTGTACTGCTGTTAAAATGCAACACAGTACATAATAGGGAAATAATAAATTTTAAAAGAGGAAAGATACAAATTTAATATTAAATTGAACATATGTTTTAAAACGTAAACAAAAACATTGGGACTATCGACTCACTGAGTCAACATAGAGGTCGATTCCTATATGATATAAAACAATATTAAGTTATATGTTCTGAAAAGAATATATGAAATTGGAATGAATGTTATAATAAGAGTAAATAGTAATAAAATTATAATTTAATAAATACCAGCTAGAATTACGAATGTTAGAGATAAAATAAAGATGTTTAATAAGAAATAGAAAAGTGATATATGTTTTAATAGGTATGTGATAAACAGATGTAAGGAAAGTAGGGAATTATCAAAGTGGCAAATTTGTAAATTGTTAAAAATTGCATTGTATAGAGATGAAAGAAAATGTTTTTAGTCTTCAATTATATCTAAGAAAAGTAACATCATGAGTGAAAATTTGTATTTAATAAGAGTAACATCAGGAGTCTTGAATTATATTGAATAAGAGTAGCATGAAGAGTTTAAATTCATAAAATAAAATTTGTACATCATCAAGTTTAATGTCATATGTAAAAGAAAATACAGTAAAGGAATTTAATTTGTTATACCAGAGTTTTGATTATAAAGTTAATAAAGTAAACAATCAGGAGGAGAGATTCAACATTCCTATTGAGTTTAGTAAAATAAACTAATATTCAATAAATAAATAATATTACAAGAAATATAAACATATCCTTAATAGAACGCCGATAGAAGAGGGAAATCCTGGACTGAAAAATAGTTTAAGTGGCCATAAAATATAATTAAGTATTCCGAGGAGACATCTGTGTTGCAGTCGTCCCAGAAAACAACATTCAGTGGTGAAACCAATAAGAAATTTGTGTGAAGGAACGGATCGCCAAGCCTGATATTGCTTTTGAAAATAATAAACATCAACCAGAAGTGAACCCGTGGCAGCTGGAAGAATTCAGAATCAGTCAAGTTACATTAGTTTGGTATTTATTTTTTATATGGTTATTTCTCAAAATACTACATACTAACTGTATTTGGTTTGGTTTAAAGAAAAGAAAATATTATATACAATTGTAAATACGATCAAACAGCTTAATAATCATTAACCCTGAGAGAGAGAATTTCTTTTCATGTACTGATAAACAAAAAATATAATAAAGGTAGTTACATATCATAATTACATAATTACAATACCTGTTAAAATAAACACAGCACAATAAATGGCTGATTCAACGTGGAACAGATTTTAATTACCATACGTATAAATAATTACAGTACAATTAATGACGCATCCAATGTGGTGCAAATACTAAATATATTATATCAGTAAAAAAAAAAAAACAGTACAATATATATATATAAACACACACACTTCGCCCTAGAGTGGTAGAGAGAGCAGGAGCAGGAGGCAAGGCTGACGGGAATAAACTGTGAGCCGTACTAGTAGTGTATAAAAGCGCGCAGAATAATTTTGAACCGATAAAAGACAGTGAGAAAGAGAAGGAAAGAATTAAAACGAGACAAACGTGGAGTATGGGAGTGACGGGGGTCGGTCGGGGCAAAATCAATAATTGAGCGCTGCGAGAGAGAATGAGATCTGTAGGCCTATACTACTGTCGCGTCGTCCCAGTTACTGCCTCTCTTCTCACTCTCTCTCCTACTCACTCTCTCACTCTCTCTCTCTCTCTCTCTCTCCCACTCTCTCTTTCCTCGGTCTCGTTTCATTCAGTCACCGTTCCTTCCCATCTCTTGTGTATTGTGCTTGAACGACGTCGGTTTGATTAAAACACGATTCGTTCTTCCGCAGCAAATATATGTCATTAATTTGTTTCTAGACAGGGCTATTTTTGTACCTGATAATAATATTCTCCTCCTTCTTTACTCGATGGATTGGTCTTCAGCATCGTCCGACTTCACAGAGACTCTGACCATTATTTCCAAGGTCTCCCACGATCCCTCCTAACAGCTGGTCTATATTTCACGCTTGGTTATGAATACGTGTTCAACCATGCGTTCCACCTATCCAACCCATGAGACTTCTAATCTTGTCGGTATTCCTTTATTCTATCAACAACTGATTGTGGCTTGAGATCTTTCCTTATAACCTCTTCCTGAGGCGGTCACTGTGTTTTAGAAATTGGCCTACGTATCTGTTCTCAGGAGAGTCCATGTTTCGCTGATTACCATACGTTAAAGCTGTCACACAAGCTGACGAACATTTAAAACTTCACCTATGTGTCTCTCTGTATCTTATTCTACAATACTCTGAGTTGATGTCCTCCGAAATAGAAGCCGAAACGCCTGTTCTTAACAGCAGGAGTGTACCACGACCTAATAGCCCGGAGATAATTCAATTTGATTCTAACACAGACCTTTGTAACTTATTGTCACTTGATAATAATAATAATAACGCTTCTTTTTACCGCCTAAGAAATTATACCTTCTCTGCAGCGTTTCTTTAGATGTCTCACACCTCTCTTTTCCTTTGGCTCATAATTCAATAGTTTTTTGGGCAAGCAGCAGTCATCTATTTCCTTAATATGTTCTGACCACTTTACCCGACATCGGGTAATCCTATCGCGTATACTCTGTCATAACATTCAGTTCCTGTCGCATATCTGCACATCTTCTACGATTTCGAAGAGTACACCCTTCCACGTGCCTGAGAAATTTCATTTTGGCCGCTTGAAATCGTCCGCCCTACTATTTAGTTATAGTCCAGTTCTCAGACCCATCCAGAGAGGTGAGGAGCATAATCACCTTACAGAACTTGGCCGTGTTTTCGCTCGTTGAATTTAGAGGGTTCCTGTTGGTTGAACCTATGTAGCTTGTTCACCGCGTTATTGCTTGTAATGCCAGACACGTTATAGCATAGGTATTCCTGAGCTGCTCCAGAATAGTACCATACTTGTATGACCGCGATCAGCTGCGACCAAATCCTACAAAACCCGGTCAGATGCGACCGAGGTGAAAATTTGAACCCGGTCGATTGCGACCCAGTCAATTTCTATCGAAAACATCGTCCAGTCAACTAAACAGAGACTACGCCTGTAAACAGATTAAAGCTCACTCCTGTAATGGTAATGTTTACGACTGTTTCCGATGTTCATATACCGGCGCGACCAATCAACGTTTTCTGTGATATTTTACATATTTAGACTCTACATAGTGTACCAGTATGTGACAGACCTCTGCGCTTGCTACTCTCGCCCAACATAGGCATCGAATAAAAGGGGCCGTCTGTTGATTTCTGGAGTAAAAACATCACTCATGTCTTACAGACATAGAAGCATTAGATCGCAACACTTGGACCTTTAACCACGTATTTAAGATCGCTCCGCTCGCGTCTAAGGGGATTTTGGATTTAGGCTCACCTCATAAGAAACCTTATAATGATTTATAATAAACATTAAGACATTTCAGCACACCAATAGTAATTAAGAAATTACTAGCTATATAATTCAATAATTCCTATGATATATTGTTCACGACATCTCTACCGTTAATTTTAACATGTATATTACAACTACTTTTGTAGTTGTATTTGTACGACTATTTGTATATTACCCATTGTACGAAGGTCATCTCAAGTAAGTTTCCTTTTTTTTTTAAAGAAAAATTGCGCAAGCGTGCTGAGAAAGGTTGGAGAACTTTTATTTGTGTGTAGTGGCATCAATGCCAAAACCTCATTCGTTGCATAGCAACGTAAAAACAACAGAAGTCATGGACGTTCCATTTACCAGCGTGTGCGATTACGAAGTGCGTTGTGTTATTCGGTTTTTTGCTGCAAAGTGAATCAGCGGCTGAAATTCATCGTCACTTCGTTTTTTGTATCGACCTCAGTACATGAGCATTCATATGGTCCGCAGGGGGCATACATCGTTCTTGAAAGGGAGAACGAATGTGCACGATGAACGAATATGCACAATCAACGTCAACTGAGAATGCAAGCTCTGTTGATGCCGTTAAGTAGATTGTGTTGGACAGACGCGTCACCCTTGACGAAATTCTTGCGCGATTACCTGCCAACTTTCAGACAAGTCGACCATCCTCCAATCGGGAAGATTGTCAGTGATGGGCTGGGATTTCGAAAAGTTTGCGCACGGCGAGTACCCCGTTTGTTGTCTCAAGAACACAAAGAGAAGAGGATTGCTGCGGCGCGCAAGTTGCTGAACATGTTTCGGGAAAAAGGAGTTGATCTAGTAAACTGCATCGTAACAAAAGATAAAACATGGGTTCATCATTACACTCCTGAAACGAAACGACAAGTTTCGGAAAACCGCTAGTGAGAGCGCTCCGTAAAAAGCTAAAGTTGGACACTCCGCTAGGAAAGTGATGGCTACGGTTTTTTGGGACGATAAAGGTGTTTTACTCGTTGATTGGTTGAATAAAATATAGTTTAATTTTTAATTTTTACATGTGTTTTTTTTTTTAATAGGCTACAAGTAAACGTACTTTTGAGATGAAGTTTATACATAATTTCATAAGCATCCGTCTTATGACGGAGGAACCAAACAAAATGTACACGAACCTAAACTAACAGGAGGAACCAACCTAACGTAACATAAATATTGAAAAAAATAATTTACTTCATCCTTCATCATCATTTTCAAAGTTAAACGAAGGATTGTTTTCCGGTCTCAAACAGGCAAACATTAGAGCTGGTCACTCCAGCGCTTCCTCGTACGTCCCACACCCCTCCGTCCAGACGGCTTATAGTTCCAGAGTTGGTTGGGGATGCTGCAGTCATCCATTCGGCAAAGATGTTCCCACCAATTCAGCCGATTCTGGGAAATCCTGTCGCGTATACTCATAATACTTAGTTTCTACTGTATAGCTGTGTTTCTTCTATGATCATGGATAGTATACCCTGCCGCGTGCCTGAGAAATCTCATTTCAGCCGCTTGGATGCGACTGTCCTGGAGTTTTGTAAAGTCCAATTTCTCAGACCTATAAAGAAGTGTGGGAAGAGCATCGTTTTGTAGAATTTTTAGGCGTGTTCCTTTGATTGCTGAATTAAGAGTTTGCCTAATAGCCCCGCACATAAGGTTGAACTTATGCAAATTATTCACAACGTCGTTGCTAGCATTATAAGACACGCTGTAGCCCAGGTATTCAAACTGCTAACTTGTTCCAGGACAGTACCGTCTACAACAATTTTGGCCCACTGTGGGATCAGTTCCACGAAAAGCCATCACCTAAAAATTTACTTGTTGCACAAATAAATAAGTTACGAAATAAAACCTCGACGAAGTTTGGAACAGGAACATTTGTGTTAGTTGGCACGCACGGATTCTGCCAGTTGTGACCCGGGCGGTGAAACGTCGTTTCGTCGCAACTCATCGAGACCGTGCTTGTATAGGTTCAGCTCCAAAAAAAAGAAACCATCACCTTAGTCTTAATTGTGAAAATCTGTAATCCTCATAGAACAGCCTAAGTCATAGAAGTAAGATAACTTCATAGGTGTGTCGAAAGCTTTTGATAACGTGAAACGTTCGCTACTCTGGAGTATAGTGGAACGAAGGGGTTTTCCTTCGCAATTAATTAAAGTTCTCAGGAGCTTATATTACGAGACAGAGATTGTCGTGGATTTGAATGGAAATTATCAGAAGATATTCCTACAAATAAAGGTGTGAGACAAGGGTGCCCTATTTCACCGACACTTTTTAATATCTACATGGACGACATATTTCGGCGATGGTCAGCTAAAGTTGACTCGGGAATATCACTTTAGCGAAATATTCATATGAATGCATTAATTATGCAGATGGCAAGGTACTGATACAGAAAACAGAAGACTAGTTACAGCGGGCAATATTTACGTTAAATAGCATCATACAAGACTATGGGCTACAGATCTCTGCTACAAAATCTAAAACGATGGCATTTCAGGGAAGGTATCCTTAAGAACTAAGATAGTCGTGAATAACCAGATTTTGGATCAGGTTAGTCATTTTAATTATCTGGGTTGTGATATCTCATATGGAACTGATATTAATTGGGATAGTAAGCTAATAAAATTTAGACGCATCTGTGAAACGATTCATAGGTACCTGAAAAATAAAACACAGAATGAAACCCAAATGTAATTTCATAAAACTGTGGCTGTCCCCACATTACTGTATGCTAGTGACACATGGACTCTTGGTAAAAGGAACGTGGAGAGGATTCAAGCAGCCAAAATGAAATTTCTAAGAGGGACGCAAGGTTGTTCTCTCTTGGATGGGAGAAGGAACGAGGATATTAGACGCGATTTAAACATTGTATCATTGGACCAGAAGATTGAAGATCACAGAAGGAGATGGTGTGAACACTTGACTGCATGCCTGATATGTGTCTACCTGTGATGACGTTCTTGGGTTAACACCCTACTGGGAAGAGAAATGTCGATAGATCGAGGAGGAGATGGGTTCCGGAACAGGTCTAAGGTCTAGTCCTTGGAGTGGTGACGATGATGATGATGAGTAACATACCTAGGCGTTAGGCTATCAAGTGACAGAGTACACTATAGAGAAGATGAAGACATGAATAATATCGAAAAGCTTCCTTAGTAAAATTCAAAGTGCTTAAGTGACTTCCTTTTGAATACACGTTGAACTTCAAGTATACATATACCGTAAATATATCTACGCTTATCGGCAGCTTGCGATCGATCAGAGTTAGGGAAACAAAAGTAATATTTCGCTGGCTAGTGGGAGCAGTAGCACTCAACCGTATGAAAAGTTTATCCGTATTACGTTGGTAATCATTTTTCAATATACATTAGAAAGTTTATATACACACACACACACACACACGCATACTGATGAACATCGATCCGTTTCAGCGTCACTCAGACCAGACAGAAGACGACATATAGATACACGCATATAAGAGCTTTGTTTACTGATATTGTAATGTTAACACTGTGCCAGCGTTAATATTAATGAAAGTTGGGTTTTCAATTATTATCTGATTACCGTACTGTAAGTAATTTCAGTTTTTTTCGACTTGTATGATTCCTCTTTTTTTTCTCGCCGACACAACTTCCTTCACCCTTTTTTCTCCTTCGTCAGTACTCCCTAATTCTCTGATTTGTTCTTCTTTTGAAAACACTCTGTTGATTCTCCTTGGTTTCTCTTTGGACAGGTACTTCACCTGCGCAATTATCCTTCCAAATACTTTTCCGTTTCTTATACCTTCTTCTCTGATTCCACGTTTTTTCTAAATCCTATCTGAAGTCTTGCATCCGTTACATAGTACTTTTGACTTTCTGTTCTCTTGGAAGGTGATTGCCATGCTTTCTGGTTCCATTCTCCTAAGTCGTTCACCGACGGTCATTCGTAATTTTTTTATCGCGGTCTAAATTTTATTAACTTTTCATACGACGTAAGTTCTCATTCTTTTCTTCTGCACCTCACGGAGTAGGCACTTTGCCTGTTCCGTCTTTACAGAGTATCTCTCCATCTCGCGATCGGTATTCCTACATCTCTTGTACCAAACAGTCTATATTGAAAATGCAACCTTAGGTAGTCGTCCATTCTCCATTCTGTCAACATGCTGTAACCATTTCCTGCGATAAGTCTGCATTTGATCGTTTATGGAGAATACCTGTAGCTTATCTCTAATATCCTCATTGTTTAAACGATCCTGTCTCGTACAACCCTTTGTTCTTCTCAGAAACCTCGTTTCTGAAGTTCGAATCTGGTTTTCAATCTTCTTTGTAGGAACCCATGTTTCACATCCATATAGTAAAATAGGCACTGCCATTGTTTTATAAACTTTAAGCCTTGTCTTTTTTGCTCAACGTTTTGTATATGACGCCCACATCATCTGAAACATCTATATTTTTGTAGTGTTATAACGTACGTCTTGTACTGGTTATACCGGCAACTTTTCCAGACTGTGTTCCAAAATGTGTATAAATTCTGCCAGACATTTCGACCGTCTCTATAACGGACATTGCAGTAGCGCGGCAACAGCGATCTCAAACGCGACGTGTACGAGATATGTGCTTAGCAGCCCTACATGGGCGTTTGCGATCTCTGTTGCCGCGCTACTGAAGATCTCCGTTACGGAGACGGCCGAAACGTCTGTCAGAATTAAGAGATATTTTGAATCACGACTTAAAACAGCCTGGGAGATTTTGACAGTATTTCCATACGAATTTTCCTTCCATGTTCCGTAAGCAAATGGAAGTATGGTGATCGCGAAAAAATCGTGTTCGAAATAAGGGCTGACTCTGATTGTACTACCTTCAAAACATTAAGAAAAGTGTCTGTAAGTGTGTGTGTCGATAACGATAACTGCCGCAAATTCAAACAGAATCAAATATTATTTTGCATATGCGCCCTACTTGTAGAGTACTCAAAGCCTACTGCTTTTTGTGAAGATCGGTTAAGGAAGAAGGGTAGTCTACCTGCAACGTTTTATGTTTTAACAAGAGTAAAGTACTTAAAAATTCATTAAAACTTTTTCAAACAATGGTAATCTTTAAAAATAAAATAAGTGCCCGGGAAATAAAGTCATATTAATCCACTCTAAGATGGTAAATGAGATAATTGTAAATAGAGTTGGTCATGAAAGGGTATAGGGTGATTTTTTGAAAATTCCTGTGCTGAAATCAAGTAAAGTACGAACATTTAATTTTAAAGGATAAGATACCTTACAAAATTACATATGATAAAACTACTACTCTGTGAAAGTGTAAATATCATTAATGGTGGGGATCGGTTTAGGAGGAGGGATGATCTTCTGCGTAGTTCAATTTCTTTATAAGAATAAAGTACCTAATTTTTATAGATAAAGTGACTCGAAAATAACATTATATTGAACGACTACCCTATAACAACTAAAAATCTATAAATAGTAAAAATAGTTTGAGGGTAGGCGATAATTTTAATAGAAATTATCGAACCGAATTCAAGTAAATTATTTTAAATATAAATCTTAGAACACAGAAGTCATGTATGATTCTCCATACCGATATTTTATTTCCCTCTCACAATGTAAGCTCATTTGATTATACTTTTCTGTGTACCAGGCTTTTCCAAAGAAATTTCCTTTCTTCCTTTTCTAGTTTTCAGAGTCTTCTAATTGCTATTGTCTCTGTCACATCCAAGTATAAGCATTACGAAATACTACATATTCGTATCCGAGCTACAATAAAATAAACTAAATGAATAAGTATTACCTTCTTAGTCCGTCCTGTGGCTTCCTTATATAAAATTTAAAGATGTAAAAGCAACGCGTTTCAGAACTTATGTTCCATCATCAGGTGCGTTTCACTCGTTGGAGGTTGTCAACACATTAAGACACAACACATATTTAAACACACACAAAAACTAATTAACAATAGCGCGAGAAGTTCACGGTGCACACCGTACGGTGTAATATCGATACTGCCATCTGTTGTCATTGTAGTCTGTGCGCTATCTGTGACGCGGGCTTCAGGCGTTCTGAGACGTGCAATGCTGTATCATACAATGTGTTGGAATAAAAATTCAGCTGGTGGATTAACAATTGCTCGGGATAAAATTTATACGCCTTATAGGCCTACACTTCAAATTCTTCGGCAGCACTCACGTACCGGCTTTTCTTGCAAACATGTAGGCCTATGGGTATAAGATTTGTACCAAAATCTGTGTAATTGTGGTTACTATTCATCAAATGTTGGCCAAAATTAGATTTTGTTTTTCTAAGTCTTTTTTCGGTAAATGTTCTTTAAATCTTTGGAATAAAGACCTCCCTGTTTGGCCTATATAAAACCATTTACAGTCACTATATTTAATTTTGTAGACGCCCGTTTTTTCTTCCAGTGGTTTAGCGCCACAGTCTAAACGCTATACGCAAACGTTTTATTTCGCGCTATTTTTGAAGTGAGAACATGATATACGGCACTACGGTCTCAGGCTAACCTCGCGTTCCGAGGGCACTAGACTGAATCAATGTGTAACGAAACAGCTGAAACGAAATGAGCAGTGCTGCCAGGTCAATCAAACCTCTTCCCCCCCCACATAGCTACTCAACACCCCACTGCCACAAATACATGTGCTTTAGAAAAAGAGTGACATTTTATAGAATGTCAGCATATTCTGAATGTTTAAATACTATTACAAGGAAAACAGAATATCTGAAAATAGGAGACATGAAAGAAGAAGACCCAGATCTGCAAATCCATAGAATCGGAAAGTATAGCCAATTCAAATATTTGGGAAGCATTATTTCAGAAGATGGAACAACAAAGAATGACATCAAAAATAGGATACAACAGGAAAAAAAGGCTATTCATTTCCTACACTCGTTACTTTGGTAGAACAAAATGAGACTTCAAACTAAACTGACAATCTACACAACCATTGTGGAGCCCATTTTAATTTATGGCTGCGAATGCTGGCAACTTTCAGATAAAGAGAAAAACATGATAGAAACTGTGGAAATGGACTTCGTAGGAAGAGCGTGTAATATTTCTAGAATACAACATGTTAGAAACGAAGATATAAGAAGGAAAACAGGGCGCATATTTACGACAGCAGAAAGAATAGAATCCAGACAGTTGCTATGGTATGGTCACGTAATGAGGATGAAGGAGAAGCGATGGCCAAAGAAAACATTGACTTACACCACAAAACAGGAGAAGAAAAGGAAGACTGACAACACAAAGGAGAACAGGAATTAGGAAAAGCATGAGAGATCGAGCTATTGAAGACGATGACTGGAAAGATAGGGAGAAATGGCGATCGAAATGCGGGATGCGGCATAGACTGTAGGACCCCCGCTAATACTAATAATAATAATAATATTACAAAAATAATGTAAATAATAAAAATAGTTTTATTCTTTAATTAATCTGCTTCCGTTTGATCAAATCTGATGACAAAATGTTTACTGAATGGGTACTACCAGAGAACAGCGCTGCTGTCATTTTTCCATCATAGAGTATCACATTACATTGGCGTTAACTTCAGGTGTATATAGAGCAGCACCAAACAAGATTCGGTGGTTACGCAATCAACTTAATTAAAACTAATCATTTTAATTATGTTTTTAATACAGTTATTATACTGAGCATATGACATTTTGGTTTTAACTAAATATTACGTAAATCATAGTGTTACATTTAAAAAATATATTTGTTACATACTATTTGTATAAGTATACATTACTATTTGTATGATTCATTGTATGCATTCTGAAAATAAGTCGACTTGTAATATGATTCTATCTAAGTTTACTATAAATATCGATTTCGTTTAGTAGAATACATATACACACTGTGCCCTCGTCGCATTTAATTATGTAACCCCTCTTTCAATCTTTTAGACTTTATAAAAAAAACACTTTTTTTTTTTTTGAAAGAGGGGTCACAAGTTATTTAAAACTAGGCAAGAGCCTAGAGAAGCCAAAAATGCGCTGGGTCCAGTATGACGGGACTTGCAATTAAACTCGAAGTCTAAACAACAATAACAAGTTTTATTAGCAGTACCAAATTCAGACATTCAATGTATCCTTGATTGAATTAAAAAAATTTCATTTAAAAACCTTACTCAACGCTCTAACATTATCACATTCTGAAAATATAAACAGGTAACATCATAGTTCATAGTTAAATAAATAATTTCTCATTAATATACATAAATACTACATCAATCAATACATGAATACACATAAAACACACATACCTATATATATATATATGTACATATATCGCACACACATGTTCACCTGGCTGACAGCCCATATATATATATATATATATATATATATATATATATATATATCTTTTCACCATACCTCAGGATAATATGAGACCAGTATCTGACACCAAGACCCCCATCCCAAACTCCCGTAAACGGATAAAGTACCCAGCCTGCTTTAAAAACTTTTCATTTAAAACCAAATCCATTAACTCGTCGGATTATAACAGAGTTACAACAAGGACATTATTAGAAGTATTCAAAATTGAGGAATGTTCCCACAAATATTAATGTGCCATCGCAAGGTCAACACGACTGCACGGTCTTATAAAATGTATAACAAAATTTATAATTGAGAAGTAAGAATCGGTAGTGTGCTCATATTAACAATTCAACAATTAATGCACTGGCTATGGCAGTAAAGCAATGATACAAATTTACTTATTACTGAATTATCAAACAGCTGACATAAATTTAAAAAAAAGGTATAATAAAATTTATAATTACAAAGTAAGAACCGGTAGTGTGCTCACATTAACAATTCAACAATTAATGCACTGGCTATGGCAGTAAAGAAATGATAAAAATTTACTTATTACTGAATTATCAAACTGCCCACATAAATCTAAAAAAATGTATAAAACAATTTTAATTAAGAAAAATTTATAATGTAAAACTTGATAAAACATATTTGAGTTGTTCATACAGAATTTGGTAGACCTCAGGCAAGGCCATGCGCCAAACCAGATGCAACAAAATTTAACAAGTCAGAAACCTGTGGATGACCGCACCAACTTGTGATGATGACAGGTCAAAGCACCCCCAAACCCTTAAATAATCTTAAAAAACAAAACCCATATAAATCTATGAATACCATCAAGAAAATGCCCAACCAAGTAATGCAAGTATAATTAACAGCCCTACAAATCAGTAACCTTAAGTCACGCACACTTTTGCAATGAAAGAAAATTTTAACAGCAAAATCGGGTGACGCATGACCCCGTCCGGGTTTACATTTACTCTGAGGGGGGGGGCGTAAGCATTTGAAAAATCAATCTGAAAAAGTTATAATCACTAAATGTCCCGCTGGACTCGTGCACAAACAAAATCATTTAACTGGAGCTGTTCCAGGAATTAAATCACAAGTTCTACATCGTAGCGGCCCAAAAATATTTCTGAAATGTATAAATGTCAACTGGCTGAGTCCATCACAAAACCTGAGGTAATTGCAGCGTGTAGTTCATGTCCTCCTCCCGGCGGCTCAGACGGAGAATCGCTAGTTTAATGCCATTGGTGGCAGGTGATCGGCCACCAGCTGGAGTGAATCGGGAAATCGGCTTAGATCAGGAACCCTGGACAATTATATATATGGGCAATTACTCAAATGTTACGTAATTCACAATACCCCTAGACTCCAGCATAACTCACACACTACCACATGCTCAGATTTAAATTAACAAAATTTGAAATTTAAATATGCACAGAAATTACCTTCAGTAAAAAAAATTTAGAATTAAATAACTGGTTATACATAGACAGTTCGTCCGCTAATTAATCGCTTAATGCAATTTCGAAATAAGTTGCAAACTCAAACAGGTTCATAAGCACGTTGTTTCAACCAAAAGACAAAATAAATTTTCTTACGCCCCACTTGATATAATTAGGAAAAAAGTATACAGACATAAATACTCTATAAATACCTTGCAACTACTTTATCTTAGCCAGTGTTAATATTGAAGACATGAATAATTAGAAATTAACCTGTGCTTCCCACGTGGTAACTTCACGTATTTATATCGCCTTGCATATGCGTTGATTTAAGTTAAATTACAATTCTTTTTATTAAATAATAAGTAAGGTACCTTGAACACACTTACCGGAGAGTCGCGTAGAGATTATCTAAGCATAGTAGATATCAGCATACAAAATTCAAACTGGTAGCCGCCGGGAGAATGGTAGATGAGTTGAGTTCGGCTGCCTGACGAAAACTGCCCAGCGCATCGACAGAAAAAACGTTACGTAGCGCTCACCATAGAGCGCGCGCGGATCGGCATAGCGAAAGTAATGATAACGCAGCGGCACGGCTAAGATAATTAATTAACAAGCCCCGCAGTGACAGTCACATAATTAACTAGGAAATAGCCGAGTTATTCCAAAACTCGGCACAATTATTAGTTTACTCTTATTTTAATCTTAATTCTTTTATAGCAAAATTTCTTTTACTCCAAGTACATACGAGCAACCTTTTACACATTTGAAAACATTTCACTTGCCACTCGGTACTGAGTTCTCACTCCTGCCGTATATCCCACGACACGTCCATTTTTTTCATTTTATTCTGTAATAAATAAAAAGTAATATTTCCTTTGTATTTACTTATTTAAAGTAATTCTATGGTAGTCAGCACCAATCATATGGCTCCTTCTTGCACTCCGTATTCATTATCTTGTTGTTGTTGTTGTTGTTGTTGTTGTTGTTGTTGTTGTTGTTGTTCTTCTTCTTCTTCTTCTTCTTCTTCTTCTTCTTCTTCTTCTTCTTCTTCTTCTTCTTCTTCTTCTTCTTCGTCTTCTTGTTCTTCTTCATCTTTTTCCTTTTTCGGCCTCAATATTTGTTGATTCATTGTAGCACTGAATATTAGGAGTTTTATTAGGAATTTTATGGGAAAATAATTAGGAGGGTCTCGTCAATCACCACACTAAAACGGCAGAACAAACTTTATAACCTCAGAGAAATCGCTTCTGCTATATTTGAATTACTATGAAGAATAAAGGATTTACTACAAGGAATTACTACAATTGTACTAGTGATACAATTATTCAATTTGTATTGTGCGTACAAAATACCAACATCTTCCTCAAAGAGTAAACCAAGGATGGTTTGTTCCGGTCTAAAACAGTCAAAGAGTCTAGACCTGGTCACTCCATCGCTTTTTCGGATGTCCGACACCTCTCCGTCCCTTCGACTTATAGTTCCACAGTTGTTTGGGGATGCGGCAGTCATCCATTCGGCTGAGATGCTCCCACCAATTCAGCCGATACTGGGCAATCCTGTCAAGTATACTCATAATATTCAGTTCCTGCCGTATAGCCATGTTTCTTCTATGACCATGACCATGGAGAGTATACCCTGCCACGTACCTGAGAAATCTCATTTCAGCCACTTAGATACGACTGGTCTGGCTTTTTGATAAAGTCCAATTCTCAGACCTACAAAGAAGTGTAGGAAGGGCGACTACCTTGTAGTATTTTAGGCGTGTAGAAGTTATGCAACTTATTCGGTTGCTTGTATTATAAGAGACACTGTAGCTCAGGTATTCAAAATTGCTGATTCGTTCCAAGACAGTACCATCTACAACAATTTTTGCCCGTACGAGATCAGTTCTACACAAACCCATTACCTTGGTCTTAAGTGTGGATAGGTAGTCGACAGTCTTGGCAGATTCGATTTAACAAATGTATACCCATTTGTGCAACCTGTTTTCCGAGTCCGACAAAATAGCATGAGTAAAAAATACCAAGTCACCAAGCTAAGTAAGTACAGCAGATGTGAATTGAAGTTACGAGCATTGGTGAAGCGGATTTATTGCCTTAGGAACCGAAATAGGCGGATCGCGTATTCCTAGTTGGAAGAAGAAGAAGAAGAAGAAGAAGAAGAAGAAGAAGAAGAAGAAGAAGAAGAAGAAGAAGAAGAAGAAGAAGAAGAAGAAGAAGAAGAAGAAGAAGAAGAAGAAGAAGAAGAAGAAGAAGAAGAAGAAGAAGAAGAAGAAGAAACATTGGTAGGAAATAGGGTTAGTCACAGCCTACTCCTTTGAAATGATGACGAAGGGGAGAGATAAAATTGGTTGTCTAAATTTTCAGCAACTTCATTAACTTCCGTTTTAAACTAGTATAAAGTAGTAGTACCGTTGAAACTGCAAGTAAAGAAATATATAAAGAACGTTATCGCCGAGACACCTTTAGCGAAAGCTCGTTAGAAGGAAAGGGGCAATAAATTTTTACAAAACATTTGGTACAAAAATTTCTCGGGTATTTATATCGCGCAGAGTACAGTTTACTTACGCGTCATTAAACTGAATTATGTATAACTTACGTATATGTACGGTATGCAATAGTGAATCGTCGTCTCTAGGGGGGGGGGGTCGTTAATTTCCAACAAATTAAATTGAATTTTGCTGAGAAAAGAAACAACTGTTGAGTTGAGTTGCGTTGTGAGCGGGCTGGTAAGGAGGAGAGGCAAGCGCCTCGCTTTATTTGCCTGATAAATTGCCGTTGACTGGGAATTATTTAATTTTGAATTCATCTTTTCTGCAAATTAGCACTGTACTCCGTTATGTAAACGGAATAAAAGGAAAAGCGCTAATCGTTCTCGTCGTCGTTGACTTTGCAGAAAGAAAAACAAAACTAAAACTGTCTCTGTCATGATTGTACGTAATGTTCCGTAAGATATGTTTGGAATCTGCCTTTTTCCTCGGAATGGTGTCAGATTCTCGGATTTTTCCAATCTTGGCCAGTTACGGATATTATGAAACAACTTAAGAGCTAATTGTCTATATATAACACTACCGACTCGGATTACAAATTTTTATTGATTTAAATTATAAATTTTTACGTGATTTCCTAAACTAGTTTCCGCTGCATTAGAGCTTCGCCAGATGCTGCCGCCAGGAGCGCTGTCCGTCCTGGTTTTGGTGACGGCCTTCACAAGATCGATGTTGTGTGTGTGTGTGTGTGTGTGTGTGTGTGTGTGTGTGTGTGTGTGTGTGTGTGTGTGTGTGTGTGTGTGTGTGTGTGTGTGTGTGTGTGTGTGTGTGTGTGTGTGTGTGTGTGTGTGTGTGTGTGTGTGATATGTTCAAATCGTATGTGTGATTTAAATTATGTCTGTTCATTTATGATGTTGTGTCTATGCGTCCGTGTGTGTTTGTATATTTCTAGTTGTTCAAGAGTGTCTAGTTTTCGGCCTTTCGTGTGTACGTCCATGTTACTGTTTATGTTTGTGTATGTGTGTTCTGCCTCATTAAGGTGGTTTGCAAAGGTGGATTCCGTAGTGGATTGTAGTGCTTTTATGTGTTCAATGTATCTCTTTTTGAACCTGCGTCCTGTCTGGCCTATGTAGAATTTGTTACATCCGGTGTAGTTTACCTAATTTGTAAACACCAGGTAAACCAAATTTTTTTTTGTGTGGGTTATTCATGTTCTGTTTTGTTTGTAGTTCTGTATGCGGTTCTGTACCCTGCTTTCGTAAAATTTCGGACTAATTTTTCAGTGTGGTTGTCGGTATACATTAGTGTTATGATTGTCCTAAGGCTTCCACGGCCGGTGTCAGTTGTATAAGTAAAGTTTTCCGGGCAGATTGGCCGTGGTCTACGGTTTAATGACAAACAAAACGTTTCAATAGCACCATTGGCTGCCAACATCAGTGGAATTAAAAGAAAACCAAGGCCTCCTGAACGTAGGTTCAGGTAGGTAGCATCGCGGGACATCTTCAGCCATTACCACAGTACTGTGAGCCTGACGAGAACAACCTACGTTCAGGAGGCCTTGGATATCTTTTAATTCCACTGATGATGGCAGCCAATGGTGCTGTTCAAAACGTTTGGTTTGTCATTAAGCCGCAGATCATGGCCAATCAGCCCGGAAAACTTTACTTATACATTAGTGTTATGGATTTGTTGTTTTCTGTCTTTGTCTGTTGTTTGTTTTGTGTTTTGTGTACGAGTTTAGTAATTATTGTTTTATTGTATGCGTTGGCTTCTTCTAGATATTTGAGTGTCTTTTTTATCAATGTGATGAAGAACAAAATCCAGCAAATTAAGAGCTTCCGTTATTTTGTCATCCAGTACATTTTTGTTGTATTTTATGTGTGTTGCATTTTCCTTTCCTTTACGCAGGAATCCTTTGTTTATCTCTGTTTCCTTAAAGCTCTTGAATTACTTAATCCTGTCGTAAAAGTATGTATTGTTATGACGGTCTAACTGATCGTCGTATGGTACAGTGGAAAACAAAATGTAAGACACCAATGAAATCACTAATAACCAGCTTTAATTATCACAATTGATAATTTGTAATCGAAGATGGTCTCTTACAACAATTCAAGTAAAAATTGTCCACGTGTAATAATAATGTCAACTATAAAGAATTCCGCACTAATTAGAACACAACAACACTTTGCGATAATCACTCGGTCCTCGCTAAAGAAATCGCTCAACACCACTGAACTGACAAACTGGCTGCTATGGTTTTTATATAGGTAGCGCACGCCTTCTATAAATCTTCCTTCTTCAATGTGGATGGCACTTAATTCCACTTTATGTGCCTGGCGCAATGCGTATTTTAAGCGCCCTCTTGAAGAATCTAGAACACACTTAAACGCGGCCCTGATTGAGGCAACACCTGGTTACTAAAGGGAGGGACAAGTGGAGGAAGCTCTCTGCTGTTCTACGCGGTTCGATTCAATTCTCGTTACAATATATATTCTACCCCGAGGAAATAGTTAATACCGCATCTTTGCTTGCACGTGTATTGGCGCGGCAGACTTACGTAACGCTCTGGGTAGTTCGAGTCGCCCCTTCCGGACGTGCTTGACTACTCTGCCGGCATCCAGGCCCGCTACATTACTACAATGCAAGGCGACCGACGTTTAATACTGGATTTCAAAGCGAGCAGTTCAGTTACACTTGGCGATATTACACGTTTGGGTCAAAGTGATTGTTGTGATTTAGTGGGAAGCGATTATTTTGTTAGTTTGTGTGTGTATGTGTGTGTGTGTGTGCGCGCGCGCGCGAATTAGATTTCTAAGGCAGGATATACTATTTAAGATCGAAAAATAAATGCCGATACACGCCAGGAGCTGAATATTGTAAGTATACTTGGTATAATTTCCCAGTATCGGCTAAAAAGTTTGGAATATCTTAACCGAACGGATGATTGCCGCATGCGCAACCAACTATGGAATTATAACCCGAAAGGACGGAGAAGCGTTGGAGTGACCACCTCTAGTTTATCTGCTTGAAGCCAGGAGAAACCATTTTTGTTTTAATCCTTGCTGAAGATGAATAATAATAATAATAACGCCGTTACCATAATCACCATCTTAATAAAAATATGGATATACACATATTTACCCGTCGTACATATCTTATTCATTCGTATGAGTATATGGATTTGTTTATTTAAAATTATCATAAAACAAAACAAAGTTTATTAGGAATTTCACAAAAACCAATAAGAGGCAAGAACCCAATAATGACAAAATTATAATTAATGGTCGAATTCTAGAACAGGTAAGACGTTCTAATTATTTGCGACATGATATTAGCTGTCATAGTAATTACGATATCGATGTTATGTTAAGTAAATTCCGGACAATCTGTAGAGCAATCAGCCGGATTCTTAGAAATAAGGTACGTTGGGATACAAAATTAAATTTCTACAAAGTTATTTCAGTCCCTGTACTGTCCTATGGGTGTGAATAATGGGCAACATCCAAGAAACAAGACAGTAAAATACAGTCCTCAGAAATGGCGTTCTTAAGAGGAGTTAAAAGGTGCTCTTAACTTGACCGTATAAATAATGTAGCCATAAGAGAAGAACTACAAGTTTTTAACTGAAATGAAAAATTAAAAGATTACTAACAACGGTGGAAAAACACTTAGAAAGAATGTCAGATTCCAGACTAGTCAAACAAGTCTGGAAGTACAAACCTATAGGACACAGGTGTTGGGTAGACCCAGGAAGAGATGGTTGGAGGGCCTTTGAAGGCGGGGCAGGCATCACCTTGCCTATTCCGTGTGGTGAAGATGATGAAGATGACTGTCTGTAGAACGCAGGACACAAGAGCTGATGACGTCTGTATGATGTTTTCTGACCAGTAAACAGACCTACCCAGGATACCTCTGGTGGTTCCTTATAAAGCTCATACAATTCAGCATTTTCCTGATAGTACGAACATGCCGACGCAGCATTACTTTTAGTCGGCAGCTTGCTGTGAGACACTACGTACTGTACTGTACGACAGTGATGTCATAACAAATGTATAGATTTGAATAGGAGCGAACGTGTCGAAGATCCTTACTGTACTACGTTACTGTGCAGCTCACTGTTAGAGTGAGGCAAGTATTATTGTTGTATGGAAGACAGCAACAATAAGGTGCCGCGCTTCCTGATTGGTTCACTGAATCACATGACTTCCGTCACTCCATAGCGCAGCTGAGTTCACTTGGACGCGTTCTTATCTTGTCAGTTCGTATGCGTTTTGGTTGTGATTCCGGTTTCATAGTTAATATTTTGATTTTTAATTATAAATGAAAAACGTTTTGATAGATTTAGTTTCTTTGTCTCTCGTTATAAATATCTTTAAGTATAATGGCCATGTCTTTATATCCTTAAGTATGTTCACCAAATCATATCTTTAAGTTTTGAAAGTCATAAGTAAGGTAAAAGCTTTGCTTGAAGTTAAAGGCAATTTCCTTTTCTGAATTCCAGATGTATCAGCCTTTCAGTAGAAGATATTAATTTCTCGGTTTGTTTTACAAAAACAAAACTAGGCAAACAACGAACTATAATGAAGAAAACCGTTTGACAATTTTGAACTATAGGCTAATATAATAACTGAAGTGACACATATTCCACTACTAGAAAACACTTTCTTTTTGCACAACGAAGTGAAATGTTTGTCAGCTGACTTGCCGCCATGTCTAACAGTACAGTAATGTCTCACAATAAGGATAAACTCCTCAGTATGTTTGTCAGCTGATTTGTCGCGATGTCTCACAGTACAGTAATGTCTCACAGTAAGGATAAACTCCTCGGTATGTTTGTCAGCTGACTTGTCGCGATGTCTCACAGTACAGTAATGTCTCACAGTAAGGATAAACTCCTCGGTATGTTTGTCAGCTGACTTGTCGCCATGTCTCACAGTAGAGTAATGTCTTACAGTAAGGTGCCGTCCACCAGTAATGCTGCTTCGGCATGTTCTTACTCTAATGCTTCTGCCTGTTAGAAATAATTTTACGAAATCATTAAGCCGTTGTGAAAAAACGACCAGTTTTTCCGCCTCTTTATTTCGTATAACTATAATTTTCTTTGCAATAAATATTATATAATTACCGTTTTATTTAACGTCTCTACTTGTTTGTTGTTTTAAGCATTCAGATGTTTAACGCTCTCGGCAAAATCAGAAATTGTGTTTGGTGAACACTGCCGAGCTCCCGTGCATTAGAAAAACCCCGGAGTGAGTCAATTAAAATTAAATGTCGATTACTTCGTCGTCTCGCCGAGAGTTTTCCAATTGCTGGCGGTTGCGCAGAGTGGAAGTCGTAGTTTGATGGAAAATAGGGTGGGGGCGCCGGTCGCTTAATTGGCACTGTTAATGCTGTGCTTGCCTTACAACCGATAATGCTAACGAAGCCCTCCCGCGTCCTCCCCGGATTGAAACCGCCCGCATTAGACTTTCACGTCATGCACGCATAGGTATAAAATACTCTGTCTGTAAGTGTGGGTATTTTATACGTATCAAGAAATACAAAGGGGAAGAGAAGTAGACAGACAGACCGATAGTGAACGTATAGAGCAAACTGTAAACAATGGAAAATAGTAGCAGCACTGTTCTTCAACACACGCCTTTTAATTACTTTAGCACCAAACGTTTGGGCCCGTACTACGATGAGGCGTCCGCACGTTGAGTTTGAACATTTCCAGCAATAAATATGTTCGAGTATAGCCTTAGTATTTTACATTGCTAATGTTGTAACATTTTATATTGTCTTTAGTATGTCTTGTATTTAGTATTGTCTTTCTTACTCCTCACGAATTCGTCTATTTCACTAATTCGTCACCCCGTCGGTCCCGTAGGTGACGAAGTAGTGAGTTTCTACTATTATTGAACACCACGTAATTAATTATTCACACATTTAATACCAGTTGTAATAAACAAAGTTCTTCGTATACAGAACTTCTCTGACCAGGTAAACACTCTACTCAGATTGTCTCCATCGTAATAATTTTTCTTTGACGTTTCGATCCCTAGAATCTGGGCCCGTCCCCAGAATCTAAACCGATTAATCTTCCTCCTCATCCTATGGCGCTACAGCCCAAGTCGGACCATGGCCTCCACTAATCTTCGCCAACAATCTACTCTATCCATTGCAACCCTCCTCCAGTTTCTTATCCCCATGTCCCTCGTGTCCTCTGCAACGCCATCTTCACACCTCTTCTTCGGTCTGCCTCTAGGTCTCGTTCCCTCCCATGTACCTAGCAAAGCCTTTATGGGGTTCTTGCCATCCTCATTTCTCATAACATGTCCTGCCCAACGCAATCTTTGTATTCTCAATTTTGAGACTGGTATCGACTAACCTTACCTTTAGTTATTATAACTACGTTCCGGTCTATCAGGCCGTGGCCTTATGTTGTTAAAAGCAGACGTTTAAACCAACCCATTGGTGGCCATCTTCAGTGTCTAAAGGACTAAAAGTACTGACAGTCAGTCCGTCTCCGTCCGTCCGTCTTACTTAGAAGTTGTAAGCAATGTATTCTCTAGTGATGTTTATATTTAATAATTAAACATTTCAAAATCGAAGAAGAAAATCGAGTGGAAAGACTTCATCAAGGGAGGTAGAAAATACAGTTAAAAAATGAAGAACAATAAATCTACTGGACCGGAAGGCATTCCTATTGAATTGGTGAAATATGGACCAAGTATTTTGTGGGAACTATTAGCAAATATTTTTAATAAGTTAATGATTAAAGGAGAAGAATTACCACAAGATTTTAGTTCTATATATAAAAAAGGGAATAGGCAAGAGTGTAATAACTATAGGGGGATTAGTGTAATTAGTTCAATAGGAAGGCTGTATGGTCGAATCATAAAAAACAGAATTGAAGGAGAAATTGGTAATGTGGAAGAACAGAGTGGATTTAGAGCGGGAAGATCCTGTGTCGACAACATATTTTCGTTGCGACAAATAATTGAGAAACGGAAAGGAATTTAGAAACGCATTTGGTATTTATAGACCTCGAAAAGGCTTATGACAATGTCCCACTAGTCAAATTATTTGAACCTTTAGAAAATAGTGGAATTAACCCCATATAAGTAGGAAGTGTATATAACATCTACAAAAAAGTTCAAGCCAGAGTAAAAATAGGGCGAGAAGTGTCCGAGTCGTTTAATATTAGTAAGGGACTGAAACAAGGATGTTGTTTGTCTCCCATTTTATTTAAAGTATATATAGAAGGAGCACTGCAGACATGGAAAAAAAGTGCAGCAGAATGGGAATAGAATTAGAAGAGAAGTGTTTATAATTACACTCTTTTATTCGCAGATGACCAAATGGTGATAGCCAATGATGAAGAAGATATCACTTATATAATGACAAAATTAGTAGAAGAATACGATCGATGGGGAGTAAACGTAAACTTAAAAAAAAGCAGAGTACTTAGCCACAGGAAGTCAAACATCAGATCTTCAGTTATCAGATAATATACTTTCATCAAGCAATGTGAAAAGTATAAATATTTATTAGCAATGATGGAATATGTGATGAAGATGTAAAACATCGATTAGTTTTAGGAAAAAGCACCATAGGCCTACGCCAATTAAACTCGCTTTTATGGTCCACTAAAATCGGGCTCCGACAAAGATCAATATTTATAAAGCCATTGTTGAGCCAATTACCACCTATGTGTCAGAATGTTGTACAATCAACGAAAAGAACCGCAGGAAGATTGAAGCTGTAGAAATGGACTATCTTAGACGAGCTTCCAGAGTTTCTCGTCTGGAACGTGTAAGGAATGACGTAATAAGGGAAAGAACAAATAGAAAAGAAACTGTAATAGAAGTTATAAAACGTAAACAGCTTTCCTGGCATGGACACCAAATGAGAATGAGTGAAGAAAGAATACCTGTGAGTGTGTTCAAATATAGACCTATCAACACAAGGAAAAGAGCCAGACCTAGATTAAAATGGATAGAGAGGGTCGAAAGGAGTATGGAAGAAAAGAATCTGAAGAATGAGGATACACAGAATAAGTTGATATGGAAACTGAGATGCGGAATGCGGCAGTAGCTGTAGGATCCAAAAAAAAAAAAGGAAGTCGCTAAGCAAGATGTCCATAGACAAATCAGATTGCTTGCTTAATGTAAATATTGGCTTGGTTACACAAGCTTACTGTGTGTTATTTATCATCATCCAATGACGGTACTTCGTAATGTTTACTAAACTTTTACCTGGGTTTTTACAATAATTGTTCCCTTCGTCATACGTCACCTTCAAGCCTACACATCGTTCTCTCAGTTCAAATGTAACCGCTGAAGCTGCCGTAACTGGTGAAACAATTGTCACTAATAAAAAAAGAAGCCACAGTAATCACTTTCCACAACAACCACTTGATCTGCACTGAATAAATCACTCAACGTAACTGACTCACTAAGCCAGCCGCTGCTGCCTATATACTGTATATAGCCTGCACATGTTCCAGAATAATTTTCCATGCCAGCGTAATTGGCGTAGTGAACAAGCACTAGAACAGTCTAGAGCGTACTCATCTGTGCGGTCTTGACCGAGACGCTGCACCTGCTCCTCTGGCCGAGAAACGAGCGGAAAGACATTTATTGAATAAATACGTATTTCGATAAGCAGATCGCCTCTTCGAGATGACACCTGCTTAATGCGTGTACATTGTCGTACTGCACAAACGTGTATTGTAGGTAAATTATAAATTCTTGATAAATTTGAATTATGGTGTTGCATGAGTCACAGAATCTAATTTTATTCGCTACACTGTGTGTGGTGTACGTATAGTAGATAAAACACTACGTGAAGCAGATAACAGTCAATATTTCCCGCCCATCACGTCCTACGGATACACAGGAACATACGTACAGTAGTGTTTGTTTTACGTTAACTCTCTCTCTCTCTCTCTCTCTCTCTCTCTCTCTCTCTCTCTCTCTCTCTCTCGTTCTGTAACAATTTCCCTTTACATAACCCTATAGTGCAATGTTTACACATCAATACAACAACCTTCCGATCTCTTCTTCCAGTGCCATGCATTAGCGATAGAGAGCTATATTTACATGCCATTACTCGCTGTATGTTTTGAACACACACACATACACACATTTATATAGTGTGTGTATTTTAAGGCTTACAGTTTTAAATTTTACCTTTGCCTTTTAGCGATACAAAGTTTACATTTTATTGTGGTGCGGATCAAGGAAATTAAAATTTGATCACAAGGAAGCAATTGTGTCTGCAGCCTAGACGTTTGGCTTCGATGTCTGTTAAATCAATTTTCTCCGGCACGAATTGTCACTTACTGAAAACAATTCATGTTCTTCTTATTTTACTCCTTCTTTCCTCCGCCTCCTCCTCCTATTTCCCCATCTCCCTCTTCATTTTTCTCTTCTCCTTCCCTTTTTCTTTTTTCTTGTTCTTGCTTTTGTTCTTTTGTTCTTTTGTTCTTTTGTTCTTTTGTTCTTTTGTTCTCTTGTTCTTGTTCTTGTTCTTGTTCTTGTTCTTGTTCTTGTTCTTGCTCTTGTTCTTGTTCTTGTTCTTGTTCTTGTTCTTGTTCTTGTTCTTGTTCTTGTTCTTGTTCTTGTTCTTGTTCTCGTTCTCGTTCTCGTTCTCGTTCTCGTTCTCGTTCTCGTTCTCGTTCTCGTTCTCGTCCCCGTCCCCGTCCCCGTCCCCGTCCCCGTCCCCGTCCCCGTCCTCGTCCTCGTTCTCGTTCTTTTTTCAGGCACGCGTTTCTTAACGCCAGAAGAGGTCTTTTCTTTAAAATCCTCTGCTTGTGCAATTTTAATTTTCCATCATAGTGCATCCATCCCGCCATATGCATCTGCCGATGGTGGTGCTTCCGACATATGAGTAGCAAATTGAGCACTTGTTGTTTTTTCTATGGTCAGCCATTTGTTGTATACGTCCTTTCAAAATTAATTGCTTTTGACGTGAAATGCATTTTTCAAGCTTTCGTCTGATAAATCATAATAGGCGTACCGAGAATCTAACGCGGTTGCTATTGTAGGTTGTCCGTCAACATATGCAAATTTGTATAACGTTGGGGAATACATATTACGCCGGTTGCAGTTAATTTAACAAAGTGTGTTCGGTGTGAAATATTATATTACAAAGTGTAAACTCGAGGGATTTGTCTCATTAGTTGCTACGAGTTTTGCATTGACTCCTCCCTCGTGGGTTTCATTGCACGTCTGTTTAATCTGAACTGGCAACATTACGGGAAAATATCGCCATTTGTGTCGCGCACGTGCGCGCGTGTGTGTGTGTGTGTGTGCAATAATTATTTGTCATTTCTTGCGGGCGTGTGCATGTGCGTGCGTTTGTGTATTTGTATTCTTTATAGGTAATTCTTGACGTTCCTTCCAAGATTTGCGCATCATAAGTGTGTTACTAAATAATAATTACTTCCGCAAATATATTATGATTTTTTTTTATAGCTCTGTTTCCGCCCAACTCACTTTTTACAAAACCATCGTGTATCATCGTAGGTTTCGATAGAAATTAACGAATGACCGATTTTATTTCGATTCAAATTTGTGATGTTTGTTTACATAATCAGCTTTTTGACGGTGATATTACGTTTCATTTATTTCAATAAATTTGTAATTTTAAATAAAGTATTTTGTTTTTTTTTTAGTTGAATTTTTTCTTTAGTTAGAAAATTATTATTATTACTATTATTATTTTTTTTTTTTTTATTGGATTTGTAGATACTAAGGATTTCTAAAATATTTAATGTATGCTTTAATTAATTTGACATTTTGTATGTCTGTAAATTGACGTTTATTATTTAAACAAGGCGTGGCTAAATTATATGCGTGATGCTTCGTTCATGCGTTCCATTTCATTGGCGACCTGCACTTATCGTCGAATTTTGTTTATAAAACCGAAGTGTAATATGATACACTTGAATCAATGCCACTCTCCGAGCCCGTGGCAACTGTTTTGCAACTTTCTTGTAACCGATTGCAGAAAGCGTAATAAGTCTCATTCAAACCAATACTCCACTATTTTCCTGCATTCAGTTGTCGAGTGTAATAGAGACCAACATTTTCGGAATCATATAGCTGAAAGGGAAATCTATTCCCCTAGCAAATGAAAAAACTTATAGCTTTGAAAACGATTGGCCAGCTTACTTGTTACGTGACGGATAGCACTCGCCAATTCCGTCAACATATTTACTAGATATTCAGTCACCGCCATTTAAATGGTGTTGCCCAAACATTCGTCTATTACCGCGCCCGCCCCAAACCCTACCGAATCACCGGACGGCGAGCCCTTCGAGTTATCTACCGCAGACCTCCCCTTGCCAAAACCTCCAATAGCGCTCTGTATGCACTAAACAAACTCTTCACGAACCTCGATTCCTTCGTGTACAAGATCAACTGGAAGTACTCAAAACCCGCTACACAACGCACTTCCCTACAATCCATAGCCACCTCCATCAACTAACCTCAGAACTACCCGCAATACCAGCAGGCTTTCCTTTCTCATAGAAATAGGAACATTTAATTTCCATCTTCAAGCAAACCCAATCTGACATCCTTCCTGATCACATAACACTTTATAAATCTTCCCTAACTACGTACCTAGTCTTTAGCCCTCTTCTTTGTGTCCCCCCCCCCTTACTTGACGCCTTTCTGTCGCCTCTCTCCAGCTTTGGCGATTTGCGTTATTACCCGCCCTCATGTATAAACTTTATGGTACTTCAATCGACCACTTCCATTACCTATATGGCTTTATACTACTTTTACACACAAGTACACACACACGCACTACTCTGTTTCCAATTAGCCTCCATCTTCTTCGCTTCCTTTTTCCTTTTTGGACAAGTCTTAAATAACACGTAAACGAAAATTCGTCTATGAACCTGTGTTTCTGTGCTTGCTTTTTATCAACTTTACATTCCAGAAAGTATTCTAACATAGGTAAGTAAGCGAGTAAAGATCTTCTTAAGTGCTTCAACCGCATTATGTTACTTGACGATGATTGTTGTGGTGGAAGGGAGACAATCATTTGCTACCAACCAAAACATCCCTGCGAGATACTGGTCTGCCGAACTATGCACTTCTCAAACCATCCTCTACGTCATCTAGCAATATTTTGCTAGGTCTTTCTATACGCTTTTTTCTCCCAGTTGGTTTCCAGTCTGCGATTGTTCTGCTATCATCCATTCGTCTTACGTGACCCAGCCATTCTGATCTTCTATCTATTAATAAACCGAACTGTGTTAACGCCGTGTGTTAATTGTTATCATCATCAACCTCAAGGATTAGGCTCATCCTGATCCTGTTCCGGGAACCACTTCGCTTTCGGCCGTCCTACATCTCTCTTTCCCACCGGTCTATATTCCATTGCTATCACTGAAATCCTATGTTAATTGATTCAGCTCATAATTCTTTCGTATCTTCCAAGACCTATTTTTACTTTACTAAGTCCCAAAGTTCTTTTTCAAGATTTTATGCTTAAATATCCTAAGTTGTTTGTTTGCATTAGTCAACGTCCACGCCTGGAATCCATAAGTCACTATTGTTTGAATAAGACGTCTACGGTTAGTTTTAGTTGCTAGGCAAGAAATCTTTTATTAACGATAAAATAATTGTGTGTTAGAAAATCTCCAACTATTAAAACGACGCACCCACATGTGATTCGGTACAATTGTCGTGCCACGGTCCGGCGCGGCGGTTAACAAACACTGGTCTAAACGATACGTGTTTTCCCAGTAGCGGTTCGGTAGCGATTAGGTCGCTTCATCTGATACGTAATGCACTCGGGTCACAACAACAAATGCATTAGGGCGGAAAACGGAAATAGAGCCACGGTGAACTAGATCAGTCGACTTTCCAGTTCGCCGAGATACGTCGATGTCAGTCCAGTCTGTATGTTCTCTTTCATACCACGCGTCGTTTAGTTGACTCAAGTTGGTTTCCGTATTTTACCATATTATTCTCTTTACCGTCTAAAAGAACAGTATAGAATTACTATACATGACTTCCATGATCTAAGATTTATATTTAAAATCATTTACTTGAATTCGTTTCGATAATTTCTAAAATAATAACCATCACCCTCAAACTATTTTCACTGTTTATAAATATTTTTGTTATTATAGAATAGTCGTTTAATATAATGTTACTTTCGAATTACTTTGTTTATAAAAATTAGGTACGTTATTCATAGAAAGAAACTGAACTACGCAGATAATCACCCCTCCTCCTCAACCGATCCCCACCATTAATGATATTTACACTTTCATACAGTAATAGTTTTATCATATGTAATTTCTAAGGTATCTTATCCTTCAAAATTAAATACTCATACTTTACTTAATATCAACAAAGTAATTTCAGAAAATCACCCCCTCCCCTTCCCTCACTATTTATAGATATCTCATTAACCTTTTTTACATTGGATTAATATGACTTAATTTTCGGAGCACATATTTATTAAAATTAAGTACTTTACTCTTGTTAAAACACAAACCAATGCAAGTAAACTACCCCTCCCCATTAACCAAACAACCCTATTTATGATGTTTACAGTTCTATTGAGTAAAAGTTTTATTATATGTAATTATTAAGGTACCTTATCCTTCAAAATGAAGCCCTTTATTCGACATCAAAATGTAGTTTTCAAAAAATTACTCCCTCCCCCTTTAATAACCCTTTCCATTTATAGATATTTCATCTACCTTTCTACAGTGGATTATTATGACTTTCTCCTCAGGATTCTTTATTTATAAAAATTAAGTACTTTACTCTTGTTAAAACGTAAAAAGTTGCAGTTAAAACTACCCCTCTCCCTTAACCGATCTTCACCAAAATCAATAGACCTTGAGTCCTCTACAACTCGAGTATGCAAAAAATTATTTGCTTCTGCTTGAATTTCCAACTTTTCTTCATGTTTTGAGTGTAGTACAATCAGAATCAGCCCTCATCTTGAACACGATTTTTTTCGTGATCACCGCACTTCCATTTCCTTACGCAACATGGAATTAAAAAAATGAGTTAATTTCTGCTTCTTTCAGTTACACAACAATAATAATTTTTCTTTTTTACTACCATAACAACCTTGCGGTTGGGCTTCTTCTTCTTCGCCTTTTCTTCTTCAGGATTAGGTTATATAAACCTGTTCCGGCACGACCCACTATCTCATCCTCGGACGACCCACTATACTCGGGTAATTTTCTATAAATGAAAATGATAGTCGAAGGGGGACTATCATTTTTATACACATATATAATTTTTTTATATGTTTACTACGTTATCGCCAACAAAGAAGTAGTATGTATGAAAATATTGTGTTTTAATTTGTCAAACAAAACTTGATTTACAAGGAACACACCTAACTTGTTATAAATTATTGAGAAGAACTCATGCAAATGATTTTAAATGTAAATCTTAAAACGTGGAAGTAACGTATGGTTCTCCATATCGATATTTTAATTTCTATTTTCAATTATCTTATTTAATTCCTTCTAATACTCAGTTCGTCTTTTAGTTATTTAATTTACTTTTTTTTAATATGTTTCTAAGTATTCTGTGAATTTTCAATTTTAACAGAGATCAGGTTAACTTTTTGTAACACGGGAAGACGACCGCAGATCGAAACGTCTCGTGATGTAGACAAAGTAGGTGTTGAAGTTCCTAGGATGGCTAGCAAAATTGAACATGTTGAAGGAGAAACATGGGGAGTACAATAGAGTGTAAAGGGAAGAGCAGAGTGAGTTGAATTGAATTGAACTGAACTGTGTGTGTGTGTGTGTGTGTGTGTGTGTGTGTGTGTGTGTGTGTGTGTGTGTGTGTGTGTGTGTGTGTGTGTGTGTGTGTGTGTGTGTGTGTGTGTGTGTGTGTGTGTGTGTGTCGTCGTGATATAGAGACTATTGTTGTCCTGTACCATGAGAGTTTCATTAGACATTGCTCCTGTATTGTATCGTACTTTCTTCATAAACGTTTATCACACACACACACACACACACACACACACACACACACACACACACACACACACACACACACACACAGAACAACAACAAAATCTTATTTTGTCTGAATAGTTTTCGCCCGCACAATGTACAATAATCAGTTTACACAAAAACGTCAGTATCATTTGCTAACTTTGTGTTTGTTTATGTTGTTGTCGTACCATTGTTGTTGCGTAACCTTATTACATCTACAGCATTGTTACGCTGCAGCGATTATTTAGTAAAACGTGGGTAGGAGATTAAATTTGAAATAAAACAACTGCGTACTTCCCTAAAAAAAGTGGATAACTGTGGATACAGGCCTACCAGTTAGCGTCATAATAAAAAATTTACCGTTTTTTGTGTGTTCAAAATACAGCACTAGCCATTGCCGCAGAATGCCTGGTACCGTATGTTTAAAGAGAGTTTAGCCTGGCCTACAATTTATCTATCCATTGTACACCTAAATTTAAATTTGGTTTAAAGTTCGATAAGTAGATTTTTAAGTTATTTAAACAAGAATTTATTTATTCTAAGCTTTTGTTGCGTCTAAAATCCATCTACCACTATAAACAAAATATATGCAATACTACCAAAATCCCCCCTAGAATTCTGATCGTGAAAAGTAGACTACGACCATCCCATTGCTGTGTGCGCTAAGTGCATCGATGGTACCTGTTATATTCTGGCCGGCAATCAAATGCAAACGTACAGACGACCAACTAGAGATGAACTTTGAAACCAACATTTGACCCCCGTTTGGTCCAATATGGTACAGCCTTAATACCAGAGTCAGTATTTCGGGAAGTGTTAATAAAACTCTGTGAGGATCAATGTCTCTGGTGTTTAATAATTGAATCCGCTGTTTCAAGGTCGCGACCCAAACAATCCACGTAACAATATAATGAATACTTATGTGGAGCGTAAGTACACACTGAGACTAAAAAGGTGTTGAAGTGGCTAGAATAGATTGGAAAATTCTTACACGTTGAAGAGGAAACAAGGGGCGTACAATAGAGTGCAAAGGGAAGAGCGGAGTGAATTGAATTGAACTGAACCGAACTGTGTGTGCTTGTGTGTGTGACCCAGTTGCTGTCGTGATATAGAAACTATTGTTGTCGCGTGCCATGAGAGATTCGTCAGACAATGCTCTGTATTACTGTACTGTACTTTCTTCATGCTTTGGTTCATGGGCAGCTCAGTACTGTACATATGGAAATGTAGCATTTAAAATTAGGCTTAGAGATTTTTAATAACGCAACAATAAGTGGCTACTTTAAACAATTTAAAAACAAATAATAAAATGTACTATTATAATTATTAATTTTTTTGTTTCAGGTATGTTTCCAATGGACGTATGAGAACTTGACGCATGACAGTAAGAATGTGACCCTTTTACTTTTTAATAGAATAAATAATCTCATTGTCTTGTATAAAGGGCTGGTAATAATTTTCATTATAAATAATTTGGAAAACTCTTTTACCCATTTTATTCTACTACAACTTGTAACGTGTGTCTCAATGTGTGTATAGTTATCTTATACTGGAGTAGGACTAGTTAGAAACAAATAATTTTGTTTACTTGGTAAACGTTTTTTGGTTTAAGAAAGGCGCATGTGGTATAGCTCTCGTGAGGAAAGATCACTAATGATTTTTACTTCCATGTTCCGTAAGGAATTGGAAATATGGTGATGGCGAAAAAAATCGTGTTCGAGATAAGGGCTGATTCTGATTGTACTACCCTCAAAACATGAAAGAAAGTCGCAAATTCCAGCAGAATCACAGAATCAAATAATTGTTTGGATGTGTGCCCGAGTTGTAGAGGAATCAAGGCATATTGATTTTGGTGAAGTTCGGTTAAGGAAGAGCGTTAGTTTACCTGCAACGTTTTACGTTTTAACAAGAGTAAAGTACTTAATTTTTATAAATAAAGTATCCTGAAAAGAAGGTTGTAATGATCCACTGTAGAAAGGTAGATGAAATATCTATAAACGAAAAGGGTTGTTAAAAGGAAAGAGGGCAATTTTCACGCTTGATATTGATTTAATGAGTTTGACGAAATTAAATAAACTGCACTTAATCTTTTTCAAACGATCGTAATTGTTAAAAATAAAATAATTTTGTTGCCAGGCAATAAAATCATAATTGTTTTATTTTAATTTAAATCATCTATTCGTGAAGATCCGCAACCACGTCCCAGCAGGCCACAAAATAATTTTTGGCTACATAATTATATAAATATGTAATTAATGCGTGATTATCTGCGTCGTTCATTTTCTTTATAAGAATAAAGTACCTAATTTTTATAGATAAAGTGACCCGAAAATAACATTATATTAAACGACTACTCCATAATAATAGGAATATCTATCAATAGTAAAAATAACTCGAAGGTGGGGGATATTTTTTTAGAAATTATCGAACTGAATTCAAGTAAATGATTTTAAATATAAATCATTGAACATGGATATCATGTATGGTTATCCATAACGAATTTTTGGTTTAAGAAAGGAGAACGTGGTGTGGTATAGCTTTCGTGAGGAAAGGTTATTAATAATTTTTTCGTTTTAACATCCTTAGAAAATCTAGTTTATCCTGTCTTTTCGTAAAGTTAGCTTAGAAAGTTGCAAGATGTTCTTTGCTAACAACATGACTACATCCCCCGAGTTGTACGTTCATATACTGATTAGCACGCTCCCTGACCTACAGAACTGGCTCAACATTTTGAACCAAGTATATTTATTTTTACATAAATTTCAATATTATATAATTTTTCAATTATAGGAAAAAATAATAATTTCCGGTTCGTCTTTGGTAATAATAAGACCAAGATTATATTTAAGAAAAAGATTATATTTAGGAACACTATACCAATTGTAGAGTACAATATACAAGACAATATACAATATAATTTTCACAAAGTATTCAAAATTCATTCCCGGGCTGTTTGGCCGTGGTCCATTGTTTTCAATAAAAATTGACGTTTCGGCAGTGCCATCGTCATTGTAAATTTGAGCTTCGCTAACGTAGGGTGGTAGACGTTGGTGACTAATATACTGTGGTCGAAATATATTAAAATACTCTAGCCTTAACCACAGTACTGTGGTCACTAACGTCTACCACCCTGAACCTCGAAATTACAATGATGATGGCACTGCCGAAACGTCTGTTTTGGTTGAAAACAATGGACCACGGCCAAACAGCTCGGGAATGAATTTTAACAACATTGACTCCGGCCGTGAAAGCCTACGAAGTATATTAAAATTTTCAAACATTTAAATTTCTATTACGGTTCTTTTAGTCTGACACCCTGCTAAATTCTTACAATTTTTGCAAAGTTTTGATCTCTCTTTTGTAGTTCATGGGTTGCGTAAATTATAAAATTTCAAAAATTTAACACTACGCTTAGATGTTAGTTTTTTTACCCCCACATCAACTTTTACGATTTTATCAAAATTTTCGCCCACTTTTGGGAGCCTGAAGTACAAAAGTTTTTAAGTTTTAAAAAATGAACATTATATTTAGACTGGTTAATATTTCTTTTTATTCAGTGAGGTTTTTTGTTTTTTTCACAATTTTGACCATTCACAATTTTGCTTCCTGCTCCTATGTTTTCTGAGGTGATCAGTCCCCAAAAATAGAGGTATGTAGTAGAGGTGTGCTAAACTAGTATTTATAAATCACAGGTATAAATGAAACCGTTCCAAAAAATAACAGGTACGAATACATGTTAATATATACCTGTTTTCTATAATCTGTTATAACAAATAAGTTGAAACTAAAATGATTAAAAGTGTTAATTTACACTGTAACTTTATGAAGTTGTTACTGTTTAAAATAAAATAAGAAACAAGAGAATTTATAGACCTAACTCTTTTTTTGTATACTAATTTAAGTTTCCACTAGGAGTAAAACAAGCTGACATAGCTTTGATATTAAATTATTGATTCCATTTTGGTTAGACGAATCAGTTGCCAAACTCAAGCAATGAAATTTACAGTGCACGTAATAGCACAACAAATAATGTCAAAAAACATCAGAAACATATAATAAAAACATAGCAGTAAGCCACAAGTGATAAACATTTTCGTCATTTAAGTGAGATGTGCGGTGAAGTTAAAATCATCTCCGAATCACATTAACAAAAAGTATATAATATGGCCTGTCAACTATCAGCCACTCTGTAGGTTATAACACAAAATAATTCGATTTTTCAAAATTTACCATGTCGTTTCACTAGTTATATATGTTTTGTTATTGTAATCTGTATTATAAAGGGAGTTCCATATAAAACGCAACCCATCTATGTCAGAATTACATTTAAATAAAAAAGGCATATGTAAAGTATTTAATTAAATATTTTATTTCCAAACTTTACAATACTTAAAATTCTAGAGTAAATGCTGGAAGTGGCCACCATCTTCATGAATACACGCTTCCACCCTTTTCACTGTGTTTCTTGCAACTTTTTTTAGAGTATTTGGGTTGATATTTAAAACAGCTTGTTCGATATTGACCTTAAGTTGTTCAAGTGTTCGTGGTTTGTTGCTGTAGGTGCTTGTTAATAATAATTTTTAAAATGATTGCTGCGATTGAAAATCCCGCGAGCTGTGAAGTGCGCTCAGTAATACGATTTCTGCAAGCAGAAAACTGCAGCCCGGTGGACATTCATCGGCGACTGTGTGAGGTGTATGGGAAGAATGAAATGGAGTAAGGCAGTGGTGTGTTCTGTTTAAAAATGGCCGCACCAATGTGCACGATGATGAGCGGAAGTGTGTGCAGACCTTGTCAGCAAGGAAAATGATGGTGACAGTTTTTGGGACAGAAAAGGGGTTCTACTGGTAGAGTTGATGGAACGGGGTACCACAAGCAACTCCGAGGTTTACTGTGAAACCTTAAAAAAGCTGCGGAGAGTTGAGCTCCGGGGTATTGTTCTTCCACGACAACGCCCGACCGCATACAGCATCACGAACGCAAGAACTTCTGGGAAAGTTTGGATGGGTGCTTTTCAATCATCCCCCATACAGCTCTGATCTGGCACTGAGCGATTATCACCTGTTCATGCGTACGAAAAAGTGGCTGGCAACACAGCGCTTTGAAGACGACGAAGAGCTGAAGTCGGGCGTTAATGAATGGCTGAAATCACAGACGGCAGATTTTTACGATGAGGGCTTTCAAAAACTCGTAAATTTTATTAAACTCGATGTCTTGTTAGGTGCTGGTTTATCACGGTACTTACGGCAAAAAGATTCTTGCACTGAAACCACTGACCGCGTGCTTAAAGTACGACTCAAGAATAAAAACACGTTCGTCTTGCGAAAAATCCATTTTCTCTCTAACAATGCACTGAGCGTTATGATCGCTTTGTCATAGGTATCAGTGGCAGTTTACTGCGCCGGCGCAATGTTCGATTGTTGGTCGAGTCTATTCCAGTAAAACGTAGGGCAGTTTGGCGGTAAATTCAAATATTACAGAAGGCTGATTATTGGGTTGCGTTTTATATGAAACACCCTGTATATATCCATAACACGCGAGAATAAATGTAACATCAGTATGACATTTTTTTATTTAGTAAAACAGCTTCGTCTCGTTTTGCCATAGAGATATTGCTGTACCTCGCTGTTTCTCTTCGTTTTGTGCTGGAATCAAGTACTCGTAGTACTCGATTATTCGTTAGTTGTGAAGGGGGGGGGGTCCCACGACTCGGAACCGGGAGTAATAGGAACGTGTATTTCGACTTTTCAGTTATCGTTGAATCGGAACAGGTATTTCTACTGTTCAGTCACTGTTATATCCGTTCTACAAAAATAATTATATCCGTTCATTGCAAAATACCTGTTATAGGTATATCGGCCCACTTCTGGTCTGTAGGGTTAACGTATGCACACGCACGCTAAGTCGGTGTTGATGTGTTCAAAAGTTATTGTGAGACATGTGTAGCCTAGATAGACAGACACACAAACGCCAAACGGAGGAGTTGAACCTGAAGAACTCGTAGCGAGTTGTAGCGCCGCACTCGTTCAATAAACGACAAAACGCTACAAGATTACCTTTGTTTCACCCTACATCGACACGCTTTCCTTATCTACACATCTATTTTCTGAACAATGTTAGTTTTCACTATAACATTACTCGTGATATCGTGTAGTGGAACACTTACACACACAGTATTGCCTGAGTTTACCGTCTGGATTAAGTTCGTTCTCTTCTTCCCCTTCCGCGCAGTTTCCGTTTATCGACTGTGCAGTGTTTACCTACCGATACACTGCTAACTTCCAGTCGCTTCTCCCGACGCCTAACGCGCCTTGTGCAAATTTTACTTACGGCCAACAATATTTGTACGCATTCATGATTTGTTGTATGTAGCCATAGATTGTGTTTTGCTTACATAGGAACACTTCATCAATCAGATGTTGATAGCTTTTAATGCATGTATTTTTGATAAATTGAGGTTTCCTCTCTCTCTCTCTCTCTCTCTCTCTCTCTCTCTCGCTCTCTCTCTCTCTCTCTCTCTCTCTCTCTCTCTCTCTCTCTCTCTCTCTCTCTCTCTCTCTCTCTCTCTGTGTGTGTGTGTGTGTGTGTGTGTGTGTGTGTGTGTGTGTGTGTGTGTGTGTGTGTGTGTGTGTGTGTGTGTGTGTGTGTGTGTGTGTGTGTGTGTGTGTGTGTGTGTGTGTGTGTGTGTGTGTGTGTGTGTGTGTGTGTGTGTGTGTGTGTGTGTGTGTGTGTGTGTGTGTGTGTGTGTGTGTGTGTGTGTGTGTGTGTGTGTGTGTGTGTGTGTGTGTGTGTGTGTGTGTGTGTGTGTGTGTGTGTGTGTGTGTGTGTGTGTGTGTGTGTGTGTGTGTGTGTGTGTGTGTGTGTGTGTGTGTGTGTGTGTGTGTGTGTGTGTGTGTGTGTGTAAAAAACAAATGTCGTGACCGAGAGGCGGTCAGGATTCGAGATGTTTATTTATAAAGGCAGGTTATTTCGTTTTATGATTGATAAAAACACAGCATTTAGCAAGGCTGTAGTAAAGTATTATTATTTATATTCTTCTTCTTCTTATTATTATTATTATTATTATTATTATTATTATTATTAATACAAACACTTTTTGCTACAGTCTGTTTCTTGATGTATAAAATATATTTAATATTTGTAAAGACTTTACCTCAAGATGTTTACTCCTTATTTGGAACATGTTTCGGAAATCCTTGTGTTCCCATCTTCAGCCTTCCTGATTTTGAACCTTATGAGGTACTTGTGTTTTGGTTGTCTGTTGCTGTGGTTTACTGTTGGCCCCTGGTGCTTTAAATTGGTATTATTGTGTGTGATTGTGATGTATATATTAGTATTTTGTGTATTTTCTATATTGAGTGCCTTGAAAATTGTGTCATGTTTTGTATTGATTTTTATTTTTTCAGGTATTAGTTTACTTTGTGTTTTATGTTTGTAAATTTGCAAATCTTACCAAATGTTCATTATGGTGCCTTTGTGTGTATTAATACATACGAATTAATAGACAAACTGAAAATATAAATATAAATGAAAATACATTTTTCACGTCATATGATATCACTAACATGTACACCAACACCCCAGTAGATGAAACAATATACATAATAATAAACAAACATAAAGAACAAAATGAAGACACACAATATATAACTGAAATAAAAAATAGCATCCAACTGATACTAAAACAAAATTACTTTGAATTCAATAGCAAAATTTATCAACAACAAGAAGGTTTAGGAATAGGATCTCAATTATCTAGTATAATAGCAGAAATATTCTTACAACACATAAACACCAAAATACAAAATATCATAAATTCATTTAACCCAAATGGCATATGAGTAAGATATGTGGATGATTGCTATATGTATCAAATAACAAAAACACAAATGCAGATAACATATTAAAACAAGTCAATAACATACATCCAAAAATACAATTCTCAGAAGAAAAAGAAAAACCTAACAAAATTAACTATTTAGACATAACCATCACAAGAAACAACAACCACATACAATATGCAATATACAGAAAACCAACTTCTATTAACATCATTATACCTAACCATTTTGACCACCCACCACAACATAAAATGGCAGCATTCTATTCACTTTTTAACAGAATGTACAAAATACCCCTAAACAAACAAGAAACAGACAAAGAAAGAAATATAATATAGGTACCAAATTGCTTATGAAAATGGATGCAGTAAAAATACGGTAAACAAAATAGAAAATAAAATCAAATATAAAATAAAAACTGAACAACTAAGAATTAATAAAAGTAAACAACACGTAAATAATAACAACAATAAAAAATGGGCCATATTCACATACATAAATAATATAATAAAATGACAAAGCTAACAAAACTATTTAAAAACACAGACATTAAAATAGCATACAAAACTAATAAAAATAATTTAAAAAACTAAATAACCCACACAGCAAAGATAATACAACAACCAATGGTATATAAAAAATTGAATGCAAATAAATTTTACACAGGACAACAAAAAAACAGCTGAAAAAACGTTATTTTGAACACCTACACGCATACAAAAAAAAAACAGAAATATGTAAATCTAATTTGGCTACATATACAATAAACACTGGACACGAATTCCCAGACATTACCAACATGACACTAATAAAACACATACCACACAAAGGCACCATAATGAACATTTGGGAAAATTTCCAAATTTACAAACATAAAACACAAAACAAACTAATACCTCAACAAATACAAATCAATACAAAACACGACACAATTTTCAAGGCACTCAATATAGAAAATACACAAAATACTAATTTATACATCACAATCACACAAAATAATACCAATTTAAAGCACCAGAGGCCAACAGTAAACCACAGAAACAGACAACCAACACACAAGTACCTCACAAGGTTCAAAATCAGGAAGGCTGAAGATGGGAACACAAGGCTTCCCGAAACATGTTCCAAATAAGGAGTAAACATCTTGAGGTAAAGTCTTTACAAATATTAAATTTATTATTATTATTATTGTTGATACTAATAATATGTGTATAATATAATATATTATGTGTAACAATATATTATTAATATCATTATTATTATTATGTGTGGAACGATTTGGAAAACGTTGAGAAATAAATGTAGAAAAGAAACCCAAGTAAAATTTTATAAAACAATGGCAACACTTGAACTTTCTGAAACTTGGGTCATAAAGAAAAAATATGAACAGAAGATACAAACAGCAGAAATAAAATTTCTGAGATTATTTAAAAGGTGTAATAGACGAGATCATATAAGAGGTGAAGACATACGAAGTGATTTAAAGAAGAAGAAGAAGAAGAAGAAGAAGAAGAAGAAGAAGAAGAAGAAGAAGATTCCTAATTGTTAAAATCTAAACAAGAGAACGGGGCGTAATGCCATACATTGGGTTTCCAATACTGCCAGTTTGTCAGAGTTACGCGTAGGTGTATGTAAATTCAATTTGCGTGTCTACCAAAGCTAATCGCAAGGAGAGATTATTGTTTTGTGTGTTCGTTTTTGTTTATTTTTGTTAGTTTTTCAATATTGTTTTATTTTTCCCTTATATTGTAAATACTGATAAAATTATTAATATCCTGTGTTACTCCTAATGTATTTTTAATTTGTTTGCTCATGACTAGCTTTCCCAAATTGTTCACCTTTATAACGGAAAAATGTGCGCCAAGCGGACAGACAAAACGCTCAAACACTTACCGACCACCGACACTTTATTTCGGCTAATTTTAGGAAAGGAAATAATTATAAATTCACAGTAGAGAAAAAAAGCGTTTTCTATTTGGCCGGTATCCAACAAACCCAAGGGACAGTCATTTGTTTAAGGCACGTCGGTACACGGAAAGCTAACGTATTCAGCAATTTATTTTGTAATATGTTCTGCTGAGATATTTTGGAAAACGTTCAACTCTGTAAATAATTTACATTCTAAAATAAAACACTCGTTACCTAGGGTAAAACTTCGCTTTTTCCATATAATGTGAATTTTTGCAAAATGAAAATAAAGAAATGGTTAATGTAGTTCGAGGTGGCCCCGTTTTCATGACGAAATTACAGTTGCTGTGCTATCGGTTCGGCTCAAGTTCGAGTCTACCCAACTAAATCATCTGCCCCAGTGGAAACAGGCGGAGCTCAGTCACTGACAACGCGACATCTCTATTTGAACACTCACTCAACATAACACCACGACATCTTACCATGCAGTTTGTCACAGGCGATGATATCGTCTGAGTGTGTATGTTGACAAATATTCTTATGCTGATAATGCAGTGGTGAGTGAGGACCGAAATCAGTTCTGCTCCAAAATTTTGAGTAGGATAGTCCTTTTCCAAAGAGTCCATGGGTTCTTTTCATGGACGTAACCACTTGTTTAGCCTATTGCAGAGTCTTGTATTATATTGTTACGCATTACGGAACATTCTCGTACAGTCGATAGTGTCGTTCTACAATCTTCTCAACTAGCCCAGCCGGTGCGCGATTCTACAACGGCGGCACTGAAGTATCCTACAGAATTTTCGAGTGCTTGTTAATGACGCATATTATGAAACCCTCCAGACTATAAATAGCCAACACCTGCCGCTTTAAGTTTAGTTTACGTCGGGCGATTACACAGTGCTTTAAAGTGGTTATTACTGGAAAGTGATTTTTGTGCGGGACTCTATTACTTGACATTATTATCGCGTGAGTGCAAACTTTCATTATTGTACAAGTATAATCTTGTTCAATAACTTGTTGATTTCAAACTGTTCATTGTGATTAATTAAAACTGATGATTAGTGACTTAATCAAGGCGCGCAGCCTAGAACGTATGTAGCGAGTTCGCTTCAAGTCACGTCGGCCTCAAGAGGACGCCAGAGTCATCATCATCTTCTTAACTGCTTTAGGCTTTCCTATTCCACAGTTTACCTTCTCTTAGGTCTAATAACCTTTCTTCTGCCTCTAGGGTTGTAATCTTTCGCCATCTTCGGTATTCTTTCTTTCGTTCTATTGATGTGTTGGATCCATTTGTCTGTCCTGGTTTCCGAGGCTACTGTTGGAATTGTGATTAGTTGATTGAGACCACCGTATAGGCAACCGACCCTATGCCGGCTAGGTTTTGTCGACCTTTTCTGGTCTAGATCCGTCGTGTTCTGTTATAGGACCACCTCGAAAAGGGTGTGGCTCTTCACCACGCGCGGCGTTCTTGATTATGTAGATGCTCTGGTCCAAACGGTCTATATTCCGCATATCCTACTCATGAATATGGAAACATTCTAAGGTCCCTCCTAAGGTCCATCCTAAGGCCGCCAGAGTTAATACGCAAATTCCTTCGCCCTGCCTTCGGATCGTCTCCTTCAGCAGACTAGGCGGTGCGTGTGTACCAGCCCGGCCGGCCTTGAGGCGGTTCAATCGTACAGGTTAATCCTTGGCAAATGTGTACTTTTCCTGATTCATATTATTGACTACCTATTCCCAGCTTTTAATCCGTGTTTTTTTTTCTTGTTAATTCGTGGCTTCCCGTGCAAAATAATTATTGGAAGAATTTATTAATTTGTATACAGTTTCTTTTAGCTTGTGGCAAGCTAAAGGCAAGGATTGCCATGATCGGTCACAAAGAAAAGCTGCTTTTGGATTATTGATAGCAAAATTAAAAGACGAAGCCTAAAATTTAACATATAATTAAAATAATTTAATGTCTGAAACTACAAATTTTCTGTTTTGTTTCTTATTTATAATTAGATTTTTAGTGCTGCTTTCGGCAATCGATCCTCTTCATACTTTCCAGATGATCCCACCATTGTCTTCTGTAAATTGAAATAATTTCATTTACTTCGAGTTCTGCTCTGATTACCCCGTTCCTTATTCTATCTTGCAATTTGTAATTTAAAGTATTTCGAAGAAACTGGATTTCGGCACTCTGAATTTTGCCGCATTCTTTTTTGTCATGACTCACGCCTCGATCGCATAAATCAATGGGGGTATTGCAATTGTCTTATAAAATTTAATCCTTATGCTGTGTCTTTCCAGCTTTTATACAAAGTCATTGGTAGAACAGACGAAGTCGTCCGAGGATGAGATGGGTGCCGGAACATATGAGATGGGTGCCGGAACAGATGAGATGGGTTTGTAGATAGCCTATAACCTAATCCTTGAAGAGGAGAAGAAGAAGGAATAGATTTTTATAAATTCACTTATTATCAAATGATTTGCCTTCGAGGCGACCAAATTGAGGTGGTTTGAAATCAATATTGAACCGCGGTTTGGTCCAACATTGGCGCACACAACTTGGTCCAGTTATAATAACATTATGAGTATTTCGGGAAGTATTAATAAACCTCCGATAGTATCAATGTCTCTGGTATTCAATTATTTAATTTGCTGTTTCAAGATCGCCACCCAAACAATCGACGTAACAATATAATGAATACTTATGTGGAGCGTGAGTATACACTCAAACTGAAATAAGTGTTGAAGTTGCTAAGATAAATAACAAATGTGTAAAAGTTGAAAGGGAAACACAGAGTGCAATAGAGTGTATAGAGAAGAGAAGAATGAGTTGAATTTAAGAGAACTGTGAGCGTGCGAGTTGTTATTGTGGTATATAGAGACTATTGTTGTCGCGTGCTATGAGAGTTTCGTTTAGACATTGCTCCTGTATTGTAGTGTACTTTCTTCATGAAACGTTCATCACACACACACACACATACAAAATGAGTAAATCTTATTTTCTCTAAATAGTTTTCACCTGCACTAAATAAAATACTCAGTTTTCACAGAAACGTCATTATAATTTGCTAACTTTATGTATGTATAAATTGTTGTCGTGATCTTTGTTGTGTGCAATTTTATTACGTCCTTATCATTGTTACACGTCAGTGACGTTTTAGTAAAGTTAGTGGGTGGATTAAATTAGAAATGAAGCAATTGCGTACTTCAGTAAACAGTGAATAATATTTTAAGACAGATTTCAACTTATTTCGGGAATTAGTTTGAATACTGTAGGGAAACGTACTTTTAATTATAACGGTTACAGCTTATATAAGCATTCTACAATTATTACTGACAGTGATACCCCTTTCTTGAAGGCAATTTTGCCCACTCGGGGTGTCAGGCAAGGTCCAAGTTTGATAAAAAAGTGATCTGCTAAATAATTTATTGGGATTGCTGTTTTATATGACAGGGAAAGTGGAGAATAAAAAAAATAGAAGAAATAAACACGTAGAGAGCTTCAAAATATGGTTAGGATAGACGATTCGTTAATCTTGTTATTAGAATTAGTAGTCTCTGTAATTCCAACTTTGTCGTGTTTACTTGCTGAACTGCTACTTGTCATGTTCCGGACGAGGCCTTTCAGTGTTTCTACCATTTTCAAGTCCTAAACCACGACAGAATCCACGAACAGTAATATATTAATGAATATACAAATAGAATTTAATAATGAACAAATATTTTATATTTTGCAAGGGTGAGATATGTGAATTCCGTCAGAATGTTAGGTAAGTAGACAAAGCTGGGTGTGGCTTAATAAGGTAATAGAGGGAGAAACAAAGCTCCGTAGTAAGTAGCAGGGGCGTGGCGTAACGGAGCTGATCCAACAGGGTAGTGACAAGTAGACTTGTTTACGAATTGACCTGCCGTGAAGGCTGATATATGGCTTCCATTGTGCTATTTTTTCGTGGGTTAGAACTTGAAAATGGTGGAAACACTGAAAGGCCTCATCCGGAATATGACAAGTAGCAGTTCAGCAAGTTAACACGGCAAAGTGAGAATAGAAGAGAAAAGGGAACTGCAGAAATCAATAAGAAATAGGAAAACATATCGGTTGTAATATGTATTGCGTAGAAACTGTCTGCAGCTAAGGATCATAGAGGAAGAGGTGAAAGGTAAGTGAGGACGGGGAACAGAAAGGTAGAAATGCTTGATGGCATCGTATAAACGCAAAGATCTGCTGATAGATGAAGACAGATGGAAAAACACTGAAGAATTTAGAACGTTCAGTTGAATGATGTCGTATGGCAGATTTATTTAAGAAGAAGCTTATCCCCCCCCCCCCCAAAGTACTGGAGAGGATGAGTAATGCCTTATGATCTCATTCCTTGATGAAGGAAAGTATCCAGCTGCACCTCCAAGTGGTGGGGGATGGGCAACACCACAGGTGGCTAACGCGGATCTGGAGGCCGAGGGACAGCCGATATAAGCTTTTCCTCCTCTACTTGTCATTTTCAAGTAGAGGTTAGGGCGCCCTCTTGCCCTTGGGGTAAGAAATTACCTCTAAAGACGGATGACCTTCTACTGGTCAACGACGTAGGATGTAGGAGGCAAAGAGAAACCACCACATTAAAGATCCTTATGGATATTTAAACAGGGAAAACTGGTCTCTTTAGTCTGGTAAGACAGCCAGTTTATGGGAGAACACACAGACAGAAAATCAGGCTCGACGTTAAGCCTGAAGGTGGCAGCCCCGCCATACGTCTTACCCTGCGATATGCTAGTAAGATATACAGAGGACATAATCATTTCTAAAATTGCCACAAATAAGGATTACCCGGACAAACCTTGGTTTACTCCTTAAAGATGATGATGATGAATAAGATTATCGTTAGACGAACTGAACGATGAACGTGACTCATGGTGAGACGTTCTGAAGTTCATAACGGGAGAGATGCAAAGAAAGAGAGGACGGGCAAAAAGGAAAGTTGAAATGCTTGATTACATCATAAACGGAAGGAGCTACAGAGAGACGAAGACAGTTTCACAGGACTGACAAAACTGGAGAACATCGCGTTAAAACCGGTCGTAAGACGATTTCGTTAAACAAGGAGAAACGTAATTGTGTTTCTAGATGTTGTGAATCACTTCAACGCCGACGGAAAATCATAATTTGAAAAAAACGAGTTGTCTACGATATGAGCTAATTTGTGCGCCTGAAAATAGACGACTATAATGCTGAATTCTGAAACGATAATTATGGCTTCGGCAAAAGATCATAATGACGAACGACTTTATTGAATAGAAGTTTAGTAAACAATAGCCTGTTAGAGGTAAAGTTTGTCGCTTTTGCTTGCCTTCTGAGACAAAAGGTGCCTTACTAAGACCTCGAGTGCTTTTGTTTAAGCACGAAGCATTTCCAAAACTGTACTAATGACAAGGCAATAAAGACTGTTACTGGTACAGTTAGGAATTAATGAAATGGCTAGAAATATGTTGTTTTATTTTCTTCATTGCGCAAACAAAAATACACAATACTATATTAGTAGCTGTAACACTACTAAATTATTCTTATTCCATATACGAGGGTCAGTTGAAAAGTTCGCGAAGCGACATCTATCTGTTGCTTAGCGGTAAAACTAAAACTTTTCGTGAGCTGCAAGATTTGTATTTTATCTGAACTCCTGTCAATTTCCAAATTTATCTATTAACTCATTTATTGTTCATAAGCTGCTTAAAATTGACGTGTCATGCGTGTTTTGAAAAACGGACAAAATTAAACATCGTGATGTGATTCTTTGTTAAAAATTGTTTAGCGGAAACAGAAATTCAGTAGGAAATTGTAAATGCGTCAGAAGACGGTGAGACTTCAAAACCAACGGATTGTAAATAGGCACTTGAGTTTAAACGTGGTCGTACGAGCAATGTAGTTTATCCCCTCCCCCCTGGCCATGGATGCCCCAAAAATGCAGCAACTCCAGATGGGGCAGCCATCTTGCACAACGTTTTTTCACACCAAGTGCTTGAGTTAAAGTATGATGCACACTCTCATATGAGATGCCTATGATTTCAGCAATGTCATCCACTCCGAAATCTGGAGTCTTCCAACACACTATAAAATATTTTCAATAATGTCATTTTTTGTTGCACTTTTTGGACGTCCAAAGCTGGGATCGTCTTCAGTGCTTGTACGACCACGTTTAAACTCGAGTGTGCCCCACTTACCGTTGTTTCTGAAAGCGCAGCATCTCCTAACACATTCACAATTTTGTTTTGATTTTTCATTGGCGCTAAAACGTTTTTAACAGAGAAATCATCAGAACACGATGTTTGATTTTGTGCATTTTAAAAACACGCGTGACAGGAAATTTTCAAACAGCTGGTAAAAAGTTAACAAATTGATAAATATATCTGGAAATTAACAGGTGTTCACAAGAAATGTATGTCTTGCAGCACACGAAGATTTTAGTTCTACCACTGAGCAATAGGTATCGCTCCGCGAACTTGTCAACCTGACCGTCTGTTATAAACGTTAGTAAACATTGTGTCTTTTGTACATAAAACTTTTACACGTCTGTATCTTAGACGACGTGCCTTTATAAGTAGGTGTATTTTTCTCGGGAGCACATGGGACGTCGTCCTAAAAATGTGGAATAAATAATCATGGGAAAATTTGTTACTCGAAATTTAATAACCTTGTCAACAAGCAGAAACACTCGTATACAACAATTTACAAATTCACAAACAATTTTCAAGCACAGAACAATTAACAAATAACACATTACACTAAACCACTGTTAAATAGCAACTCACATCTATTTACAATTGACAACTATTGATAACATGTCTTATCGCTTCGATTCTATCTATATCGCTGTATTTATCGGTAGGAACAGATACAATGTTACTAGAGCGAATTTCAAATTGTTGCAGATGGCCGGAGTTTAACTGGACTGTATTCTTTAAGGCGCGGACAGACCGACAACGTGCGAAAGCGTTGCGTCACCTGGCTGATCACAAAACGCGTGTTATTTTACATGTCAACATATAAGTATCTTTAAACTTTAACGCGATCACGTATTTATGTTTAAAGTTGAAAAACAAAAATCCGCAATCACGGATATATTTTTTGGGAACGCAATCTCTGATATTTTGTCGTTTTCGTTTATTAATAGTTACTGAATCCGCGTCGTCACAATAAAAATTGTTATTATTTATTTGATATAATACATTTAGTATTATATTCTAACTCACATGAGGTAGGCAACCTGTTTGAGTTATGCGCCATTTGGTTTTCGAAGTGTGTACAAGATCGGATAGATGCGTTAGATGCCTGTAACTACACAAATATTCTCGACACGACCGTCCAGAAAGCGCCAGATTCATAGGTATAAATATAGGATTTTGTTTGTAGATCTGTAATTTCCTAGTGCGGTAAACACATTTTCTTATTATACTCGAACGCCTTACACGTTAGCATAACAGTATTTGAGATTGGTGAAAAAAATCGAAAAGAAATGCGAAGAACAAAGGAATAAGTTGACTAGCAATAGAGATCGACTGTAAAAAAACAAGAATTGATTTCTCCAGTATACGTCGCTCTGCTTGACTCGTCTCAAAACTGGTAAACACACAGACAGAATATATGCACGCTTGCAGTTATATTAACCTTGTTTTCAAGCGTGAGTACTCACTTTGTGCTTGTTTATACATTAAACAGGGCCTTGCTGTACAAATACATACGACTTTGCAGCATATAAGCTGTGCTCGGAGCGCTTTGTCTTGAGCGTGGTGGGTGCGCGCGCGCAAGTGAGAAAGTGCGCAATTCTATCGAAATAACCAATACAGTATAACAAGTTCACAGAGACGATCGCGAGTAGTTTAAAACTACGACGGATTCAATCTGAATAAGAATGACGGAGTTTGTCGTCGATATAGCAGCGGTATTACTGTACTGAAAATTCAATATTCTGTATAGCAGAACAATCTGTTACTTTTGAATTTTCTATTGTTATGTGTTCGCCGGAGACTGATCCAAACGATTCCATACATTTCAAGGTTTCATACATTTTACAGAGTCCTCTTTTTCTTATGCTGCTTTTTTTTTCTGACTTCACCATTAACCTTTTTTCTTCTCTCGTATTAGTTGTTTTCCGCTCTCTCCTCCTCAACCTTCTCTTCTTCTACTTCTTCCTTTCCTCCTTCTCCTCGTCCTCTTTCCCCTAGTCGTCGTCGTCCTCTTCATCTTTCTCCTCCTCATCCTCCTCCTCCTCCTCCCTCTTTTCCTTCATCATCTTTTTTTTCTTTAAAAATTAAGTGATACCTGTTTTCATCAAATTTTTTAACTTCAATTTTCCTCGAGGTCGCTTCCATAGTCGTTTGTAGAGAGTAGGCTTAGTTGAGTTTAAATATGCCAGCTGTAGTTATTTTTGAATAACGCAGAAATCACTTATATTTGTTACCGAGGAATGTTAGGCCTACACCTTTTTGTTAACCTTTTTTCTCCTCTTATATTAGGTGTTTTTTGTTTCCTCTCCTTCTCTTCTTCTCTTCTTCTTTACCTCCTTATCCTCGTCCCCTTTCTCCTCCTCCCTCTTTTTCTTCATTATTTTCTTCTTCTTTAAATATTAAGTGATATCTGTTTAGATATAATATTTAAACCTCGTTTTTCCAGGAGGTCGCATCAATTGTGGTTTATAAAGAGTAAGCCTACGTGTTTGCCAATTTATTCTTTATCCTTATCCTTTAAAATTTCCAAAACTAAACACTATTCCAGATTTTGATTTAAACTTCTATTAATGAATAAAATTTCGACCCCATATTTTGTCGCCAGGAGCATTATTAATATTTAAGACTTCCGAAACGGAATACCATATTCAGATGCTGATTAAAAATGTCCTTCCATTGAATTTGATACCCACATGTAATGTTAGGACTTCTTACAATTTTCACCGTACATTTTTGCCTCCGACTACTATTTTGGGGGATAAATCTAAGAAACAATAGAGTTTTGTAGGGTAAAGGTTGTAACGTCACAGAACGTTCCATAAAAGAAATCATTTATATAGTAAGTTAGCATAAGAGGAGAGTGAGGTGAACAGTATCGAACCCAAGTAGTCCCAAAAAATTGTGTAATTTTGTATAATAATTATTTCTATCAACTTGAAAAAACGACCAAACTATGACTAAGACAAAACCCCATATATATTATTAAAGTGAATAAGAGTGAAAAAACCATAAGACACTATAAGAGAGAGAAATAATGTCAGAATCAACCAAAATAAAGTCAATAATTATTAAGTTTTATAACTATGAATAGAGTATTAAAAACTATTTTTTGTGAATAAATGGACATGATCCATTATTATATTATGTGATGTAAATAAAATAAATGTATTAAATGATTTAAATACATTATTAGAAAGAATCTAAGTTAAAATAAAAATTGTATATTTGCAATGACAAAAAATATTAATGTGTTGGATTTGAGACCATACACCAAGATTTCATAGAAAAATTAATTATTATCAGATTTAAATAAAAACTATATGTAATTGTCAAGCAGACAATAGTGAACAATTATCTTAAATAAAGGAAGCTGTCAAATGAATAAAAAGCAGTCAAAATAGCCAAAAACAGTGTTAACTAAAAACATGTAATAGGCATCTAATATTGTATAATTTATGAATTTAATGTTGCCAAAATGCAACCAAATTGCATTAGAAAGCTGTAATATGATATAAAGCAACTATACTAATATACCTGACTAACTTTAACATTGTAATAGTCAAGTTAGCAAAATATTTACTTATACCATGTATGGCTGAAACCAATTATCCAGTACAAAAATAATCATATCTGGCTAAATACTTACATAATACTAACAAAAATAAGATAGAAAGGTACAATACATCAGTATACCTTAATAAGAAACAAACTCAGTTGAAAGTAAAGTCAATTCTAAAAGAATTTAACTAATTAGAGTGAGATTTGTCACGCCATAAAAAAGGACATCTCAAGACCAATCAATGATGCTATGTCATCTTGTGATAAATATAATATATGTACAAAGTAACCAGGTATCACAAAAGATAGACAAAATAATAAACTCTGTGTGTACACTAGTGAAATAATACATATATTAAAGAAAAAGACTAATCATTGTATTAGAAAACTGACAAGAATCTAGGCCATGAGCAGAGGCCATATAAAATTGTATTTATTTGTGTTTTATTTATGTTAAAATTTGTTTATTTTGTTGTAGGAAAGTAGTAGTATTAGATGTTCAGCTTGTGGAAGGAACTTAGTAACTCCACAACAATTTTTGTTATAAAAATTGAGTTTTCAATGACAACAACTCAAGGTGAGGGTTGCATATTGTATTGTTTATTAGACTTAAGTTTGGTTAAGAAACCAATCATATTTAGTATCGCTAGATTCAGTTAAAAACAGGGAATATAAATGTATTAATGGCATACAAATTGTGAGTACTAATGTAAAACTGTTTGATAAATACCAGAGTAATTTTTGAAATATCCTTTGTATGAAGAATAAGAAATTCATTCTAAAAGCTTCTACGGAAGTGAAAATTGTTCTATGACATTCCATTTCGTTTATTCTCGAACATTCTAGAAAGAATTTTTACACAAATATACCGGAAGTCGATGAAAACAGTCATCCTGAATTAGTATAAAAGAGAGACCAAATTCGACCCAAAAACACTTGAAACTTGAACTCCAGAACTGATGCATCACCCACGACACTGATCAACGCAGCTAAGGCGAAACCGAAGAGGCGAGAAATCGACAAGACACGGCAGGAAGGCTTTTCCCGTACATAGACATACCGACTGACTTAACCTCAACGAGAATCTTCGCCAAATGTATCGCTGAAATAGAGCAGCGATACGGCAAATTTTAATAGAAATCACGCAGCCAGAACGTCAAGCGGCCCAGGAGGGACCAAAATTTAAATAGAGAACGAATTCTGCTGTGTTCGCATTGACTGACTAACGTGACAATAATTCCCCCTAACGTAAACATACAATACACAAAGCCTTCCTCAACACTGCATGGGAATCAGCGCTGCGGTGGCCGATTTCTGAATCAACGCTAAACAGATGATTCGTAACGGCGGCGTTTGAACGATATTCTACTGCCAAACGTTTTTACAAAAGTGCGGAAAAAGTAAACGATCGCAAAATTTGACTTTAAATAGATTCAGTGTATACCCGAAGAGGCGAGATTGAGAAACGACCCGAAAGGAGTGTCCAGTGCGAGAATAAATAACCATTGGAACGTGAGTTACCAAAATTAAAGTCATTTGTTACCTGGTTACATTTTATCACGCAGTTGTACTTCACACGCCACACATACACCTTCAAATCACTTAGTTTTTTCTTGTAAGGCATCTAATTGATATGTCTTGGTAGTTCAAAGGAGTCACGTCCTGAGAGTAAAGATTTTTTCACATATTAAACTCATGCTTTTCAACTGAGTCAAAATCTGAAATATACTAGCCGATACTTGATTGGATATATAAAATATTGTCAATAATAATAACTTGTAAAATTTTTTCTCTGCAATTTTTTTTAATTTTTTTTTCTTTTTATGAATGTTAGTCCTTCAGACGATTTGTTTGTTGTTTTTAAAGAATCATTAAACTTAACTGATTTTTCCAAGCTAAACTGACTTGTTTAAATTTTTTCGTAGATTTAAAAATTTTATCAATCACATTTTTTTCTTGGAACAAACGTTTCCAAGTGGCGCCCACAAAAAACATAGTATTAAGTTGTGTTACAGGACTACATCACTGCAGAGGATCCAGTCAACAGAGTAAGTAACAAAAGTGCGCGGAGGTAACGCCCGACATTTTACAACACAAACATTTAAACAACACCCATTCTTTTTATTTGTTATAAGGTATAGGCAAACACGCCAAGTTTTAAAAAACTCGGTTGATGCCTTAATAAGTTATCGTGAAACATAACCCAAAAAGACATCACATAGACAGCCAGACAGATCCCACACGGTCAAGCTAAAACTGAGAACTCGCTTCGCTCTTCCAACTGCATCTAGTCAGTCATAGCCGATAATCTTCTCCAAGTTGCTAAAATTTATTAGGAAACAACTTACGACAAACGGACAGACAATGATAGAGTAAACATAGAGACACTTTCCATCGAAAGACACTTTATTTCAGCTAATTTTAGGAAAGGAAATAATTTTAAATTCGCAGTAGCGAAAAAAACATTCGGAGTGACGTCACTCGCTCCGTCGCTGTTACGCTCCTCTCTGCAAAGATCGCCAGTCTCTTCTCTCTCACTCTCTCTCTCTCTCTCTCTCCGCTGGGGCTCGCCGAACAGCTGATAACACTGATGCAGATTTTACACACGAATTGTCACTTTCCGAATCGTTTGTTTACTCGCTCGCAATAGGTTATTATTAATTATTGTTACTCAGGGTGATAATGCATGATATAATTTAAAAGCGGTGTATATTGCTTACACCATCCGGCTATTCTTGAAGTGTTCCGCGTTAATAAAGATTTATCACGATAGATAAGTCTCCCTAAGCGCAAAATCTTCCACTAAGACGTAATAGCACTTGAATATTTTATAACTGGTAGTTCACCCGCTTGGTTCTATTCGATAAACTCGAAAAGAGTCCCAAGACTTATAGATGCTCTAGATTAAACCAGTTCGAACAAGAAAAACTCTTGACAAAGAGTACACGTTCACTAGGCAACGGCTTCCGATGAACTGCCTCGAAGTACACCTGACAACCGACGGATCTGACTGAATTTAGGGGCTTCTGATTGGTCAATCGACTGACTACGTGGTAGATTGGACTAAAGATGGACGCGTTGCAGACGAATCTTTGTATAAATCTGCGAGTGCCTGCTTAGATTTTATCAATTGATAAAATTAATTAGATCTTCAATTGATAAGCGTGAAAAGTTAAGTTTTCAATTATTAAAAAACGACATTTAAAAAATAGCTGAGAACAACAGAGTATATAGAAAATGTAGCTATTTTCATAAGTAATTCACTGTCCAAGTCTCATGCCGATCGGATAACAAACGCGGAAGATATAACACGAAGGTTCACCACACGCGAACGCGCGCACATATTCACAAAGTACATGACATTATAGAGCAGAAATGTACAAAGAATTTGGTATAACACAAGTCCTCATCCATCACTAAATACAAAACGTATAGCTAACTGACAAACATTGCACAAATCAATCTAAAACATGCTAATGTCCGTCATCAATGCTCTGATATTCTTATTCTAGATCATCATCCTGTGTTTTGTTGCAATATATATATATATATATATATATATATATATATATATATATATATTTAATTCGTCCTGTATATCTTCATTTCCTATATGATCCCTTTTTGTGCATTCTTTAACCTTTCTTAAAAATCTCAAATCTGCTGATTGTGTGTTGCTTTTATCTCTTTGTTTTGTAATCCAGGATTCACTACCATCTGATAGCACTGGAACAGTCATTGTTTTGTAGAATTTTAAATTTGTCTCACGTCTCGTTTTATTTTTCAGTGTTCTATTTATTGTTCCACATATGTGTTGAAATCTATTGTCAGTATTTCCCATATCTTTGACAATGTGAAATTCACATTGACTCAACGTCAAATCTATTGATTTATATCACAACATAAATAGTTAAAATTTGAGGTATGTTCCAATACTTTATACTCAATAATAATCCTTGAGCGTACTGGAAACTTTTTGTAGTGAGCCATAACTTTTGTTTTGTTGGTAGATATCTTTAGGTTGTAATATTGTCGTCCCAGATTGTATGTAGTCTGTACACAGAGCGTTGTAAGTCTGCTTCATTATTTTACAAATAATAATTTGATTAGGAAATGTGTTTGATCGCTGCAAAATAGACAGGATGTTTGTATATTTCAAACTGTTAATTGTGTTTAGTATATTGCTCTTTTTAGCAACGTATTGTATATTGAGATTAGTGTGATGTTGTCTGTGTACGTATGTTGTGTGTTTTCTATACCAGTGGCAAAACTATAATTTGGGTATGTGCTGGGATGGATGTCATCTCAGTAACACTCCGGAAGAACAGAAGACAACGGGTTTATACATAAATAACTGTTTTACATAAAAAGTCTTGTATTTCGATGTCTTTCACGTAAATTTTTGAATAAAACTTGAAAATGATGAAGGCACTAAAGTGTATTGTTTAGAACGAAGCGACGACCAAGTAGTCAATACAAACTGACTATCAAAAACAAAAATTGATATCTGGAACATGTATTCCTCTGCTTATCTCGGCATTCACAGAGAATAATGCTATGTACGCTTACAGTGATATTAACCTCGTTCTCAAACATGAGTACTCAATTTATGCTTGTGTATACATACGTTCAACAGATCCTTGCTGTACAAACACAGATGACTATGAACAGTATGCAGCATATACGCTTTGCTAGAAGCGCTTTGTCTCAAGCGTGGTGGGCGTGTGCATGTGCAACTCTATCGAAATAAACATTACAGTGTAACAAGTTCACAAACAGATGATCGCGGATAGTTTAAAACTGCGACGGATTCCATCTGAATACAAATGACGGCGTTTGTCGTCGACATAGAAGCGGTGTTACTGTACTGACAGTTTAATACTGTTATGACGATCTCGTTAATCACCAGTTTTAATTACTCACACAAATAACAGTTTGTAATCAACAAGTTATTCATCAAGATTATACTAACGGCCGTCCCACATTTCATTTACAGCATTGGTTATATGGGCCACACTGTTGCCGGGTTTCGTGTGTGGAAATGCCTATTCGGCGCATTGAAGGCGTTTGAAATGCACTTCTCCCGAACAGCGACGTCGATTTACTGCTACATGGAGTGACTTTTATGATTGAAGGACTACACATTATTGTACAGTTTTATTATTAATAGTGTATTAATAAGTACTGTTTTTTAATAGTGTTTTACTTATGATGTAAATACTTACGTGTCAACAGTTACGTGATCACTATCACTCAGTTCTATGTATTAAAATAACATGATGTTAATTACAAAAAAAGTTTTACTTTATCTATAATTGGAAGTGTGTTTATATTATTTAATGAATAAGCGGTGTAGATAGTCAAAATAAAATATCAGGGTAACTAAGCACGGACGAAACATTTGTATTACAGGAAAAGCAATTATCTAAAATAATAATTGTAAATTGTAAACGTGCAAAATATTGTACTCTTAAAAAAATACGTGACGTTACAAGTAATATAAAATTTATACTATATACTATAGGATTACATACACGCACACGTGCGCGCGCGCGCATACACGCCAGGGTGTAACGTAAAGGGTGTCCTCACTATACAGGTTCGAATTTTTTGTGTCAGTACAAGAAAAAAGATCACATACACACAGGTCCGGAAACTTTATTTTCACTCTGGCTGCCATTTTGCACTTTTTAAAGAAAACTTCATATATCAAGGGGTAACAGAGATATCTTAATGAAGTCTGGCACATATATTTACATAATTGGAAGTTAATGAATTAAATAATATTCCTAATTTCATAATTAGGACTACGGTTCCTTCAGTATAAGAAAAATTTATTGAAAGTTATTACTACTTTTTAAAACTGCCTCACTAATCGTAGTTTGTAACATAGTAAGGGCTTGGTTTTTAGCGAAATTAGAATTAGTAACTTCTAACAAATTTAAAAACACTTGTGTGGTGGTTTTTTTTTCTGCCCAGTAATGATTACCATGGACATTAATAATTCCATTTCATGTAAGACTTCTTCATCAGTGAATATATCAGGGACTAAATAAGTGCGGATCAATTGCAATTTTCTGTAGAAAAGTAAACAAAATGCCCGTCTCTGTTCATAGCCAAAATTTCAAGGGCTTGTAGCCTACGATTTGCAGATAGTACTGCTTTAATCTTTTGTGGAGATTAATCTGTAATAAAATCAGGGACAGTAGCTGAATGGAATTTTGACAAGTTTCCATGCCATACACAAGCAGTGGAGCGGTGTGTGAAGGTGGTGACAGAAGCGTTACAAAAAATCGTTGTTGCAAGTCCAGAGATGGGTTCATCAGAACGACGGTTCTTTCACGATCCATCATGCCACGTTTTTCGCACAAATCGGAGTTTAAAATAGCTAGTACCAAAAAGAATGAGTAAAAAGCTACTGACATACTGCTAAAGCTCGTAACAATTATCATTAACTGTTTTATGTCAAAGTGTAAACTTTGCAATTTTAATGTTAAAAATGTGTTTTTGATGTGCAATGCGCGACCAATAAAAGTTGAGATATCTACGCTTTTTAAATTTATTTATCTTCCCTTTGCTATTTTTTACTTATCTAAAGCTGTAGGCCTACTATTTAACTTACATAGAAAAAGTATCGTTTTTTTAAGTACGAAAAATGAGACAGCTCCCATAAGAGCCAACGCTGTAAATTAAACCTGTGACGGGGATTAGTTCAATAATTTAGATTAAATTTGTCCACACGCAATAATATGTCAAGTAACAGAATTCCGCACAATAATAAACTTTTCACTAATAACCACTTGAAGGCACTCAGCAAATCGCCCGACGTAAACTGAACTGAAGTGACCGTCGCCGGATGCTTATATTTATACCCCGCTGAGATGCCAGAATAACCTGTCACTTTTTGGATGACGTGTTAAACAAGTGAATATTACAGGCGCTCTCGAATCCACTAGAATCCACTTTGTCGTGTCTGGCCTTGAACACTGTGTGCCGAGCGGTGCGGTCTGTAACAGCCTCGATTGTTGACGTATTGCAATATTCTGTATTGCATGTATTGCAGAACAATCAATAATGTGTAAATTTTCTATTGGTATTTGTTTAGTGTAGACTGCTGCAAGCAATACTATACATTTTATGAAAGAGAATATGTATTTCAGTGTCTCATACATTTCATAGAGTCTTCTCTACTCTCTTGCTGCTATTCGTTTTAGACATCTCATAAACCTTCTTATCCTCCCTCATACACGTTTCGCTTTACCGCCTCTTCTTCCTCCCCTCCTCCTTTAACACCACTTGCTTCTTCATCTTCATCTTCACCATCACTATGATCTTAATCGTCGTCGACGTCATATTATCATCATCATCATCATCATCACCACTGCCGTCGTCATCATCATCACGGATTAGGCTCTAGACCTGTTCCGGAACCCATTTCCTCCTCGGTCTACCGACATCTCTTTTCACAAGACAGCCACAGATAGACGGATATCTGGCATGCGGTTCAAGTGTTCACACCATCTCCTACTGTGGCTTTCAATCTTCTGGTGCAACGATACAATGCTTAATTCGCGTCTAATATCCTCGTTCCTTTTCCGATCCAGGAGAGAACAACCTTGCGTCACTCTTATAAATTTCATATCAGCTGCCTGAATTCTCTGTACGTCCCTTTTACCAAGAGTACATGTCTCACTATTACACAGGAATCCTCGGACAGCCACAGGTTTATAAAATTTCATTCGGGTATCCTTCCGTGTTTAATTTTTTAGGTACCTATGAATCGTTAACTTACTATCCCAATCAATATCGGTTCCATATTGTGGATATATCACAATCAAGGTAATTAAAATGACTAACCTGATCCAAAATCTGATTATTCACGACAATCTTAGTTCCTATAGGACACCTGCCCTTAAATTCCATTGTTTTAGATTTTGTAATATTATTATTATTATTAATTTCTTTGATATTGTTTTTTTTTCTGCATCCCTTCAAGGATTAATTTTTGAATTTAATAAATAAATACATGGTACACTTCTACAGAATTTTTTTCTGATAATTGTTTCAGCAACTATGGAAGAGGTACAGATTGTTGGAGTGTATGATAGTTGGAGAAGATTGGGGGTAGTGTATGACAGTATTATCATTTCATACACATCAAACGTATGACAATATCTTCACAGTAAACCCGCCTATCATACACTACAAATCTCTCAGTTAAAGTCTATCCTCTGAAGCTGCCGTAACTGGTGAAACATTTGTCAGGAAAATAAAAAGTATCTGTAAAATTATAACCAGTGTTTATTTATTAAATTAGCACATTAATAAAAGGTTCTACCAAGTGGCCAGGGACTAATCTATCAGTGTAAGGACTAACTGGTATAACTTGTTTCGGTTCAGCAATTTAACCGATCTTCCTGTGTGTAGTTTCCCTTTTGGTTTGTAAAGTGTACTTTCCTGGAATATTTATCAGTCATCATTCTTTTAGATTGACGCGATCAAGTGTTTCGATATTCATCAATGATGTAATTTACTTACTAAAGTTTGAAAGTTTGACGATCTAAAGACGCACCTGGCCATGGGTATAATGCTTGAGGTAAAATGATGAAGATAATGATATCGATGGCTTGTGTGACTATTATTTTTTATTTCAGACGTATTCTTATTCCGGTTACTCGGGAATGACAAAGAGACACAATCGGTGCAAACTACAAACACCAAACTATTGAAATGCAGTTTTCTGTCGCATATCGGACCGTTACACTAAGAATATTTTACACGTAAGAATTATTACAACGTAAGCGCTAGCTACTAGTCAAACAATTAGCGGGACATTTAATTACAATCTTCTAGTCTAAATGCTACCACTTGTAATGTTAAATCATCGGATTGTGATCCGCAGAGTAACCAGTAAAATCCCCCAGCCAGCTGTCGAACTACAAAGCGGACCAAAATTTGCAAGCGATGTTTAATAGTGAATTCGCGGCTTCGCACGTCAATATTTGACTTTTAATAAGTATTTTAATATAATTGTTATTGTCTATGTCTATATGGCGTTCTGTCAGCTTGTATAATAATTTTGTACTCATTAGTCAAATTCTCTGCAAAGCTGTTTTCAACACTTGTACTATTTTAACTTATACTAAATTATTATGTTGGTGCAACAGCCTTCGGAGATTTAAATGTACCCGTTTATAAAGCCTTTGGAGATATTTATAAAGTACCTGTTAAATCGAAAACGCTAAATTCTTTATTTTAAGTGTTACTGTGTTAGAAGTATTGTATAACATATTAAACGTTATGTTTTCCTCAACCACGGGTTTTATTTATTTCAGCAGTAAACTAAAAACTAAAAACCGTTGTCACCTATTCTCACAAATGAAAACAACACATATTTTCGCTTGCATTAAGTAATAGGACAATTTACAATTAGTACACTTCTTATTTTCCACATCATAAAATATCGATACAATCGTATATTGTATAAAACATCACTAATGTACTGCAGGAATGAATAAATGTATAGTTCCGATGCCGCTAAAGAGCTTTTGTTTATTTATTTCTTACTATGGTAATTAATTCTGATCTCCATGGTGTTTTTGACATATTTAGTAGTAGTATTTAATACATTTCATTACTGATTCATTACATCATTAGAAATAACATCTAATACACATTAATTTTGTAATCGATTAAGACAATTACAAAATACATAGACGTATCTGTATACAAAATTACAAAATATATCGATACAATCGCATATTAAAAACATTTAAAAACTGCAGGAACGGATAAAGGTACAGTTCCGATGCCGCTAAATATAATTTGTTTATTTACTTGTTACTAGGTAATTAATTCTAATCTCCATGTTGTTTTTGACATCTTTGTACGCGTCAACGAAAGGCATAATTAAAAGGGCCTAAATCGTACGAACGGGGCAAAATATCAAATTCCAAGTTAGACAGTATTTTGCGCATTGTGTCAAAGGTTACTTGTGCAAAATTTGGTGGCAATCGGTGTAACGTAACGGTGTAGATTTGTATTCTGTACCCACAAATCCTCAATTTTATATATATAGATTGTAGGGTAGATTAGGAGAACCCCTGGTTTAAATATACCTATCTGCATAAATTATACACAGAAATGGAGACCTTTTACACATTGCTGGACAAGACCTATGATACATGCCCGGGAAATGATGTTAAAATAGTGAAATTGACGATATGAGTGCCCAAGTTGGAAGTGAAAGTATATATAAGTACCAACAACAGGAATTCGCAGGTTACATAACAATAGTAATGGAAATGGTGTGAGACTAATTGATTCTGCAACTTCCAGAAGAATAGTGATTGGCAGTATACTTTTTCCTCACAAGAATGTACATAAGGTTACTCGGAAGTCTCCGGATGGCCAAACAGTTAACCAGATTGATCACATCTTGGTTGACACGAGACACAAATCAATGTTGTGGACTTGAGATCCTATAGAGGAGTAAATGTGGATTCTGACCATTATCTAGTTGTAGCTACAAAATGAGGAGTATGTTCCTAAGAGGATAACGAAATGCACACCACAAGGAAAGAGAGGACGTGGAAAATCCAGACTACGATGGATTGACGGAATCGCAGAGGATGTGAAAGTGCTTGGAGTAAAAAATTGGTGGACATTGGCTAAGGATAGGGAAGTCTGAAGGAAAATCCTGAGGGAAGCTGAGGCCCACGGTGGGCTGTGGCGCTACTGATGGTGATGATAATGAATAATTTATATAGGCCTACAGAATTAAAAAGAAAAAACTGGTTTACAAATAAGGGGATAAATTATGTGCCGGCAACATTTTTAACGTTTCCGAACGTCAGAAATGTGAACAGACATTATTGTTATCTGTATGCTGTATACAATTGAGATCGATAAAAATCTAGTTACAATAATTTAAACTGTAATTCCTATGAATAAATAAAGCAGAAGATGTAAATTTGATCGTATGGGAAAACGCCTGTCTACCAATCTATGAACACAGATGTGTACCATTTACGCAAATGAAAACTCACTCACTCATACACACACTCACGCATGCGCGCGCATGCACGTTATTGACAATTTTTTAGGCCACTACATGGGAAAATGGAAATTTTCAATTCTTTGGTATTGTTACTACGCAATAAATATGATACGAATAATGAAACTTCCCTCTTTCATTAACTTAAACAAACAAACAAATATAAAATATTATTATTTTATTTATCTGTCCTACTTTAACGCTGACAATATTTTTTTACTAACAACCTTTTTTTAATTTAATTAAATGTTTTTTTTTTTAACTTATTGTTATTTACTAAAGTCGACTAAAATTTGTTTAAAATAAATAGTACGTAATTATTGGCACATCTAAATAGTTGTTTAAAATACACCACGTATCCGGAGAATTAAAATGTAAATTATGGTAAACAAAACATTCTAGAGCTTATTTAAGCACAGTCATAAACCACACATAAGAGTGTTGTGTTTCAAAAAATAAAATTCTAACAGTGCATTGAAGAAGTAGAAAAATAGTTAGTCGTCTTTCAGTCTCTTTGTACGTGGAATAGATAGATGCGTTGGTTGGAGAGCTCATGCTTTATAGTCAAGGGGTGAAATGTAGAATTGCTTCAGCTGAAGAAGCCTTTAATAGTTAGAAATGATTATTATGTGGACAACTAGACATGAAGCTGACAATATGGACTGTGAAGTGTTTTGTTTGGATCACGCTCCTCCCAGACAGGGCAGAAACTTGGACATTGAGGAAAGAAGATGAGAGGAGTTTACAGACCTTCAAGGTGTGGAAATGGAGAAGAATGAAAATTACTCCCTGGTAGGATAGAGTGACGAATGAGGAGGTATTTGGAAGTGTAAGAGGGGAAAGGAGAGTGTTGAATATTATCGCGAGTAGAAAGACAATTTCATGAGCGGTAAACATTAGGTATTGTGATGGTGGAAACACTGGAGAGACTGATAAAAGGAAAACGGAATAGAGGATGGAGGATAGGCTAGATTATGGACGATCTATTGACACTATATAAAAAAATAAAGCGACTAGCCTAGGATAGGAAAGCGTTGAGCGTTGAGCGTTGAGCGTTGAGGGAGAACGCATTGTAAGACCTGCCCTTGAGAAAAAAACATAATGAATGTGTGATGTGTGGGGTTTCTCAAATAACCTACTGAACTGAAGGACACGTATTCCATATTTTCAGTCATATTGCTACGACGAGGTGAAAGAGAATTACGTAACTCTCTAATTGGGGACTGGCTTTCCACACTCTTTACGACTACCTACCGCACGCAGTCGACACTTTGCGTTCAAGGTTGGACTTTGACCTAGTCTGCAGATTATGCAAACCTGTAACTATGACCTAGCGCCTCTAACTATGCAAATTAATTGTGACTAACGATTCCACATCATACACTGACTCGCGAGATCCGTAGCGATGCGCATCTTGAGATAACGGGGGTTGGGAGTCGCTTGTATAACGGGACGTGTGTGACTTTCATTAATTGACGTACCCCATGTGGGTGAACATATTTTATAACCTGATGATGGGACTATAACTCTCGCAACGCGTTGAGTATAAAATATTAAAAAAAGAAATTGCAAGGAAGAGAGCCTGGATACACAAGGTAATTTTAACAATTTAATTGTAAATGCAACTTGGAAACCACAACAACTATGTATTACGCAAATTGTTCTCGATGCGCGGTTTGGAAAATCAAAAATAATTCTGGAATTTCAACGACATATAAATATAAATATCCAGTTTATACCCGGCTCAGTTCAGTAACACCTTGCGACAATGTGCTATTCACAGTGATTATTGCGGTTATTGAGAAGTGATTGTGTCAATTAGCGTTGATTTGTAACTGCTATTTTTAACTAACTAAAGTTTGTAATTAGCGACTTCAGTGGTGTCAGTTATTCTGTTTCTACTGAACAAGACGACGATCGGTGTGATCGTCTCGACAACATTTTGCTCGCCTGGACGACTCGAATTCCGCTGTGTCTGTCTATGAATGTATGTAAATGGTGAACATTAGAAGCTCGTCAGTGGTGGGATGTATGTTAAGCAGACAGTGAATTATGCAAGCTGCCGCCACGACCGCCAGTGTATGACGTCATATGCACAGGTAAGCCCCTGAGGACTCAGTACGGACTTCATTAGCACGTGTTTCTTCAAACATGAGAAGCCAACCCAAACCACACACCGACTGCAGTGTTTCTCTATTCCCTCTGTGTGTTTGCTGTGCCCCCCACTCCACATTGACCCAGTCCATTACTGTATGTATTATGTAGACTAATCGCCGCCAGAGAAGTCAAACCAGTCATTCCTGCTTTTCTTTAATTTTGTTTATGCTATTTGCTGTTACATAACTGGCAAAACTGATGACTGAACACATGATACGAAGAGACTTAGTCCATTGTGAAGTCCTCTGTACGATTATCTAACAGTCTCATGTCCAATACATCATCATCATCATCATCTTCTTAACGGTTTTAGGCTTTAGTGGCCTGCTCCTATTCTACAGTCCACATTTTCTTAGGTCTATCAATTTTCCTTCTGCTTCTAGGGTTGTAATATTTCGCCATCTTCGGTATTCTATTTTCTTCCATTCTGTTGATGTGTTGAATCCATTTTCTTCTGTATTCTTTAATCCTTTCATTAACTGCAAAATTATCTAAATCACTTCTTATCTCTTCATTCCTTATAATATCTCGTCCAGTACACCTTTTAACTGATCGTAGAAGTTTCATTTCTGCTGTGAAATCTAAACTATGCATCAAATAGGGTTAAAGGTTTAGATGATTATCACTAATATGTGTACCAACATCACATAAAAATAGTTCTTTAATTGTACACATGTAGCAGTGGATACTGCTAAATTGCACGAACTTTTTGATCAAACCTCGTATATCTATCAGTAGACAAGCCACTGTAAAATATCTACTGTATGAATAAACATGAAATCTGTCCCGGCAGTCGAATGCATAAAATTACCTTGGCAAACGTATTTGGTTGAAGACGAAACAACTGGACACAATGTTTTGCAAACAGTATTGGCTCCTGGGCAAAAACTAAACTGGTGGTTCAATGAAAAATAAGCCTGTTGGTTTACAACACTGTCTTTAGCGAGTGTGGCTTAGAACTTTTGGGTAACTGCTTCCAAATGTAACGTAGCCATTATCGATATATTTCAAACCTGGGTGCTGAGGGACATAATTGAGTAAGTCGTCCCTCCTTGTAGTGGGCGATTTTTAGTCATTCTACAAAGCAAGATTGCAGAAACTGAATTATATTTTGTGGACCAAACCGTTCGGTCCTGGTAAACGTGTTCAGAAGGCTTTAGAAAGCAAAGAAAACGAAGAAGAAGGAAAAGAAAAAGAAGAAGAAAAATGTGATTTAAATTTTGACAGAGGTTAGAATAATGATCTCCTGAACACAATCAATTTAGTAGGGGTTGAAATTTTATGATGTTTAAAATCTAAAATGGTGAACGTTCTTCTTAATTACGTAAACGTCAGTGTATGCATAGCGAGTAGAAGAGAAAGTGAGATCACTCTGGGCGCGCGCTATAGTCTGAATAGGGCTAGCGGTGACCATGTAAACTTCGGCGCTGCGATCGCAGGTTGCTGTAGTTGAGACGGTAAGCCTATTAGCCACGTGCAAAAAAGAGCTGTGTTTTATGTGTTTTAAAAACTGTGTATGTGCGTCTTATTACTTATATCGTGTTCAGTTGCAATTAATTATAGGTTTGAGTGATTTAAAAACATTCTGAGTAATAAACGTGTGATAATATATAGCAAAAATGCTCAGAATGTATGAATGGTTACAGTAATGATTTGTGTGTGTTATTTTTTATATACAGGTAGTTTTTAGTTTTAGTTAACATGCGTGTGAAAAATTTATGTAGTAGTCCAGATATATAGAAGTTATGTGTTACAATATATAATAGAAATGCCATCTGTTTTGTACCTGGATGTAGGAATGGCAATGGTAAAAATTGCTACAAAGGACATGCAAATGTAAATCATTTCTGTAGACCTCCCAGGTACTTATATCTGTCAAGTACATATTTGACAAAGCCTCAAAAACTCTAAAAGTCACCCGCAAAAAGGCAAATACAGCAAGTACAAACAAGCTAAGAAAAAAGCAATTCGACAATCTGTTCTGTGACAGAAATAGTGAGTTCAGACCACCCCCCAGACTAGAACACACCAAGACGATTAACTGGATGAACAAAACCAAATCATGTTGCTGAAACGGAAAATACAAAATATACCTCGTACTTTGATACGAACTAAAAATAAATTGCGTTGTGAGAAAGCAAAAGTTGTTTTACTAGAAAAGAAACTTGCAAGGAAGGAATGTGATTCATATGAAAGAGGGATAAAGAATTTAAGTAAAAAACAGAACATGATTGTAGATGCTATGGTTAAAAAGTCTAATTTGTCAAATTCCAAAGGAATGAGATACAGTAATGAGCTAATACTGGAAGCTTTCCTGTTTAAAGTCAAATCCCCAAAGGGATACAGACATTGCTTGCAACATGATTTATTGCCACTTCGCTCGGAAAGCCACCTGAAAAGACTGTGTAAAGGTTTAAAATGCCCATACGGGGTAAACACTAACGCTGTAAATGCCATATCACACTTTCTGCAAGAAGAAACTGAAAAAAATAGATGTCTCGGAGTAGTAATATTCGACGAAGTTAAGCTAAGGGAGGAAATTCAGTTTAATGCAACCTCTTTAAAAGTTGATGGCTTTGTAGACTGGTGATTATACACCTACGGATATGAAAAATTCTCTGGCGAACCATGCCCTGGTATTCATGTTTGTGTATGTTATTCAACTGGGTACAGCCTGTAGCAGTGTACGTAAGCAGGAATGAAACCCCGGGTAATATTCTGGCGAAAATTTTGATACAGGTTATCTTGCAGTTAGAGCAGCGAGGTGTAAGAATAATTGGATTTACATCAGATGTAGTCAATCTAATAAAAAGGCGTGGGCGAACTTAAGAATCTGTGGGAAAAGAGGAATGATTAAGTGTAGTATTCCGAATCCGGCGGACGAATACAGGAGGATTTGGGCATTCTCAGATGCTATCCATATAATACAATCTGTGAGAAACGTTTTCCATGACAAAGTGTCAGTATTGTATAACAACGACATTGTCAGCTACGAATTCTTGAGACTAGTTTACAAACTGGACGCTACTGCTGAAAACACAGGACTCAGGACATGCCCTAAAATGACAGCAGCCCATCTTGATCCTACATCATTCCAACGTAAGAATGCAAGGTTGGCGTTCCAGTTATTTAGTAGCAGCATAGCCAACGCAATTAAATTTTATCGTGACACGAACTGCGAAGGGTTTGTAGGTAGTGAGAAAACAGAAAGCTTCAGCAGAGACATGAATGACCTTGCCGATGCATTAAATTCATCAATTCCTACTAAGGGACTTTACAATGGATCAGCGTCCCATCATATATTATTTAAATTTCTACAAATTCTTAATGCAGAAAGCAAGAGTTTCGCCTGAGAGAGAACTCTAGAATCTCTCAGGGTTACTCTAAAAAGTACTCTGGAGGCATCCGAATATTTGTGGAGCAATAAATTTAAATATGTACTTACTGCAAAATTAAATCAGGATCCTCTATAACGCCATTTCGGGATTCTCTGCTCTTTGTCGTGCGATTATCATGCATCTACAGTTGACTTTCTACATCCTCATATGTTGCAGTCTGTATATGTTCCACTTAAACTTATGTTAGCAAAAGGACCCAACTGTGAATCGAAAAGTGATTCTCCACTCACTTCTTTTGTAAATCAAATCCGTGTAAGGAGGTAGAAAATGAAAACAAAGCCCTCAAGAAATCAGTGGAGTTGCTCATCAAGGAAAAGGTAGTTTTAAAGGACTCGGAATGCTACGATTGGGCAGAGGAACTACCTGAGCTTAAAATTGGTGCTCCGAAAGAATGTCTCGTGTATCATTTTGCAGGGTACATAGTGAGAAAACCATCTAGAATTACTGACTGTGGTGACTGTGTTGTTGCACTCAGAAACGATCGTCCTCCTAATCTACCTGCTGCTGTGTGGACAAAAATAAAAGATTACGGAACTATCAAAGAAACATCTCACTTAACGCACCCTTCAAATGGTGTTTATCACGTACTGTCTGGCCGTGATTCGAAGATCGAGCATTGGGTAAGGTGGGAGAAGCAGGCCGGGTACTACGATAGGCTAAGTGGGGGTGTTGTAATCTCTAAGCTGAGCACTTTACCTCGTCTCACTAGTCCCCCTCCCTCCTAAATTTAGCTCATCTCTTGCTCTCTCAACGCATTCACGCATTCCTAACAAAATCATATTACCATGTACTTTAGAAGCAAATCCTGTGGAATTTGTTTATAACAAAAGCGTAAATTTCTTCCTTGTCACCGATATTCGTTTTCCCCGCGAAATACGGAAAATTTTCCCATAAAGTGATAGGCTTCATATTGACAAAAAAAAATTTAAAAAAAAGATGTATGAATTACTGAATTTAATTTCAAAAATAAATTAACTAAGCAAATGCATAAACTACAAAATTTAATCGTGTAAATTAACATTTATGTTTAGTAGGCTATACACTAAAATAATTAAATTACCTCTAATTCACTACAGTTCAGTGTAGTACACAGAAGCTCGAGTAAATTTAAATCTAATGTTATAATTTAAAAGCCGATAAACAGTATTTCTTAGACACTGTTGAATTAGAAGTACCGCTTCCTAAAGCCCGAGTTAATCGTACTTTTTCATAAATCGTTAAGATTTAACGTTTGATGCCTGATATTTTATGAGTTTTAAATACAGTAGACTCCACACTAACAGACAGACGGAAGATTCAAACTAAATGTAAATGAAAGTAACACTGTAAAAAAAAACTAATAAGGTCTAAGAATACAGTACCTATTCTTAGGGCTACGCGCCAAAACAACAAAAGATGTACAGGTAACGAGTAGCAACCATTTTTAAAAAATCGAAAATTCCGAAAAATACGACATGTCAATCATTCCATGTGAAATGTGTGGTTTTAATCACCTTAACATACTTTTAATAGTCTTTTTTTGTTGAATACAAAAATTATTTATGTGGGATACATTTACAGGGGAAGTTATTAATACACACTTGAACACTTGAAACTACGGCTTTTGTAGAAGTCAGTTTGCTGACGCTGAGTAGAGGGGAACTGTGCTCTTACTAGCGTAGGCAAACCAAACGGCTAGTACACGTATTTTACCCTACATCGCTTACAAGCGGCCGCGTGGTGAGTGATAGCAGCTTAAATCATCCAGTCGCGGCCAGACAGAACTATTGCAAGCAGAAACAACTGTTACAATAAAACTTAGTTCCCCGAACAGTATGTGGGGGGATATTTTTTATGAATGTTCGGATGAAATCAAAAAAATTAATGTGCCCGCAACGGACAGCGTAGGATGTTGCCGTGAACACACACTAGACATTGTAGGCAAGCTAATTTTCAAATATATCCAGTGCCGATTCTTTTTTCGTACGAAGGAAATACGTAGAGAAATGACCAGTACAAAATCGGCTAAATCCTCTCGGAAAATTTCGAACGTTTCGAACCGCTGACATTCTAGGGTGAGCACATTGTTTAAATCTTATATCCTTTTGTATTAGTACGCATTGCAGTGAATCGTAAATATAATTTTAATTGTTACAACATGTAAAAACATTTCACGATAGTTTCAAATAAGTATTATTTAATACAGAATTGTGTTTGTATTAAAACTTATTTGCGTGCTTCACGCTGGCGTACACAACAACGGGCGATGCTAGCGTCACGCTGCGGCGAACCATAGTAACTAGCTAAGTGATCTCCCTTTCTCTTCTATTCGCTATGGTGTATGTCTAAAACAATTATATATATATATAACTATATACATACACACACACATATACACTAAAATCAATTTTTTATGTTTTTAGGCATTAAACATAATGTTGGTCTCGGTTACAGTTCTCTAGTAGCTATAAACTCTCGTTGCATAGTTTCCCGTTTTGCTGGAATACACAGACTGGGGGGGGGAGGCGTAGTACAACAACACACAACAAAACACGCTCATTGAGAAACAACACAGACAATAGACAGAAGCAGCAGTAAGCAACATCCACGCAACACAAGAGAGAAACGTTAAACAATGGCTGATTCTCGAGTGGATCCAAACGCGCTTACCCCGTTTAATTATTTATAGCTGCTATACGTCTTTCTCCACCCCTCTCTCTCGCTCTCTCTCATACACACACGCACGCACACTCCTCTCAACGATGTGGGTGCCAAATACCTCAGACACCAATTGAAATGTTTACTCGACTGGAGGACTAAAGTGTTTTGAGTCTTACATTCGCAGTTAAAAAATCGGTATAGAGAACCATACTTGACTTCTATGCTCTAATTAATTATAAAATTCCCCATTGCAATGTATCCCGTCGGATTGTGGTAGCCAGATCATTGTTTTTGTGAAGCTTGTATACTTCTTCATTCCGTATTCTTTATATCCCATTGACTTGGATTGATCCATATATTCTCCTCTAAATTAATATTGACTATGTTAAGGGCTCGTTTATTCAGAGCCCAAGTCTTGCTGCCATATGTTATCACCGGTCTAATCATAACATTATATAGTGTGATCTTGGACTGGCGGTAGATATTACTTGTCTTGAATATACTGTATTTGTCAACTAAGCATATGGTATATTTGCTGCCTGTATCGTTTTCCTTATTTCATTATTTTTAATATATTTGTCAACGAAACATATAGTATATTTGCGGCCTGTATCGTTTTCCTTATTTCATTATTTAAGATAGTTAAAATCTTAAAGCTGTTAAAAATTGTTACGTAATACTGAACTTTCTACAAGTATCTCTACTATCCCAGCAGAGACCATCTGTATCATGTGCGTACATATTACTGCTGCTTTGTCATGAAAGACAATTACGTGACACTTTTTTTGCGTCAACAATCGAGGGTACTACAGACCGCGCGGTCGGCGCACTGTGTTCAAGGCCAGACAGTGACACTTTTTCCAGTGGATTCCAGAGCGCTTGTTGAAAACACGTCATCGAAAAAGTGACAGATTATTCTGGCATCTCAGCGGGGTATAAATTAAACATCCAGCGACGATCAGTTTAGTTTACGTCGGGCGATTACACAGTGCGTTCAAGACGTTATCAGTGAAAAGTGATTATTGTGCGGGACTCTATTAGTTAACATTATTATTGCGTGTTTACCAATTTAACTTGAATTATTGTACGAGTATAATCTTGTTGAATAGCTTTTTGATTTAAAACTGGTAATTGTGATTAACTAAAACTGGTGATTAGTGACTTAATTGGTGTCTTTATTTTGTTTTACACTGTGCCATACGACGATCAGTTAGACCGTCGTAAGAGTATGTTACCTTAATTAGTTTAATAATTAGCCTATATAAATAATACACTTTTTTTAATAAGAATGGCCTTGCAGGAGAAATGTATGAAAATTCGAAAGTCCTTTTTCATTCCGTTTCTCCCAAGTTTTTCTTAAGGTTTTCCACAAGTCTATCCAATGTGGTGTAATACCTTCTCCTACCTTTTTTTTGTATTTTCTACTTTAATCGTTTGTAATATTTCTATTTAATGTGATTGACTGCAGCTTTCGTACTGGCGCTTCCTTGGGCAATATGTTCTGTGTTTTCAATTTCTTGATTACTACCTCCTTGACTCGATATTGTCGTGCTGAAAAATACGTTTTAAGTGTAGCCACATTTTACAGACCTGTCATCATCCTTCTTTCACATCACTCTATACAGATTCTTATTGAAATTTACTTAAACTCGTTGTGTATTATACCCTACAATAATACTGTAATACACATCGTCCTTGCCTTTCGAAGGCAGCGGTGGTAAAGAAACCTAATTGTAGAAACACCAACTGCAAAGAAAGCCGTGCCTAATATTACAAATACGTGGAGAGCCGTAACTTAACAAATCGCAAATATATGTCTAATATAAAGCTTGACATTTGATTCAACTTCATATCTACTTTTTTTATTACAATCATTAATTTAAATGATATTAAATAATTACCTTTATACGTCTTGTGAGTTTTCCTCCAGTGTATATTTCACGTTTCGGAACAAACGTTTCATCATTAAATTATTGCTTCTTCGAGCCCCTCAGCACTAAAATAAAATTGTTTAAATAATAATCAAATAACGTTGTCAAACATACCGTATACCTTTAAATAGTGATGTTTTTTATGTATACATAACTTTTAAATAATTTTATTTTAATGCTGATTACTTTGAAGGAGCGATAATTTGATCAAAATTTTGTTCTGAAACGCGTAAATACATTAAACGCGGAAGTCACAAGGCGGATAAAAGCAATTATTTACTATTATTTACTTGTCCTGAAAATAATCTGTTCTGCTCTTTTGTTACTTAAAATAAATATATTTAAATAATATATTAAAAATCAACTATTTAACATATCCTGTTGACGCATAATTTTCGTTACAATCTCTAAAAAGAGATAATCAATTCTAAAAGAACGTACGATGAAGCTCCTAGTGGCAACTAAAAGTAAAATTAAAAGTAGGAAAGTAAAAGTAAGAAAAAGTAAAAAGGATAAAGAAGAAAAACATAAAATATAATAACAATAGACTGGAGATGGAGGCGATGGAAAAAATGGGAGAATTGCAATTTAAAAAGCGGAGACTTTTGTAATGTAAATTCGTGCAACGATTGAGTTATATACTGAACCAGACTTTTGTTTTTACCAGAGGGTAACTTATATATTGTTTACAAAGTGAATTGAGTCAAGCTTTTCGAAAGCTTTTAAAAGTTGTGGATCAACGTATTAGGCGAAACAATTTGCGCCGGGAAAAGTTTTCATCTCGAGACTCTGCTTTGTGTACGTACACGCTCAGAGAGAATTGATCAGCTGTAAGTAACCGTGACCTCCGCTATACGATACGACTGCTTAATGACGATAACAGTCTTCTTGTTCCTCCTATAGGCAGTTTGTTTCTTTGTAACGTCATACTTGAGCTCGCTGGACAAACTGTAGATACGTTGTTAGCCGGGCTGTTAGGCCGTGGTCTAGATTCTTTGTAACGTCATACTTGAGCTCGCTGGACAAACTGTAGATACATTGTTAGCCGGGCTGTTAGGCCGTGGTCTAGACTTTGTGCTGACAGACGTTTCGGCCTCACCTCCGGAGGCCATCATCAATGTCGGTAACAATTAGGCCGATGTCCGCCAACTCACTTCAGTGATGTAGTAGAGACTATATGTTTTATCTAAGAAAGCCCACATATATAGATTTTCATACCGTCACGATCTAAACTGGAAAACGGCATCAAATGCTATCTGATTGATTTGGGAGCACAGCATGCCAAATCCTATTTAATAGGAGGCTTTCACCTCCGGAACCATTTTTAAAGATCTCCACGGAGTCCATTTGGATTCGAGGGTAATAGGCACTCTGTGAGGATAAGATCTTGGTCTCCTGAAAGGCAGACTATGTGCGGATGCCGGCCGTGAAAGCGTTAAGAACCCCAAACTGTAGACAGTTTAGCACATGTCGCAGAATGCTGTTGGACGTAGAAAAAACGATCGATCCTCACATACTGATGAGTGAGCTGGACAATACGTCAGCTACACAAAGTAATTGTTACCAGGGCCGGATTAGAAGCGCGTGGTGCCCTATGCTGTCATCAGACCGGTGCCCCCTCCTCCGGTTCAAAATTCAAACTTCTATCCACTATTTGCACTGATAAATGGCATACACAATTTTTAAAGCTAACAATTATTTTACTAAAGTCTGAAATTACAACAAACATTTAGCTAAATAGTGATTACAATGAGCATAGTAGTACTTAACCTTAGAAAATACTAATCGTACATTTTTTTCTTGATTTTGCCTTAACGAAGTTTAGCATAATTTCATCTAAATCAAGCGATTCAAGTATCCCGTTTTTAATATTCAACCTTGCTAATGCAGATAATCTCCATCTCCCATTGTTGAACTCAACATATCTTTAATGCAGTAAATGATCTTGCAGATAAGCAGTTAATTATTGGAATCGTAAAAAGCAGACGACTAGAAATGTATATATTCGGAAATACATCAATCATTTTACAATCAGTAATTCATTTTAATACTTTGAGCGGACAAACTGTCGTATCATGGAATCTATAATCTTCATTCGAACGATTTAAAAATTGAAAAAAATTATTTCTTGCAATATTACTCGTGGCACAAAGTGCTTCAATTCTATTGAAAGATCGTTACTCAAATCATTCAAGTAAACTGTAAACTTCTATAAAAGTTTTTGTTTAATTTTCCAACTCTACACTCTCCATGATTAATAAATATGTAAGAAAACCAAACAATTGCGTATCAGTTCAGCTGAATGGTGCTCCCTCTGACAGCTGAAACCTTGGTGCCTGGTTCTTCAGTATACCCCAGCGTTATGGATAATCCGCCACCAGTTAAAACATCCGATTCTTAATTATAAATATAAGCATAACTGACACGCTCAGAAAGTTACACGCGAAAGCTAATTCGGTTACACGCTGTTCTCAGAGCAGCGCCGCCCTGGTGTAGGCTACCTATAGAAGGGCGAGTCAATAACCTCCCCCACAACTATTAAAAATGTCTGTAAATGTCATAACCACTTAACGTACGCTTGTTTGTAAGCCACTAGAATACACTAAAATGAGTTTTATAATTCCAACTTTGTCGTGTTTACTTACTAAATTGCTACTTTTCATGTTCCCGACGAGGCGGAACATGTCATAAACCATATTCCAGCTGGATATTTTTTGTCGTGGTTTAGGACTTGAAAATGGTGAAATACTGAAAAGCCTCGTCCGGAACATAACAAGTAGCAGTTTAGCAAGTCAACATCACAAAATTGGGATTACAGAGACTGCTAATTCATATAACAAGATGAACAATAATCTATAAGTAATTGTAGAACTAGAAAGGATTACAATATTTGTTATAATAATAATTGCAATATTTGTAAAGTAATAACATAAAACTTTTCTTTACTATGACAATTACTCAACATTTGGTAAATAATGTATGTATTTTTGCAACCGAGAAACAAAACAGTAATATACAGGCTTCGGAAATAGCGTTCTTACGAGTAATTAAAAGGCGTTCTAAACTTGACCGTATAAAGAATGAGACCATAAGAGAAGTGTTACAAGTGTTTAACTTGAATGAAAATATAAAAGATTACAAACAACAGTGGAAAGAACGCTTAGAAAGAATTTCGGATTCCAGACTGGCCAAACAAGTCTGGAAATACACACTTATAGAACACAGGTGTGTCGGTAGACCCAGGAAGAGATGGCTGGAGGATGTTTGAAGCCGGAACAGGCAGCACCGTGCCTACGCTGTATTGTGATGATGTATGTATTTGAAGCCTTAAAAAAAAAATAATAATTACGCACGCAACAGAAAACGAAGACAGAGGGTTTGTATTAATCCACAGTTATAATTACGCCTAGACACACTTCTCGTTACTAAATTGCCTATTTCATTATTCCTTTAGTCTAATAACAGTGCGGTTTGAACACTCGTATTTGCGCAATTAAACTGGGAGTTTCTTGAGGAATATCTGAAGATTTTATTCTGCATACTACATACATATTATTTTACCACAAACTATAAATTGCTTTTTTGGGAACAACATCCTTAAAGTTTGAAGGGGTAATAAGACCGGATTATTTTAAAATGTCTTCAGAAATACTCGTTTTCACAGAATTTGTTAAGAATACAAATTAAGAATTAAAGTGATCCCAACGACACGAGGTTTATTACCTTTAATTCGAGTAGCAACCAATCAAGACAGAATATTTTGAAAGCAGCGCTTTTCCATATTCTTTTCAACCCTTATACTTCACGTTGGTTTACTCAAACATTTTAAGAAGCAAAGAGTTTATAAAATTATATAGGAAGAATCCCCAAATTCTCATTTGTAAACTGAGGAAAGCGGGGGTCTTGTATGTTTGTATATCATTGTAGTAACGAGTGCATACAAAGTGCGGAGGCGGGCAGACAGCTTCATTAAATTGGGCCCCCTCTTCTACGCTACAGCCGTCAGTTTACTTTGTCCGGCTTCCTTGTTGTAACTCGTCGACTGCAGAATGAACAAGGAACGGTTCTAAATTCATACACATGCCTAATGTGTGAGCAATATAAAGGGAGAAAAATAAATCGATCGATATCGACCGATGTGTGTGTGTGTTTCAATGGACATATGGTCATTATATTTGCATATGGAGAGCAGATGACAGCATAGAAAGACACTGCGTGAATAAGTAGAGATTGCAGGTTTGAGCTGGTCACTCCAGCGCTTCCTCGAGTCGGCTTCCCACACCTCTCCGTCACTTCGGCTTATAGCTCCATACTTGTCTGGAGATACAGCAGTCATCAATTCGGCAAAGATGTTCCCACCAAATCAGTCGATATTGGGCAATCCTGTCGAGTATACTCATAATATTCAGTTTCTGCCGTATGTCTGAAGAGTATGTTTTGCTTCTACGATCCTTTAGAGTAGGCCTATACCCTGGCACGTTCCTGAGAATTCTCATTTCAATCGCTTGTATGCAACTGGCCTGGCCTTTCGTTAAAGTCCAATTTCAGACCCACAATAATGAAATGTAATGATGGCCCATAATGAAGCCATCACCTTGTAGAATTTCAAGCGTTTTTCTTTACTTGCTGACTTAAGAGGTTGCCTGATGGTCTCGCACATAAGGTTAAACTTATGCAATTTATTCACAACGCCTTTGGTTGTATTATGAGACACACTGTAGCCCAGGTGTTAAAAATTTCTGACTTGTTCCAGGACAGTACTAACTATAACAATTTTTGGCCGTACGGGATCAGTTCCACAAAAAGCCATCACCTTGGTCTTAAGTGTGGATATTTGCAATCCATGGTCTTTGCAGATTCAATTTAACAAATGTATACCCATCTGCAACCTGTTTTCCGAGTCCGACAGAATAACCTGATCGTCCGCAAACAACAAAGTATCAATTGGAGAGTGGCCAATTATAAAACGCTCTGGAAGACATATCCGTAAGTTTTATATGACATTGTCAGTATATAAATTAAAAAGAGATTGTGATAGTGGAGACCCTTGTCGTACTTCGCAATTGATCAGGCCAATTCTAGGAGCTGTTCTCAATTAAGATTTTATTCTCCTCATAAAGACTCTGTATACCTCTAATTAGATGTTGTGGGATCCCTTTCTTTGCCTTCTTGAAGTCTATGAAATCTATGTATGTCGGCAGCTGATACTCTCTACGCTTTCAGATGAGCTAAGCTATTGTAAATATGTAATCTAAACATGGTCTGCCCTTCCTCAAACCGTTCTGGGCGTCTTAAAGCATGGTTTCCGTTATTGCATTCAACCGTGTTTTTAATATAGATGCATATCATTTATGTAGATTATCGCCCAGATTATTGCCTTCAATAAAGCCGATTCGTCGTGTGGTCGACATTCTGTTGTCGGTGTAGTCGTTGTTTAATGAAGTGCAGGAAGATACGAAGAACGTAATTACATCGATTTGAAGGAAATAATAATTAATTACAACTGTTAGCAGTTGCTTAGATTGCCGATGTTAAAGGTTTTAACAATAGGACAATAAAGTACAGTTCATACGTATGTGTGCCAGCCAGAAACAAGGTAGCTAATTACGGAAGAAGGACAATCACAAAACAAAACAAAGTGACATGTTCGTAGGTACAGTGCCTTGTGTGTGTGTGTGTGTGTGTGTGTGTGTGCTTTAGTCGGCTTTGTCTTTGTCAGATAAAGGGGGGGGGCAAGTTGTCTATTAAATGCGTCGCGGCTGTGAGACTCTCCAACTACTACTTCCACGAATTTCCCTACAGCCTCCGCGATAATTGTGGAGTCCGACAAAACGTTCCAACTTTGCAGACAGATAACTTTATCTGCCTGAACTGTTTCTCATTAGCGTGCAGCGATGATAAGACACAGTTCGTCCACAGTTTTAATATTCTAAAGATATGTGTGTTGAAGGGGTGGAGTTAAAGTGTGTTAGTAAAAATCATTATCTATTGGAGAAAATAAAATTTATTTGTTTGGCTATGAATACGATAATTTTATGTATACGATATCATAAGAACTGCGTATTCCAGTTGACGTCATTTTACCATGATTAGTAGAGGTGTGCTAAACTAGTATTTAAAAATAACAGGTACGAACGAAACCGTTCTAAAAAAATAACACGTATAAATACCTGTTATTATATACGTATTATACATATACTTGTATTATATAATTTCTTATAAGAAATAAATTGAAACTAAAAGTATTAACAGTGTTACTTTACACTTTGACTTTATTAAGCAGTTACTGTTTAAAAGAAAATAAGAAACAAGAGTGTTTACAGGCCTATCTCCTTTTGGAAACACTAATTTAAATTTTCACTAGGAGTAAACAAACTGACATAGATTTAATATTCATTTATTGATTACATTTTGGTTAGACAAATCAGTTGCAAAACTCAGGCAATGAAATTTAGAGTTCATGTAATAGTACAACAAATAATGTAAACAATATTTACGTCAGTGAAGTTAGTGAAAAATGTTAGTGAATAATATTTACGTCAGTGAAAAATAATTTATGTGCAGTGAAGTTAAAATCATCTCCGAAATCACATTAACAAAAAGTACTATGTGGCCTATCAGCCACTCTGTAGGTTATAGCACAATATAATTCGCTTGTTTCAAAATTTCCCAAGTTGGTGATTAGTATAATATATAATTTGTTATTATAATCTGTATTATATACCTGAATAACACACAAGAATAAATGTAACATCACTAAGCATTTTTTCATTTATTAAAAATAGCGTCGTATCTTTGGCATAGAGATATTCTGAACCTCGCTGTTTTGGTTCGTTTCGTACCTGTATGGCAATTGGCACATGCGCAGAATAAAGTATTCAGCACCAAAAAGTGGCTTTGTACTCGTGTACTCGTAATACCCGTTATTTATTGGTTAGTTTCGTAGGGGACCCCCGACCCACGACCCGGATCCGCGAGGCCGGGAGTAATCGGAACGGGTATCTCGACTTTTCAATTTTCAGTTATCGTTGAACCGGAACAGGTATTTCAACTTTTCAGTCACTGTTGTATCCGTTCCACAAAAATATCGTTCCAAAATACCTTTCATAAGTATATCGGCCCACCTCTAATGATTAGTTGCATGGATGGTTGTAGAATTTGGTTTAGCATGATTTAAGAATTTTATTTCCGCGGAATAATACTGTATTCAGCCTACATGACAACTCGTGTCTTAAACGAGTGCCCACTGATATTTAGTAGCAAGAGCAGAACAAATATCTAGTGCATGTCATGGTAAATATTTTATAGCAGAGAAGTAAATAAATAATTTAATTTTATTTAAGCTTATTCAATTTAGGATTTGGAAATAGGAAAAAATAATGCACTTTCTTAAAATTGTTAACAACATAGAAAAATACCTAAGGAAAATATTTCTTATAAGGACAATAGTCTAAAAGTTTTTTTACCAAAGAAGTTAGTGTAACGAATTCGTTATTATTTATCCCAATGCCATAAGCAAGGCGACGTTGCATTAAAAATAAATAGAGTAATTTTTATATATTACATTTTTCTGTTAAAAGTACAGTTGTTTGTGAAATTTAGAATTAGAATTTTCAATCAACCGCCATTTAAAAAACATTTTTTAAGATATTTGGTTTGTTTTGTATTTATAAGAAATATTACTCTTAGTAAATAGAATATATTATAACGATACCAGGTGTAAACAGTTATAACGATACCAGGTGTAACTATAATAAGAGTAGTAAATTTATGAGTAGTTAAAATTTCACGTTTATTGTTTAAAAAGCATTATAAATAATAAAACATTGTTAATAATCTCCGATCAAGATATCACTCATTACTAAGTGTTTATTTCTTAAGCTATACGGTGTTACACACATTGAAAACACTCTTACATCTAGACATGTTAATAATCTTAATCAAGACATTTATTCAAATTGATTTAATAAAAGAAATAAAATTTAAATATAATTAAGTTTTATTTTAATTGAATTCATTTAATTCAGATCTGACCTCAGCTTGCTCAGTGTTTTTTTTAAAATAAATTTAAAATTATATGAATTACTCTTAGACTGGGATTTGTTTCGTATTCAAAATTTAAATTATTCTTTTCTACAAAATGCAAATATCAAATCATTTCAATTATTTTTCTTTGATAGAAAAAAATACTATCTCAAAATTAAACTCTTTTTTTCTATATTTATCTATATGCGATCCCTCATTCTTACGTCTAAAACATTTACATAAGACTCTATTACATTATTTAACTAATTATAAACTTCTTTTTTTCATTGTCTCTTTATATAGTCTTTATGAGCACTTTAAAAAAAATCATTTATAAATGCATTATGCATGTCACCTCGAGTTTTGATGACCTTGCGACTTCTTGACGGGGTCCAGCGTTGTCCAGAGTTGGGTTACCGTTACTCCTGGCTAGGCGTGGTCCTGGATATGTCCAGAGTCCAGCGTCGTTCTCCAGCAGTGTGTGGTCCGTCCCAGAGAATTAATATCGGCTGCGAGGTGGATCTCGTTCGGCTGTTAGGCGTCTAAAAAGTATCTCCTAACGTCCAGCATCTCGCGTCGCTCTTTGTAGCTTCTCTGTAGATACTCTTGCTGACTTAAACGGTCCTGGTACTCTACGTTTCCCGTACTAATGTAAACATAATTACTGAAACGTCTTTATTTGTTTATAGATGAGAGTTATAACAAAATAAAACTGTTCTGCCGGCGGACATCGTGTCCGGCTGCAACTGTGTCCCGAACCTTTTCATATATTTACAATTTTTTGCAAATGGCAATGTTTTGTACGCAATCGAGATAGCACAAATCATAGATAATTTGGTTAAGCACTCATTGTATTAAATTGAGCGTCTTAGTGTAATTTACGTATTTTTGGCACATTTATTTCGCACTGACTTCGCGTAGTGTGTCCTACTAACGTCATTTTCTTACTGTGGATAACTATAAAATTTACACGCACTTTGGTGCCTTTTGTTTGTTTATACACTACTTAGTTTTCACACAGTGAATTAAAATAATTATTTTAGTAATTACTTGGGGAGGGTTGCTGGGATTCCTGTCTGTTCATGCATCACTAACACACACAAGATACACGCGTAACACATATACAATCGAGCAGGTGTTCCTTGCCTGTTGGAACAGGTTATTTTCTCCCCTAGTATAACAATGAAACATTTTTTACAATCCCAGACATGTCCATTTACCCCAAACGTACAACAATTTTACAAATTTTACATTTATTTAAATCAATGCTCAATAAAGCATATGGCTGTATCGTTGCAATATCAATATTGTTACGAAATGTTATTGTGATTAAACATATTTTGTGTTTCATGTTTCAAGATCTACAATTTTTTTTGTAATTTTTGCGTTACGTTTGGACGGGGAATATTTTTTCTAAACTATGGACTTATTTGTAACATTGCTGGCGCGGAGGAGCGGGGCGGTAGCATGAATAGGGCTGGGTCAAGACTTTGTGCTCTGATTGACGATTGACGATGCTTCATCATAGTACGGATGAAACGCTACGTTTCAATTCAAATAAACCAACGTGTGTTAAACCAAAGAACAGTGTTTCAGTGTTGTTATTAATTAGAACCATGAAATGTTACGAGAGAATGTTTTTAAATAGTTTACCTTTCATATAACTTAAAACATGGTTCTTGTAGTTTTTGTTAAGCGTTTTGAAAAGAAAATTTATCTTAACAATCGTGGAAGAGCAAACGCGGGTAAAAAAAATAAACAGCAGAAAATGATAAGAATATGTAAACGGGTGTGTGTATGTGTGCGACATTCGTTAGTTAGGAACGCCGTGTGTGACAGGAGCGACCTCCCCCTCCTCCGTCTCGTACCAGGAGACGACGGCATAATTGCTGCAGTAGCAGTCTGCAAAATGCTCCCCAAAGCAGAACACATCGTTAAATTGGGGATACAGGGAGCTGGCTGTGCCCCTTCAGTATGTACTGTATTGTGTGTTCTGGCTCTAATTGTAGATCTAAATTTAATTCTAGGATTTTAGTCGGGTGCTACACGTTCTGGGTGTCAGGGTGTGTGTGTGTGTGTGGGGGGGGGGCGCGCTCGTCTGATATAGCGCGGGGCAATGATAACACAGCAATTTAAAACAATCACAACAGTAACTCGTTGAATATTTTTAATACAGATATGGTATAAATATAAAGGTAATAAGATGCCATTTTACTTAGCCATGTTTATAGTTTTAAAATAATACCTCTATAAAAGTGACGCCCATTGACATGATTACATTCGTCAAGTCGACTGAAAAAGCTACCCATGACTCTCTGCAGCATGGCTTGCGGAATCGCCCGAATTTCTTCGACGATTCGCTGCATGAGTTGATTTAAATCACGTGATCGTGATTGAAAAATCTTAAACTTTAAATAGTCCCACAAAAAGATATCACACGCAGACAGGTCTGGAGATCGCGCTGGTCAGCGTATTGCACCGAATCTTGACACCAACCGATCTTTGAACACAGGACTCAACACTTACCATAAATTTTCTGGCTCACGCACTGTTTTTACACTTCTTCCAATTGTTTTCTGTGTGTCGAGGCACGTGGTTTCAAATGTTCATTATTTCTCATTTCGACATTGTTGAGCGATCTGGAATTTTTCCGTGTCTGCAAACGTTTAAATGTTTTCTGAAAAGTCTTTGTTTTGTTATATAGGAATCATTACTTTGAGAAAACGTAAATTTTGAAGTTCGGTGAAGGATGGACAAATAGGAAGCAGGTAGTGTAGATGCTCGGTGGGTGGGCGTGGCCTAGTGGGAAACAGGCAGTACGGGAGCAGTCGATTCCTAGGGAATGTAAACGTATAGATGGGGTCTTAAGGTATATACATGTGGCTGTAGAGTTAATAAATACTCGTTTAGTACCTGAAGATGGTGTAAACACCTAAAGGCCTCGTAGACACCGAAGTGACTACCAGTTTTGCAATAAATGGTGACAAAGTTGATATATCGTTGTTTTTAAACATTGTATATTATAGAGGAGGAGGAAAAAGGTAGAGAGAATTACTATTTCAATTTACTTTGCACGTAATTAAGTTAATATAATTAAAGGGAAATGTAATACCCATTAGCTATGTATGAATAAAATAAGCCGCCATTCTGAATATTAAATTTAGAAAGAAATACTTAGAGAGATACAGAATGTCTGAGTGAAGGGAAAGGCTCAGCAAGATAGAGAGAGAGAGAGAGAGAGAGAGAGAGAGAGAGAGAGAGAGAGAGAGAGAGAGAGAGAGAGAGAGAGAGAGAGAGAGAGAGAGAGAGAGAGAGAGAGAGAGAGAGAGAGAGAGAACTGGTGAGTAAACAGAGAAATATTATAGAGTTATTATTTCAATTCATCTTCGACTTAATTAAATTTAATAAATTTTATATAAAGGTAAAGATGTACGAATGGACAGGACATTTACATTTTGTAGAGAACGTATTTCTTTATTTCGTACCTTGATTACCAGTGAATTATTCATACAGTAATGTATATGAAACGTACTCAGACATAGCTGAAAATATTTTACACGAATTGACGCGTTTTGAAGGATCAAAACAATTTCATAAAAACTGAGTCCGTAATTCTACCAATATAAGGCAATAAACAAGTTAAAAAAAGACGTAGCTCTAAAATGGTCCGATGAAATTAGTATCAAAAATATATTTGGAAAAGAAGAAAAATGTTGCATGTCCCACGATAAAAGGATGAACAAAATATATGAAAATAAACTTAACAAAACACGAGAATAAACACAAAACAACAGGAAAGTAAGACAGATTTCGATTTCTCTTAGTTTAATGAATGAAACATTCTTGCTTATTAGTGTATTAGTACTTCTTGATTACTACTGAAAACCATCAAAATCTTAATAACATTTAATAGAGTATGCTATACTCTTTCCGTTCTTAGTTCAATCCTGATGTAAGCAAACCCACGTGGCAAATCTGAAACGCTACTGGTCCAGGGCGTTGACACTGTTCACACAGTAATGTATTACGCGCATGTGCAGAGTGTCTGTATAGTCATGTGAGAGTTATATTGCCACATAAATTGGGGCACGTCGTTTTTCAGGCACGTCCTTATCACTGTATTATCACTGCACGTTCGGAATCTTATTGAATTAATATTGAGCCAGTTGAAAGGATATGTTGCCCGCCACAACACATTACCTGCTTGATATAAAACAATTTATTGAGAAGGCGGTAAATGAAACAAAGGCGGATAAGTGGAGTCATTATATGAAGCATATAATCAAGGAACATGATAAGCTACAGCAAATGGCCCATATTACCGACGTCGTTGTAGACAATGAACTACGTATATTGTCAATAATAACGCTGACTCAAGTAATGATAGAAGTTCAGACACATATATGGGAGGCATTGAATTACTTTCTGACAGCAACTGATAGCATACATATTGCAACGATACAAATTAAAACTCTATAGATAGGTAGTATTGAATTTAGGAAACCTAACCTAACCTAACACTCTATATCTAGAGATAGGAAAATTTATTAAATTATTACAACATTAAAATTTACTGATGTCTTATTACTTTATAATATAAAATTGTTTATTAAAAATTTGTCTTTCAATAATTGAGTCTATTTGCTGGTTTTACATATATGTTACTTGTTCGTTGAATTCCACTGTTTGCGTAGCCTCTCGACGCTCCGCACGCTGTTCGACTGGATCGCTGCTATTGCACGTCGACCGATGACTATTACGCTGACAATTCACGTCTTTGCACACACGCACACTGCGATATGAACTGTTATAGTTTATAATTTAAATTCACTTAATCTCAGGGATTTTTTATGGGTAAAATATATCGTGTATCGATCTTACACAAACTCCGGTTTCTTGAAGTGTTCTCGCGTTGCTATCAAAATAACTCGGCAGATATTTTGCCCCTAGCGGAAACCTTCTACTGTATGCGAAAAAGCACTAGAATGATCTATTTATTATTTGAGTTCTGTAAGTGGTAATAGTTACGAAAAACTCGAACCGTGAACCAACTTCTAAGTCTAAAGGAAAACGACCTGCCTTGTCACGAAAAACTCGTGGCAGTGAGTTCGTGTTTCTATGGCAAGTCCTCGGAAGAAACTGAGCAAAGTGCTCTCGACAAAGGACCATCTCAAATAATTTTTATACCTTCTGATTGGTTGAAACTCTAGTAATGTCACAGATGAGAACATAGATAGACTGAAATCAGGCTTAAACTCAGTCCGATTCTGCAAAGGCCTGTCTAGATTTAAAACTTTAGATTTTAACTGTCAAATTTTATTACTTTCTTGGAAATAACGAAAATAAAAGAAGACTGATTTCATTAAAAAAAACATATAAAAATTATAGTTGTGGAGAATTAAGTATATGGAAAATGTAGCTTATAACCATGAGAATACCCTGTCTAAGTTTCAGAACGAAATGTTAATTTTCAACGAAGTTATTAAATAAAATGTGAATCACACGCGCACCCGCGCACTTACACACAAATATTTTACATGACATAAAAGAGTATAAAATTGTGAACATTTTGACATAACATACTTTTTTAAACATAGCTTGGTTCAAAACTTATGACTACTTTACAATGAAAAGAACAAAATCAATTTAAAACATGTCTATGGCCGTCAGAAAATATGTTATAGCATTAGTATTCCACTTAAATGAACTTACTATTCTGTGTTCTATTGCAATATATATATATATATATATATATATATATATTGCGACAACACAAATTACTAAACTATTGGCGCATAGGATATGATAGTATGTGTAATTCAAATTACAAGTCTATATTGGAGGGTTTAAGATTATTTATTGTACAAACACAAGTTATAGTTTATATGGTATATTTGAAATGTACAGAATGTAATGTTTGATAAAGAGTCTTTCTTTTAAAGTGTTAAATAATGTTCATACGCAAGACGTGATACGTTACATAAGAAGACTCCCACGATGATGTTGTTGAATAGAAGGGCCGGTCTTTGCGGTGTAGTTGGTTCGTCAGGTGTGGCTTACAAATGACAGACGTTTTCCCAGAAACGTTTACAGCTGGGCTGGCGTCCTGTAACAGCTTGGCTGATGTCCTGTAATAGCTGGGCTGGTCCTATAACAGCTGGGCTGATGTCCTATAACAGCTGGGCTGATGTCCTGTAACAGCTGGGCTGATGTCCTGTAACAGCTGGGCTGATGTCCTGTAACAGTTGGGCTGATGTCCTGTAACAGCTGGGCTGATGTCCTGTAACAGCTGGGCTGATGTCCTGCAATTCCCACGATGAATCCGACACTTCGCACACACAACGGTACTACGGATTTTATCACTCGCAAAACTTATATAGAGTTTAAGACCAAGTAATATCTCAGGTGACAGTGAGTTTAATCAATAACGGTATATTGAGCTTATACCTCTCCGGCTTCTTCAAGTGTTCTCGCGAATAACAAGGTCTACCGCGATCAGCAGACCACCCTATGAGGAAATCTTGCACTAGCACGGAAACGTCTTGATGAAACTATTGCGTAACAAACTAATGATACTGTCACTGCGGAAAATCTCGCACAGTGGTACAGTTACACTCACTTCTTACACACGTAATACTACAATATTAATATCGTGTGTAAAGATATAAAATCAATTGTTATGCGTCACACGCATTACTATTCCCGAAAAGTCTTAACAGATCCTTGCAAGCGGTATAATCTTGTACAAGGAATTGTATGTACCGTTCACGGTAGCAGCAGTGAAGAACTGCTTGTAATTTTACGCACAATGCGTTAAAACACTGATGTGTGCAAATGTACTACACACACAGTTCTGAGTCTTCCCGTGTCACTAACGACGAATAGTTTTTACAACACCTTGCAAGCGGTAGAATTCTTGTACAAGGAGTGCACGTTCCGTTCGCGGTAGATGGCGTAGAAGAACTCCGTAATTATACGCGTAATGCGTTTAAACACACCTGTGTGCAGATGTACTACATACACAGTTCTGAGCCTTCTCGTTTCACTATCGACGAACAGTCTTTACAACACCTTGCAAGCGGTAGAATTCTTGTACAAGGAGTGCACGACCCGTTCGCGGTAGATGGCGTAGAAGAACTGCCTGTGTAACGACAGGCTTAAGAAAATTTCCAACCACCAGTCCGCATTCTATTGGTGGATGGAAGTCACATGGTAAGTAAAGGTGACCATGCACTTTTCATGCATTAAAGTGCATTTACCTTGTAACAGCATGCATAGCGGTAATCAGACTACTCGTATCTCATGCATGCTGCCTACATATTAATAATATACATGAACGTAAACAATAGTCCGACAGGTATAGGGATTGTAGTGATACACACGTCTCAGTTCAGCTAATGTCAAAACAACGATAATACTTCACGCACCGCACGGGAAACGTTTCCCAATCGCGCACGCGCGCACATTTCCACTAACACAATACATGAATCACCATAAATAATAATGCACAGTTTTTCTAAACTAAACCCTTAACCTTACTAAATACAATTGATAACAACCAAACTTAACCATCTACCAATATAATATGAATGTCCATTGTCTGTGTAATATATGACTTGCCCCGCCTATCATGATCCTGTGATCCGTTGCAGGATTAACTCCTTCCCGCATAAAAAAAAATTTTTTTTTTTTTAGTTAACTAACAAAAAATACAAATTTTTTTTTTCTTCAATATAACCAAAACAACTTCCTAAACCTGAAATAATAATAATACCTTCAAACTAAAATCAAATAAACATCCTCAATTAATACTAACAATTCCAACTGTCACTTTGACAGAAGCATCAAATCAAAGACACGTGGTACCCTTCAAACCAAAACAAACACACATGTTCTTGACACAAAGATAACGAAATCTCATGCAGGGTCATAGCGTACACAGACAACATTTCTTATCTAAACTAGATTATTGTTCACTCTCAGAGTCATCTTACATACAACATTTAAACCTGAACTTGACATATTTAACATCACTACACATTCTTACCCCTATATCCTGACATTTATTTCTGAGTTTTTTGTATAAATTTTTTCTCAGTTTTGAAACGCACACGTTTACTTGGAAAGACAGATTTGAATTTGTTTAATATACACCGTAATTGCCTTATCTCGCAACCCATTAACTGAACCTTGAGGGTCGGTGAGTTACTCGTTATCTTATCTTTCGAGCGTCCCAGTCTGATAACGTGAGGTCGACAATCAACTTTAGCTGGCAATAATTCTTTCTGACATTCCAATGCAGCACGCAATTTATTCAATTTATCAACTTCCCAAATAATATTATGTCTGAGTTTTCTAACTCCAAGGACGGTCGCATCTATTTCCGTACCCTGTTCGTATGTTGCTTTAATTGCCTGTTTTTCAATTACCTGCGACTCACACGTTGCTGATTTTATCCTTGTGTGACTTACCTGCAGAATCGGCATTTGTACAAAGTGGTTTTTACACCTCTTACGTAACTGCTCGTCCAACAGCGATATTTCTGTGCCGCTGTCGACCAACATCTCGTCAACATAACCCTTGATTTTTGCTTCGACAATAAGGTCGGTGCAATTTTTCATACTAATATTTTCTTCATGTTTATTACTATTATCATTATTACACATTAAATTATCCCTAATTTCGGCAGGATATAGGCCATACATAACAGTTCTATTCTTATAACTAACATTTTTCATACTTGATTGATTGAACTGCTTTTCAACTAAATCATTTTCAATAACTGTTGCTAATAAGTTGGTATTAAATTGCTGAGTTGTATTTTTATGTTGTTGTGATTGCGGCTGATTTTGTGGTGTTTGAACATGAAACTGATTACGCGGCGGTTCATTATTATTTATCATAATTGTTGTCACCTTATTGTCACCCGTATCATTCACCTCTCCGTTCTCCGTAAACACCTCAGTACCTGATATAGATTCATCTAGTACCTCATCATCAGGCCATGTGTCATAAATACCTGCACCGTTAGTATCCATACTAGTTCCAGGCTCTACTACTGGTTCGGAATTTTTATGTGTTATGCATACACTGTCCGCATCCATGATAGCTTCAGATCCTATCATACGTTCACGGTTCTCGCATGCTATATCTGTTACACTATAAAATATCACCTCATCACAGCACTTACCTGAAGTATGTTCCAGATTAATAGTGTTGTTACTACTAATTTCATTTCTGTTATCTTCATTACAATCCGATGCAGAATCTAAATATTCGACTTTACCGAGGTATGAACTACTAGGCCCTAATAAGGTGGTTTCTGTATAATCACTTTCAATTGCACCTACTACGCTACTGTTCTCCGTTAATCCTTCAGATGTAACATCTTGGTTAACTTCCATATCACTTTCTTTGAGAGTATGTTCCACAAGGACATTTGGTACTTCAAAATTATCATAAGGTACAATATTCTCAACAGTTAAATCTACTTCAATATCAGCTGACATTTCCTGTAGCTTCGCCATCCTCTCCTCTCCGTCGGCGTCCATTTCTTCCCAAAATTCCTGCCTAATGGCTATCATCTCCTCATCCACGGCTTTCATCTCCTCGCAGCAATTATCTGAAGTATGTTCTGGACTAATAGTGTTGCTATTACTAATTTCATCTTCGTCATCTTCACTATAATTGCATGCATAATCTAATTCTCCGATCATATCGAACCATGAAATACTATGCCCTAAGCGAGTTGCCTCGTTAATATTACTTTCAATATTATCCCAGAATTTCCGCCTAACGGCTCTACTCTGCTCAGATATGGTTTTATCATCAAGTGACCTGGCCCTTAAAGCCCTCAAATATTCTATAAACTCTTTTTTATTCGACATAGTGATCAAATTAATTTAAAATTTAGTAAATTAAATTCACTGATTTATAAGCAAAGAAAGTTATTATTATTACGACAAGATTAGAACATACGGTAACCAGTTTATATGCACGCAGAAAAAGCAGTTCAAAATATCAACATGTAAATACCTTATCTAACATACAACAACTAATAATCTACCTCCAATATACTGATAAAATCTGTTCATATATGATATACAAGAGAATATGCACACTTGAAAAATTATATCCTCAGCTTTTCACATGAACTATACACATACAATTATTACGTTAATTATATTTATACGTCGGATTTTTCCAACAAATTTTATATTCATAGACAAATATGTAATAGCGTCAAATTTCCGCTATTTTACGAGCCCTACGTTGCTAAGCGCCAAAATATCTCTATGCGACAACACAAATTACTAAACTATTGGCGCATAGGATATGATAGTATGTGTAATTCAAATTACAAGTCTATATTGGAGGGTTTAAGATTATTTATTGTACAAACACAAGTTATAGTTTATATGGTATATTTGAAATGTACAGAATGTAATGTTTGATAAAGAGTCTTTCTTTTAAAGTGTTAAATAATGTTCATACGCAAGACGTGATACGTTACATAAGAAGACTCCCACGATGATGTTGTTGAATAGAAGGGCCGGTCTTTGCGGTGTAGTTGGTTCGTCAGGTGTGGCTTACAAATGACAGACGTTTTCCCAGAAACGTTTACAGCTGGGCTGGCGTCCTGTAACAGCTTGGCTGATGTCCTGTAATAGCTGGGCTGGTCCTATAACAGCTGGGCTGATGTCCTATAACAGCTGGGCTGATGTCCTATAACAGCTGGGCTGATGTCCTGTAACAGCTGGGCTGATGTCCTGTAACAGCTGGGCTGATGTCCTGTAACAGCTGGGCTGATGTCCTGTAACAGCTGGGCTGATGTCCTGTAACAGCTGGGCTGATGTCCTGCAATTCCCACGATGAATCCGACACTTCGCACACACAACGGTACTACGGATTTTATCACTCGCAAAACTTATATAGAGTTTAAGACCAAGTAATATCTCAGGTGACAGTGAGTTTAATCAATAACGGTATATTGAGCTTATACCTCTCCGGCTTCTTCAAGTGTTCTCGCGAATAACAAGGTCTACCGCGATCAGCAGACCACCCTATGAGGAAATCTTGCACTAGCACGGAAACGTCTTGATGGAACTATTGCGTAACAAACTAATGATACTGTCACTGCGGAAAATCTCGCACAGTGGTACAGTTACACTCACTTCTTACACACGTAATACTACAATATTAATATCGTGTGTAAAGATATAAAATCAATTGTTATGCGTCACACGCATTACTATTCCCGAAAAGTCTTAACAGATCCTTGCAAGCGGTATAATCTTGTACAAGGAATTGTATGTACCGTTCACGGTAGCAGCAGTGAAGAACTGCTTGTAATTTTACGCACAATGCGTTAAAACACTGATGTGTGCAAATGTACTACACACACAGTTCTGAGTCTTCCCGTGTCACTAACGACGAATAGTTTTTACAACACCTTGCAAGCGGTAGAATTCTTGTACAAGGAGTGCACGTTCCGTTCGCGGTAGATGGCGTAGAAGAACTCCGTAATTATACGCGTAATGCGTTTAAACACACCTGTGTGCAGATGTACTACATACACAGTTCTGAGCCTTCTCGTTTCACTATCGACGAACAGTCTTTACAACACCTTGCAAGCGGTAGAATTCTTGTACAAGGAGTGCACGACCCGTTCGCGGTAGATGGCGTAGAAGAACTGCCTGTGTAACGACAGGCTTAAGAAAATTTCCAACCACCAGTCCGCATTCTATTGGTGGATGGAAGTCACATGGTAAGTAAAGGTGACCATGCACTTTTCATGCATTAAAGTGCATTTACCTTGTAACAGCATGCATAGCGGTAATCAGACTACTCGTATCTCATGCATGCTGCCTACATATTAATAATATACATGAACGTAAACAATAGTCCGACAGGTATAGGGATTGTAGTGATACACACGTCTCAGTTCAGCTAATGTCAAAACAACGATAATACTTCACGCACCGCACGGGAAACGTTTCCCAATCGCGCACGCGCGCACATTTCCACTAACACAATACATGAATCACCATAAATAATAATGCACAGTTTTTCTAAACTAAACCCTTAACCTTACTAAATACAATTGATAACAACCAAACTTAACCATCTACCAATATAATATGAATGTCCATTGTCTGTGTAATATATGACTTGCCCCGCCTATCATGATCCTGTGATCCGTTGCAATATATATATATATATACTGCCACGTTACAAGTATTATAAAATTTATACACTTCTGTTCGTGTACCCAACGCAACTGTATAGTGTTAAACACCGGCTAGGTCGTAGGATCTTGTGTGTTCGTTGCGTTAAGTATATGTGGTTGCAGAATAAACGTATTTTTTTAAAAAGGGGAGTGAGTCGTTGATGACATGAAACAATTAATTAAAACATAGTAAAAGACTCAATCAATGGTTTATTAAATACTCCAAAGAAAATTGATTGGTTATTACAATTTGAAACAAGAAAATTCAAAATATTCTCTTCTATAAGGATACACTCTGTAAAACATAAAATATCTTTGCTATTTAGGGCATATTAATAACATATAGTCATAAATATCTAAACAAAAATGATGAACAAATTATAAAATTCTTTTATATTGTTTGGGCGTCTGACTTTGAATCATTATTCAAATTTGAAATCATAGCAACTCACTTATAGAAACAATATTAACTTTAACAAATAAAAATTGAATGGTTGCTATTAACTTTTAATCAAAATAATATTTACTTTAAGAAAAAAATTTTGATTTTTAATGACACGCCCAATTTTAAAAATAAAACTGAATAAAATTATTTATAACACCAACTAACAATTACGTCTTTTACTTTGAATATTTACACCAGTTACATTTAAGTCTTTATATTACTTTATTATCTTATATTCTGTTCTTTATGTGTTCTTGGTTTAACACAAAAATATAATTGTTAATTTATCGCCTGCGTAGTGTGGAAGTTACCGTTGCGTGTGTACGTGTGTGTGCGTGCGTGCGCGCGCGCGTATCCTGAATGATGACAATATCATTGATGATGATGATGATGACGCTTCCTCAGTATTCTATGGCCTGTTGTTGGTGGTTGTCCTGCGCTCCTCCATCAATCGTGGTGTGTTGCAAATGATGATGATGATGATGATGATGATGATGATGATGATGATGATGATGATGATGATGATGATGATGATGATGATGATGAGTTCAAGTCGATTAGCAGCAGGACATAGTGACCACATGTCAAACTTGCTTAATTCTGATTTTTAGCAGACGAACATAGTGTCCTTGTGCGAATCTTGCTCGAGTCTGTCGATTATCCAACGGACACAGTGTTTCCGTGTGAAGCTTGTTGCTTGAGCCTGTTTATCGTCCAAAATTTCCGTACGTATTTATGGTAGACAGCAATTCTGACATGTCAGATATTGTTCAGTTTTGTTAATTCGTGTATAACGTCCCTTTTTTAACTTGATCTTTATCTTTTATATTACCTCATATTTCTGTTTTTTGACCAAAGAAATATAATTGTTCATCGGTCACCTGCGTATTGTCAAAGTTACCGTTGAGTGTGTACGTGTGTGATTGTGTGTGTGTGTGTGTGTGCGCGCGCGCGCGCGCGCGTCTGCGTCTCCTGAATGATGAAAATGACGATGATGCCGATGGGTCCTCGGTACTCTATAGCCTGTTGTTAATGGTAGTTCTGTGCTCCTCCATCAATCGTGGTGTGTTGCAGATGATGGTGATGATGATGATTTCAAGTCGGTCAGAAGACCGACAGAATGTTGCCGTGTAAAGATGTCTTGAATCTGACCTCGTCCAAAATTGCCGAAGGTATTGGTAGTATACGCAAACTGACATGTCAGATATTGTTTTTGACATGTTAAACATTGTCAATTCGTGCGTAGCGTCCTTTCCTTACTGATCACTTTTTAGTCCGTTTTCGCGATCACGTAAACCTTATCTTTAGGCGAGTGATTGCATTTTCTTCGTTATTTTTCACTCGTCATTTACATATAAAACACTTGTTAATTACTAGTTAATTATGGTAGTAATTAAAATTAATTAATTTGACGTCTTTATTATTTCACTTTTCTGCAATAATTTTGCATTAAAATACGCTTTTAAATGTCCTTATTCTAATGGTGTTTTTAGAATTGTGATGTGTCTTTGGTAGACCAGTTACTTCGTAATGCTACTACTATGGAATACTTGAAGCTAATTTACCCCGGCTGTAAGTAAGTTTGTTAAACACTCATAGTGGAGCAGGTAGGCATGAGAATACATCACCCGATGTTGGCGTTACACACACGCGCGCGCGCGCACACACACACGTGTGTGTCGTATGCGAATTAACTGTATACAAGTCGGCATTATACGGGCTCTGGGGGAGCAAGCGTGTTACTGAATAACCTGAGCGACACACGAGTAGAGCGTTGTGTGTGAGTGTGTGTATTGCGTATTTCTCTACACTTTCAAACACAACGTATAAAACACAAGGCGGTGGCTTGCGTCGCCCTCGTCTGTTTGCTTAACTCTCAAACCGCTCTAACGTCTACTCTGCCTTTACAACCTTCAAACGCAGTGCAAAATTGCCTGCCAAAACACACAGACGCAGACATGCAAATATGTCGCCACTAAGGTGTGCTAAACTAGTATCTAAAATATCAGGTACGAACGATACCATTCCAAAAAAATAACACGTACAAATACCTGTTATTATATACGTATTATACATATACCTGTATTACATAATTTGTTATAAGAAATTAATTTAAACTAAAAGTATTAACAGTGTTACTTTACACTGTTACTTTGTTAAGCTATTACTGTTTAAAATAAAATAAGAAGCAAGAGTATTTATAGGCCTATCTCTCATAATTTAAGTTTTTACTAGAAGTAAACAAGTGAACAAACTGACAGAGATTTAATATTAAATTATCGATTCAATTTTCGCTAGAGAAGTCAGTTGCAAAACTCAGGCAATGAAATTTAGAGTGCACAACAAAGAATGTCAAAAAAGTTTACGTGAGCTGTCCAGTGAAGTTAAAATCATACAGCCACTCTGTAAGTTATAACACAATATAATTTGCTTTTTCAAAATTTACTAAGTTCGTGACTAGTATAATATATAATTTGATATTATAATCTGTATTATATATCTGTATAACACACGAGAATAAACGTAATAACATTATGAATTTTTTTTTCATTTCTTAAAAACAGCTTCGTCTCATTGGCATAGAGATATTCTGAACCTCGCTGTTTTGCTTCGTTTCGTACTTGTATGGCAATCGGCACATGCGCAGAATGAAGTATTCAGCACCAAAAAGTGGCTTCGTACTCGTGTACTTGTAATACTCCTAGTACTCCTAATACTTGTGGTACTCGTTTACTTGTTGTTACTTGTGTACTCGTAATACTCCTAACACCTGTAGTACTCAATTGCTTGTTGTTACTTGTATACTTGTTTACTCGTTAGTTGCGTAGGGGGATCCAGCGACTCGGACCGCGAGTAATCAGAACGGGTATTTCCACTTTCAGTTATTGTTGAATCGGAACGGGTATTTCCACTTTCAGTTATTGTTGAATCGGAGCAGGTATTTCCACTTACAGTTATTGTTCAATCGGAACAGGTATATCAACTTTTCAGTAACTGTTATATCCGTTCCACTAAAATATCGTTCCAACATACCTGTTATAGGTATATCGGCCCACCTCTCTCTCTCTCTCTCTCTCTCTCTCTCTCTCTCTCTCTCACACACACACACACACACACACACACACACAAGTTTGATCAAAAAGTTCATGCAGTTCATGTTTATTTTTAAAATTATGCCTTCATTCATCGACACTTACACTGCCTCCTCCCAAGTAGTCTCAGTCGAATGTAACACGATTAACCCATCCGTTTTGCATTCTTCAAAATATTTAAAACATGTACTAATTTGGTACAGCCTTGAGCTCGCTTAGTAGCATTCGTTTTACGTCTTCAAAGTTCGCAAAACGTTGTCCTTTCGTGAAAATTAGTATCACCATTGGGAGGAGGAAAGATCGCGTTGGGACACATCTGCTAAATAAGGCAGTTGTCGTGTCATCATTATGACGTTATCTTTTGTATAGCCTGGCAAAACTCTTAACAAGCGATGACGTGCGTCCAGGCGCATTATCGGGCTGCAAATTTCATAAATTATTCATCCGTAAGTCTGGCCGTTTTCTACGAATAGTTTCATACAAATGGTGTAATATATCCGAATAATACCTTTTATTTACTATTGCGCCTACTAACCAAATTTCGTGGAACACAAAATTATAATCTTCAGTTGACAACCACAATTTTCAACTCACATACGGTAGCCTTTGAAACTTGTAAACCGCTTATTCACGCACAGCAGTCTTGCCAAAAGCCCTCTGAACACTTTTACCAGCAGTTTATTTCACAGTTTACACACAATTAAATCCATGTTCTTCAATCTTGCACTCCAGAATGACAAAAAATCGCCTAATACACCTAAGGACGACTTACTCGTAACGAGATATTTCCAGATGTAGAGAAATACACAGGTTTGAGAAAAATATAGAGTTTTGTTAGTTTTATTAGCAGCCATTTTACCACCAACTTTGTCACTACTTATTGTCGTAATACTTCGTTCTTGACGAGGCCTTTCGGTGTCTCTACCATGTCGTTTGAGACCTGAAGATGGTGGAGACACCGAAATGCGAAAAGAACGAAGTATTTAGCAGTGTGGCAATAAGTGGTGACAAAGTTGGTGAAAAATAGAGAGCCTGCAGTTGAAGCGTGTCTTAAGACAATTTTACTAATGATGATGAATCGGAGTTAGCAAGACAAAGAAGTACAATCCAGAATTAATTTGGGAAAGATGGCTATATCTATATTAAATAGAATTCTGTGGAATTAGCAAATAACAGCAGAAATTAAAACCAATATATTTAAAACCATTGTTAGAAGTATCATCACTTACCCCACAGACGTTTGGACTACTAATAAACACACAAGAACAAAATAATGACAGCAGAGATGGACTTTTAGAGACATTCGGCAAGAGTATCCAGACGTACGGAAATTAGAAATGAAGTCATTAAGGACAAAATTAATGTGGCAAATTCAATTGCTGATTTTATCTAAACAAAAAAAGTATAATGGTATGGACACACGAAAATTGCGCAGGAAAGATTTCCAAGGAGAGTTTTGGAATGGACCTCACCAAGAAGAAGGAGAAGAGGAAGACCACCTATCACCTGGATAGAATAAATTCACACTATATTGAGGGAACAAGAAATTGAAGAAGATCTTTGGATGGACAAGCAGCAGTGGAAGAGGAGAATTCAATCACTTCTGTAATATTTGGTTCAGGAAAATGTGTAAACGTTGTACAGGCGGAATATTAATAATGATGAATCGGTAAGGCAAATGCTTATATACGGAGACAAAAAGAAAATAAATAAAAACGAAAAGAGTAAAAACAAAAATTAATTTTACTCGTTACAGTGATGACAGAATTGAAGCGATCTCTTATAAACAGAAGAGAAAACACTTTCCTACCTTCGGTGAGAAGATATGTTAAGGGTTTTACTTCACCACTTACACGGTTCATACGAATTAACTGTACAGAAGTTACACGTATTCATACGAGGTACGAGAGAAGCGAGGAGTAGGTTTCTGTATAATCTACAGCCACAGAGAGACATGAGTGAAGTGTTTTGCGGTCTCTGCCACCGACAAATTCAGTTTGTACATGCACGCTCTCTCTCTCTCTCTCTCTCTCTCTCTCTCACTCTTGTCTCCTCTCTTCATCACTCTCACACACGCGCAAACACAAACCCACACTTACACTAAAGCCGACGGTACTGTCATCTCCCCGTTTACATCAATAGATACAGCCTCAAAATTATCATGCAGCTGGCAAAATCTGTCTCGCAAAGGCGAAACATGTATTACTATGGTAATATACACCAGCCCTCACCTACACGGTAGCCACAGAATTACAGGAAGAGCGGCACTGAATAGGATACATGAAAATAGACATCCGTTCTATAAGAAAGACAGTAAACACAAAATCCCGTAATTTTTTTGTATTGTTTCGGTAATCTCACGAACTGTAGTGTTTAAGCAGTTAAAAAATAGCTTAAGTTGATAAAAAATTCGTTAATCAAAATTGTTGTTGTTATTATTATTATTATTGCATAACTATTGTTACGGATATTAACTACTGCTGCTCCCGCTGCTCCTCCTCCTCCTCCTCCTCCTCCTCCTCCTCCTCCTCCTCCTCCTACTACTACTACTGCTGCTGCTGCTGCTGCTGCTGCTGCTGCTGCTGCTCCTCCTCCTCCTCCTCCTCCTACTACTACTACTACTACTACTACTACTACTACTTCTACTACTACTACTACTACTACTACTACTACTACTACTACTGCTGCTGCTGCTGCTCCTCCTCCTCCTCCTACTACTACTACTACTACTACTACTACTACTACTACTACTACTAGTAGTACTAGCAGTACTAGTAGCAGCAGCAGCCGTAGTAGTAGTAGTAGTAGTAGTAGTAGTAGTAGTAGTATTAGTAATAGTAGTAGTAGTAGTAGTAGTAGTTGTTGTTGTAGTAGTAGTAGTAGTAGTAGTAGTAGTAGCAGAAGCAGCAGCAGTAGTAATAGTAATAGTAATAATATAATGGTAAACTAATAGTAATAATATAATGGTAAACTAATAGTAATAATATAAAAATGATAAACTACGTCACTTATGTGAGACGTAATATGGATCATGGATTGTAAGTTTGGATCAGGCCTCGACAATGCTCTCGGCTTATTGCTTATGGTGCCGCTCAGCCGAGACTTACAACATAACAAACACAACACGTATATACCTAGATACAAACGAAGTAACTAACAAGACACGAAATACGTGAAAGCAGAGACTGTCTCCCTGCGCTTGCTTCCTTCCCTTTGTTTTATAATAATCAAAGCTTTGTTACGAGAAACGTTTGCCTGCCTGCGTCATACAGGCACTGGAATTCTGCCAGTAATGACCTGCTGTTACGCTGCTATACGTCGTGTATGTGTGTGTGTGTGCCCTTTGCCGGCGGTCTCATTATTTCCTACGTTGCAAGTGTTCTTCTGTGTTGTTCAGTTCAGACAATAACGGTACTCGTCGTTCTGATTACAAATTGTATTCTCGTAGTTGTCAATCTGTGTTAAGCGTTTTGCCTAGAACAGTGATTTTCAAATGGCAATCGGCAACACCTTTTTATAAGGCTCGCAAACTTACCTTTGAAAACCAATCTTTGGACCTCTACAAACTGACGATGGCCGTTACAGGATTAAAATTAACCATGAAGTGGACCAACTGATTCAGGGTGCCGACAAGTACAGTTTAGTAAGAGTAAGAGGCCGGCTTGAGTGGGTGAGCCACGTAAGGAGAATGGATGGCAGAAGAATGGCTAAGTGAATTGCAGATTAAAGACCGGTAGGAAGAAGAATTAGAGGATGACCCAGAAAGAGGTGGTTGGACGAGGTGGAGGATGATTTGAGATGTATAAAGGTGAGGGGATGTTGACAGATGTGTAGAAAGTCATTCGAGAGGGCGGAATGGAAGAAAGTCATTGAGGAGGCTAAAACGCACACTGTATTGTAACGCCACGAAAAGCAAAGAAGAAAGTATGTGGACAAATAGCCACTTTTTACTTATTTACAAATAAACACTGCCTTTTTTATTTTTACATTACAGTACTTGTTCAAAGTTGATCGATTATGCTGCGGCCCGCAGGTAGGTTCCTGATTTTAAGCGTGGCCATCAGGCGCTTATAAGTTGCAAACCGCTAGCCTATTACACTGTCCATATTTTACACTGTGTTCTTTAATTTGATTTCCGTTTTAACTGTAACATTCAAATAACTTTTGATTATCGTTTTACAGTTCTTTTTGTCACGCGACTTTGTTCAGCTTTTAAATTTACTAAAAAAAAAAGAACAACATTGTTACGACAATTACGGAACGCTCTCGAAAAAGCGAGAGTGTTGTTCTACACGTTTCTCGACTAGCCAAGTCGTTGGTGTCAGGTCGTCCGTTCACGTAGCACTACAGTACCTTCCAGACTGTTCGAGAGCACTTGTAAATACGTAAACTATGCTGTTACGCCGCGTTAAGGATGGAAAGTTATTCTGAAACATTTGCGCTACCTATATAAGCAACAGTAGGCGGCTTAGTTAGTTATAGTTGACAATCTGACGATTTATTCAGTGCGGATCAAGTGATTGTGGAAAGTGATTACTGTCTTATGAATAGTGAGGAAGTCTTAATAGATGACATTATTATTACGTGTGGACAAGTTTCACTTGAATTATTTTACAGGAGTAACTTGTTGATTCGCATTGTTATGAGTGACTAATTAAAGCTGGTAATTAGTGACTTCATTGGTGCCTGTATTTTGTTTCCACTGTACCATACGACGATCAGTGAGACCGTCGTAACAATATACTGTGAAAGACAGCCCAGCCAGAAATATAGATTTACGTTATACGTTTGATTGGCAAAAGCCAGGAGACCATTCAAAAAAACGTTCATTACTGTAATGAAAAAGGCCATTATAAAATTTATAATTAAATGTCGTGCATAAGTGGATTTTACCTTTTACATAGATTGCATTTAACTAAATGTTTGTTCGAACTTTTTTGAATACAAACAAAGAAAGCTGAATACTCTTTTTAAAAATACTCATTTAATGTTCACAATTATTCATCTTTCGAAACCAACTGTAATGTAAAGCTTCATATTGTTTCGACGGTGTCATGGACCATCGTGTTTAAACAATAGAAATAGATAATTGGATACAGAGAATTTCCTATTTAGAATTTTAATCACAATTTAAAACAAAGAGAGCTACGCGTATACAACAATTCTTCGAGTAAACGCTGTCCAATACACCTAAAAATAACACCCATTAAGTACAACTTATTTAACATTGTCGCGCCAATAATACAGCCGTCCGCACATAACAATTCGGTATAATCATTTTACATTAAACTGACATCATCATCATCAGCATCATCATCATCAGCATCATCATCACATCATCACCATCTTCACGTCACGGCATAGACAAGGTGTTGCCTGTTCCGCCTTTAAAGATCTTCCAGCAATACCTACCTGTGTTTACCCATATACCTCTGTCCTGTAGGTTTATATTTCTAGACTTTTTGGCCAGTCTTGAATCTGACATTCTTTCTAAGTGTTATTTCCATCGTTGTTTATAATCTTTTAATCTTTCATTCAAGTTAAAAACGTGTAATTCTAATCTTGTGGCCTCATTCTTTATACAGTCAAGTTTAGAACCCTTTCAACTCTTCTTAAGAACGCCATTTTCGAGGCCTATATTTTAGTTTCTTTTTTTTTGTCGTCGTCCATAATTCACACCTATAGGACAGTATAAGGACCGCCATAACTTTATAAAACTTTAATTTTATATCTCGACGTACCTTGTGTGTAAAAATTACAATTGATTTTCCCACATACCGTTTGGATATTCCCTAATTTAACATCAATATCATAATTTTTATCATAGCCAATATTATTTCCCAAATAGTAAAATGGCTCACCTGTCGTACAATTTGGTTGTTACAAATCAAAACTGGTCAACTTCCCGTCTGAATCGTGTATTCATACGCCGGGTGAGTGGTGTAGTGCGTGACAGAAATGGTCTAGAACAATCGACCACAACCTCGAAAGCACGTTTGAAGAGATCGAGAAACCCCTCATAACCTCCATTTAACTTAAATACCTCTATCATTCTATCTGTCTCAACATATTTCTCATCATTACACCGGTCACAACACCTCTGACCTACTTCATCCCACGCAAAGGGCACCACAAACTTACTACTCTTCTTGGCTCTTCCAAGAACACCACAACAAATTAAGGGACTATTTGAAGACACCTTGTCTTCCACATAACCTCTGGAGGAAACACTGTCCTCATAAAACACTTGCGAAAACTCTGTTTCACCATATACTTGGGGAAAATCTGCCCTTTGCCCACCTAACCTTTTATCACCTTTTCTCTCAATTTCATCAACACTCGCTAACACTTCGTTATTAATTATATCACTGTTATCACTCTTTATTTTGCTATCACTTGTTAACTCATTATTAGAATCATCATTATTACTCACATTGTCTACCGTCACCTGTTTTGCATTTAAACTAATTACCATTACGTAATCCTGCCGCTCACAGAATGCGTGCAAAGAATCACGTTGTCACACGTGTCGTCTGTAGCTTCAACGTAGTAGTATATTTGTAAATAGAGGTAGGTAGACGCTTCAGCCGCTGTTGAAAACTTGGAAACCTGCAAACACTTTTAAAACAACAACGGATGCAATAGGACCATACTCAATGATTGGTTAAAATTTTATCGGTTAAGTCTTCTATTCAGACTACTTCTATCTTAATATTTTTGCTTGACGTTTCGATCCCTAACATCTGTGACCGTCCTGTGAAGCAAGAGAACATAAAACAACGCACTGTTAAGACGGTCTCATTGATCCGCGTATGGTACAGTGGAAAACAGACACCAATGCAAAACAGTACAAAATACAGACACCAATGAAGTCACTAATCACCCGCTTTAATTAATCACAAATTACAGTTCGTAATCAACAAGTTATTCAACAAGATTATACTCGCACGATAATTCAAGATACATTTGTACGCACGCAATAATAATGTCAACTATTAGAATTCCACAATAATTGATACTGGAGGCCTTTACTTGATGAAAATCCATTATATTAAAGAATTAAAGAAAACTAAAAACTTGTTTCCGTGATTTTCACTCGTCATTTATTTAAAATATACCACGACAGCTGTTTCGGCACACAGTGCCTTCTTCAGATGGTAAGCCTTCTTCTCTTGGTAGATATATTAAGAATAATAAGAGTAAAGTAGATAAACTTCAAAAGTCAGGAGTATATGAGTTATCGTGTGGGTCTTGTGACAAAATTTATATTGGCCAGTCTGGAAGGTCGTTTTCAAAAAGAATGTACGATCACAATTACAGTTTGAGATATCAGGATGGTAAATCTAATTATGCGAATCATTTGTCGGAAACAGATCATAATTTTAATGATAACTTTAAAATTTTACATGTATTGGAAAAAGGCAAAAAACTTGATTTACTTGAAGCCCTCGAAATTAATAAGCGTAAAGATTTAGGTTTGCTTTTGAACAACCAAACTCATTTAAATAGCTCTCCGCTTTTAAATTTGAAATTATATAAGTAAATGTACGTTTCCTTTCTAATTTGTATATAGTTGTGTATATGTAATGTGTATTGTTTATTGTTCGAACTTAAGTCGATTATCGTTTTCATAGCACTGGATTTATGTGATATTTTATTGTACGTAGTTAGTCAGCTATTACCATCTGAAGAAGGCACTGTGTGCTGAAACAGCTGTCGTGGTATATTTTAAATAAATGACGAGTGAAAATCACGAAAACAAGTTTTTAGTTTTCTTTAATTCCACAATACTATGACACAATAACACTTCGCCGAACTTGAATAAATCGCCACTCGATCCACACTAAGGGAAATCGCTCAAAACAACTGATCTCACAAAGCCAGCCTCTGTTCCTTATATACGTAGCGCACGTGTTCTAGAAATGTTCCATCCTCACAGTGCTAATGTGTATTTCAAGTGTTCTCCAGAGGAGTCTTGACCGTACTTAAGCGCGGTCTTGACTGTGACAGCTGCACGACTTGTGGAGGGGGGGATGCTTTCAGCTGTTCCAGGCGGTTCCATTCTCTTCAATTCAATAAAACACTACAAAAGACAAAGTTGGCAATTATGAATAAAATCTCATCATAACTATAAAAGTCTTACAGACATTAGGAACAACATAATAAGAATAAACATATGAGAATAGAAACATAAGAATAAACTATAAAATAATGTAAAATAAAATAAACCTTTCTTACCTGTGAGTGGCAGTTGAAAGACATCACAATGGCTGGACAGCTGTTTTCTTTTGTATTTACACCGCCACCTACCTGCTAAAGACCACGCCCCATCCGCTACTCCACACTTAAATACTACATAACGTAAAAATTCCGAACCTACACGGAAATTTGCCAACTCCCAAACGGAAATTTTCGACTTACTAACACCTGTCCCCACCGTCACGATCTTATATCGCATTCCTCAAAGTATTAAAACAAATTTAAGTCATGTCCTTGGTTGTTTGGCAGAAACAGTTGTCGTTAACCAAGATTAAATTGTTATCATCATCATCATCATCATCACCACTCCACCGACTAGGCCTTTGACCTGTTCCGGAACCTATCTCATCCTCGGTCTACCGACATCTCTCTTCCCTGTAGGGTGAAAACCCAAGGCAGCCACAAGTAGATGGATATCAGGCATGTGATTCAAGTGTTGACACCATCTCCTTCTGTGGTCTTTAATCTTCTGGTGCAATGATACAATGTTTAAATCGCGTCTTATATCCTCGTTCCTTTTCCGATCCAAGAAAGAACAACCTTTCGTCCCTCTTACAAATTTCATTTCTGCTGCCTGAATCCTCTGCACATCTCTTTTACCAAGAGTCCATGGCTCACTAGCATACAGGAATGTGGGGACAGCCACAGTTTTATAAATTTCATTCGGGTATCCTTCTGTGTTTTATTTTTCAGGTACCTATCAATCGTTCCACAGATGCGTCAAAATTTTGTTAGTTCACTAAATTGATTAAATTACTAAATTTACTAAATTACTAAATGATTAAATTTTACGACACTATTTTAAATCCGCCGTCAGATACTAACGGACTAAGACGGACGGAGAAATCAGTTATCAACTGACTCAAATGATGATAGGCCCGATTTTTCATGAAGTGTAAAAACGTGAAACGTGATTTATTTAAAACCTTTCTACTCGGATTTACTCCACCGTAATATTGTCATTCTTAACGTTCTGACAAGAGCTGATTAAGGAATAATAAGAAATAATACAACCAAGTTGAATAAATTGCTGTTTGCCCATGATTAAGTAATTGTCCAAAATAATGAATGCGAGTTCCAAGATCGATGTTCCAGTTACAGCAAGTCCGTTCAAATAACGACTTGAAAATTTCTGCGCAGAAAGTAAAAGCTATAGAATTTATGGGTAAATATTCCTTTAAAACTTAGATTGTATTGGATAATAAGTTAATATTATTATATACTATCATATTATATGACTTCTGAAAGTTGTTGATATTATTTTAATTATCCTGACGTACATTTCGGTGATAGATTCAATATCTTCAGAGGTTATAAATGATTTAATTAAAAGAGGTTTAATTATAAATATTGATGAATAATCAACAATTATCAAATATCAAATATCTGTTATCGATTATTGATTATAAATTATCAAGTATCAATTATCAATTGTTAATTCTTAATTAATAATTTAATAATTAACAAATAAATATTGATTTAATATAATTATAAATTATAAATCAGAAATAGTGGATAATAAGTGTATAGAACAGTTGTCACGTTTCCTGACTGTGACATCGCTTAAGACACGAATTATGAGCCAATGATCATCAACCAATTATGATTTCTTAAAAACCCCTTTATTTCTTTAAATAATGGCAATATCACCAGCATCAGGTCCTCTGAACAAAACTGTTGGTGATTGTATCATTCCGGTAGACTGATACTTTTCATAAGGCTACTTTCAAGGTAGTTTTCGTCACATCTACTCGACAATCACGAAGAGTATATAGTTAGTTTTCAATGTTCAATTAAAACAGTGCACATCAGGTTAAAAACGTTCAACATAGTTTGAAGAAAAAGCATGTCTATCTACGAAGAAACACAGAAATACACGTCTCGTGGTATGAAAAATCTACGGTTGACAGAAAAACTAAGTAAAGCTCACTAAAGAAAGTACTAAAGTGCTCTACGCGATGAGTCCCCCCATGTGTGTGTGTGTGTGTGTGTGTGTGTGTGTGTGTGTGTGTGTGTGTGTGTGTGTGTGTGTGTGTGTGTGTGTGTGTGTGTGTGTGTGTGTGTGTGTGTGTGTGTGTGTGTGTGTGTGTGTGTGTGTGTGTGTGTGTGTGTGTGTGTGTGTGTGTGTGTGTGTGTGTGTGTGTGTGTGTGTGTGTGTGTGTGTGTGTGTGTGTGTGTGTGTGTGTGTGTGTGTGTGTGTGTGTGTGTGTGTGTGTGTGGGAGTCGGCTTTGCATTGTTAAGGAACGCAATAACTCTGTGTCTACGAAACGGAAAATTTCATTAGACTGAACTGCCTACTCTTGGTTATGCGCCGTTTCGAGACCCGTTTGAGAATTTATGCCTCCAGTCGCTGCTCGCTGACAAACGCCACCCATTGTTCACCTGCCTTTTGTCTGAAACAACTGAAAAGTTTGTTGTTATCTCAGAGAATTACAGTGACTTCATAATGTTTAAACTGAATAATAATGTGTCTTATTCTGAAGTCTGTGTACAGTAATCCTTCATAATTACGTACATACCCTGTTAAAACAACCCCGCTTACAATTGACACCTCTGAGAAACATGAAATGTTAAAAAATCAAAGACAATCGAGTTCGAAAATGTTGTTCAACCACTTGAACTTTATCACTGAGTATTTTCATCAGTCAAAATAATCAAGACATATTGCCCGATGTAGATCACTTATGACACCTTCGTGAGTTATTGACTGAAAGAAATTGACTCTAATCAATCTCAGACAAGAATTAGTAATTTTTGTAAACCAGTAAATATTAAAAGTAATTCTGACACACAGCCATCTTTCTTTGAAGGAAATAGACATTGGACAAAGTTTTTACTAAAATTATGAATAATTTATGTAAAACATAAACCGTTCTTTACAATTGACTAAGTGTTTATTACAGTATATTCTGTATACAGTACTTTGTACAAAGTATGACTGTTTTTATTGCTGTAATGCTGTAATGATGGATAACAATGATGCTATCTATTTTATATCAATACATTAAAATAAATAGTTTCTATTTTTAAATAAGAAAGTTGTGTTAGTAGGTATAATCACAAACAGAATTAACACTGTAGCACACCACTATAGAACAATTATTCCGATTAGCGCTTTCAAGCTTCACAGCTCATCATTTCCGATCTGATGATGAGCTGTGAAGCTTGAAAGCGCTGATCGGAATAATTTTTCTATAGTGGTGTGCAACAGTTTTAATTCAGTTTCTATTTTCATTCACGTAGTTTAAATCCATATTGTAAGGTCTACTTGCTATATACAGTTACAACGGACTTACAATGTAACGGACACCTCAGAGAGCCTATTAGTCCGTTATAACGGGGGGTATAAACAAATCCAAAGTAAATGTTCCAAATGTGTGTCTACTAATCTTTGTAATATTTTAGTTTAGAAAAGTAAACGGTTTTGAACATTGTCGATATGAAAATTTTTGAAACATCTACTTGAGTTTTATCATCATTGATCGGTTCTTACCGTCTGTCGTCGATAGCCGATTTCCAAACTTTTCCTTCATTGTGCTCTATCGCTTCCGTAATAATTGTCCTACCTTATCGCTTGTATAATGTTTTCACCCCACGTCAAAGCAGGTCTTCCTCTTTTCCTTCACTCTGTAGGTGTTCATTGGAATGTATTTTTTGGCAATCTTTCATCTCACTATTCTGTGCTGATGTCCAAACCAGATTACTTGTTTTGTTTCAATCTATTCAAAAATATTACGTGGTAAAGCGTTCATCATTGCACTAATCCTCTCGTTTCGGACCAAGTCTAGTCTACATATTCTACATAATCTTCGCAGTGCAACCATTTTCACGGACATAAATGTTCGTTTATCAGATTGGACACGTTCTAACTTTCAACACCTTATAACATAATACTTTTAACAATGATATTGCATACGCGCCTTTTTCTACATTTTGATATTTCTTTCGGTCACAATATTACATTTAACCTTCTAAATGCCTTCCGAAACGGACCAATTCGTTGCCAAATGTCTTCTTTATCTTTACCATATTCACTGGCAAGCACTCTTAGGTGCTTGTAAGTTCTACAGGCTTTGCTATCTTACTACTTTCTAATTGTTATGTTGCTTTGCGGACTTCCAGTGCAAAGGCATTGTGTTTTATCAATGTGTAATGATAATCCCCACTTTTCGTTAACTTTTCTTTTTATTTTTCGTGTCGTATATTGTATCTATATATACAATCTATATATATATATATATATATATCTATATATTGTCGTATATATATATATATATATATATTGTTACGACGGTCTCACTGATCTTCGTGTTGTTTAGTGGAGACAAAATACAAACACCAACGAAGTCACTAATTACCAGCTTTAATTATTTGCAAGTAACAAATTAAAATCAACAAAGTACTCTCATACAATAACTGAAGTTAAATTTGTCCACACACACACAATAATAATGTCAACTACCTAGAGTTCCGCACAATATTACTTTTCACTAATCCGTCACGATAATTAGATCCGCACTAAAGAAGTCGCCCACTGTAACATTTTTTTAAACCAGCCGCTGCGTAGTTACAAGTACTCTCGAACAGTCTGGAGTGCTACGTTAGTGGACGGCGTGGACGCAACACGCTGGGCTAGTCGAGAATCGTGTAGAAAGGCACTCTCGTCTTTTCAAGAAGGTTCCGTAATTGTCGCAGAAATATTTTTCTTGTATATTTTGTCCCCCCCCCCCCAATGGAAAGTCTTGCTATGGTGAGGCGGTGAGGCTTGCATTCTCTGCCAGAGCTATTGTTAGGATCTCCCTTGCGAGACAGGCCTACGTGAGGTAGAAGCCAGACTAAAAGGGATACCCTGGTCCTCCAGGCTGAGGATTGAGGCCATAGATTTGCAACGTGTCCCTCATAAAAAAACATACCGTAAAATACTTCAAACAATATCTTCGGAACTTGAACGGTAATGACAATAGTTATGAATAAGAACAATGAAAATCAAAACATGTAAACATACAAGAGACTAGAACCAAAATACGCAAGTATAATTGAAACATAGTTGCAGCATTTATGGCATCCCAATTGCTACAATGGTTGTCAACCTTATCACAGCAGACTGAACTTATAGAAGAAGAAGAAGACGTTATATTAAATGTACATTTACATAATGTTAATAGAAGCCTGAAACATCAATAATAATTACCGCCATTTTTGAACTTCTAAAGCCTGTATTTTAATACGTAGTCAGATAAATCTTACTTTTTATATTTTACAAAATGTCTTTGTTAGTACCTCAAGAACATGACATTTGAACATTTTTTTTCTCTTAACCTTTAGCCTTTCAATTACAAATTCAACCTTTAAGAAAAATGTCACAGCTAACAGTCAACAAAAGGCTACTGTAGAAGGTGGCTAACCAAACAGCGCTCACACGCGCACGCGACAGTCACAGTTGCCACATTTTAATGAATACTCGATACACGTCTTGACGTGTTTACACCTCTGTGTGAATACAATTTCTTACGAAGTATCTGTACAACGACAAACGGAACGTACATAAAACAATTCACGTTACCATAGATAAAGGACACCTGACATACATCTTGACGCGTTTACAGTTCTGTGTATGTCCTTTTGCTGTTTGAAAATCGTCGGAGGACGATCAGCGGACTGTTTTAGGGACTAGCCCTCTCCGGTCAGTGGTTGAGTGATTTTGGCGGTGAAGGACGGCAGTGACGTGAGTGCAGAGCGGACGATGAAAACGTAAAAGGTTCCAAGAAAGAACATATTTATTTGTAATGTGTAGTCGATTAGGTTAGGGAGGGGTCAGAATTGAGTAGTAACAGTAACGAGTTGTACATGCATAATCTTTTTTTTTTAATAACCGATAAATGTACTTTTGGAAGACATTTATATTTAACCAAAAAGTAATTTTGAATACATTTTCATTTTTTAAACTTTTTTCCCTCTCAACAACATGTTAAACGTCAGATGTGAATTTGTTTTTTTTTTAATTTAATTTCATTATTTATAACTTTAAATTTATTCTGTTATCAAATTTATTTAAAAACTCCCAGGGTAGGGATTCTTTGAAAGAATCAGGACAGTAGTAGTTACTAAATTAATAGATTAATAAATTGTTACTTGAAATTAAAATATCCGTTCATGGTCCAGCGGCGTTCGATCTCTTTGTTGTGGTGAAGGCTGAAGAACACATCTTGTTGAATAACGTTGAATGCACTATCACTTGTACACACACACGTGATCTCGCGTCATTTATAGAGTAGTGTAGATATGCTATTGCTTTCAATGTCAGTTTGTGTAGGTCAGTTCGCTTTATACTGTGTGATCATTCTAAAATGAGAGTTGTATGTTCATTTTCGCAAAGTTAATGTTGATGTCCGTTCATCACTGAAATTCGCTTGACTTTGTGTTGATCTATATGCGTTTACACTACTTGGTTGATTAGTTCGTTCAAGTATTTAAATGTGCTGTTACATTTAATGTAATTCAGTAACGCTGGCTAACTGTAAGTTTGTCTAAATTGTACAGTACTCTAGTAATGTTTCGTGTAAGTGCTGAGATTAAATGATAGTTCGTTTGAGTCGCTTGAATTGTTCACTCAGATATGCTTAATAATGTCAATGCTTATATAAGTTCGTTAAATCGCACTTTGAATCTTACAGTTTGAAATTACTAAGTCCGAATATTATAACATGGCGTTTTCACTAAGACTGATAACTTTTACAAAACTGAGCACAGTAATACCGAGTCAAAATATATGTTCAAAAAATGTAATAAGACTGCTTCGACTAAGACTGCAACTGTTAAGACTAAGACTAAGACTGAGCGCCTCCACCGTGTTAGACAGTTAGTTTTTATCAACTTGTCCCTACTCAAATTCTGTCTTGGGTCTGTCCTCGCCTTTTCTTACTTGTGATAGGTCAGCTCAATATTTTCTCAGAATATTTTGTCCCACTTCTCCAGGGTTTTTGGTTTCTGTTCAATGATTCGCTTTGGCTTTTGGTTACCATAGAAACTCTCCTCTCCACCGGTGTCGTCGCAAGACGTTGTACTCTGATAGGGTGTCAGACATCCCCAGATTTTTCCGTTCGAACGTTGACCCATTTCGCAGAATTTCTGGCGTTGCGCGCCTGTCGATCACTCTTTTGTGTGGGACATACGCAATGTTGTTCTAACTCTACTCATCTGTTTCTCTGGTCATCTTGAAGTATTGTTCTATCTTACACCCTTTTTTTGTAGCTATTAATAATTTCTGACATACGTTGGCTGGTGAAGCCACCCCGACTTTCTAACCGTAAATTGTGTCTGTCACGTAAACGTCACCTCCAGCTGTGCAGCTTACTCGAGTCTTTTCAACTAGTTATTTCTTTCATTGTCTCTGTAAAGTGCAGCACGCTCTTTTAACTCCTATGTAACATACTGTCGTTTTTTGCAGTACCGTCGTATTCTGACGTAACTAGAGCGGACGTTAGCCTTATTTCTCCGTACACGTGTGAGTGACCTAGCCTGCTTTGTGTCGTTTGTTGTGGGGTAATAATTTTTAGCCAAGCTTCTCCTGTCATCTCGAACTTTCATATCTATTGTTGAGTGGAGCCTAACATCTTTCTATTGTCTGCTAGCGACGCTGGTTTGACATCTTCACATTAAGCCTTGTTTATTGCTTTAACTTGAAGTCGTTGACACAACTGCGTGTGAACAAAATCAGTCGAGAAGAAAATTTAAAATTTTTAAATTTTCGCTCGCTATAATAGTTGTTTGGGGATGCAGCAGTTATCCATTCGGCAAAAATGTTCTCACCAATTCAGCCGTTACTGGGCGTTCCTGTCGAGTATACTCATAATATTAAGTTCCTGCCATATATATGTGTTTCTTCTATGATCATGGAGAGTAGCCTATACCCTTCCACGTGCCTGAGAAATCTCATTTCAGCCGCCTGAATGCGACTGGCCTGGCCTTTCGTTAAAGTCCAATTCTCAGACCCATAAAGAAGTGTGGGAAGAGCCATCACCTTGTAGAGTTTTAGGCGTTTTCCTTTATTTTCTGACTTAAGGGTTCGCCTGATTGTCTCGCACATAAGGTTGAACTTATGCAACTTATGGACCACCTCGTTGCTTGCATTATAAGACACACTGTAGCCCAGGTATTCAAAAAACTTTTTATTCATATATACTATTAGAAATTGTTTCTTTTCTAAAAAGTGTTTTGTCGTAAAACGCGTGTACAGAAACAAGTGAAGGTGTTATGAAAGGATCCACTGAAAGGTAATCGTAAAGAAAAATAAAACTTTGTAGTAATTAAATTTACGTATAGGATGTTGTTGCTTAGTCGTCGAGTAGTCTAGTTGCAGGACGGGTACAAAAACGCAACCAGTAGCATGTGCATGGTGGTAGGAGAAGGAGATCAGAAACTTGGTACTTTCCAGTATCGACATGTACACGTCGTCGCTGACAGATAAATCGATAGTCGTCGCACGCGCCAAGTCGAGCGCACAAAAACAGGACGAGTTTTCTCTCAGCGTGGCTGCCACCGTCACAGTCATGTTCATAGTTTTATTAAACCTTTTTAAAGCAAAATTAGAAAAACTTGTAAATGATTTACAACACATGAAACAGAATAATTTACAGACTCATGAGAGATGTTTGTTTTTATCTTATGATATTACGTGTTAAACTTCACTGAATGAATCACACAAGCAAGAACTAAACGTTGAGGTAAAAAAGGCTCCTCGTTACCATACTAAGATATGGTAAGATTATTAGGCAAACACTGTAACAGGTAATGGTAAGAACTCGGTTCTTTAAGACCACAAACAACTGTTTACGTGCAATCATATAATGGAAAATATTTTTTGTTGACAAGGAAAGAATTTCAAAGAATGTTGGAGTGGCAACAAAGAAGGAGGCTGTGACTTCAACAATAAAATACTGCATCATGACGTTGTATGACAAAAATAAATCAATGGCAAATACGCTGGAGATTAGATACTCGATCAAAACAGAGGGAAATGAAAGATGACAAAACCAAAAGCAGATTGGTATAAAAGACAAAGTATAAATTAAAACAAGAGTAAACGTCATAAGTTGTTATAACCCTACAAGTGGGGTTATATTGTCTCTATTACATTGTTGAACAAAGATTTCAGTGCTGTAGTTTTCTACAGCCTTTATCTCAGACATTGTCAACGAGAAGGGATGACCAATAGACGTGAAGGCAGGTAGACGTTCGGTCAATAGGAAGAAGGGCGATGCTCGATGGGGGACGTAACCTAGTAGGAAACAGGCAGTATGGAGGCAGTCGATTACGAGCGAATGTAAAAGTATAGATGGGGTTATAAGGTACATACACGTGGTTGTAGATTTAGTAAATTGTCGTTTAAGACCTGAAGATGGTGGAAGTAATAAAAGGGCTCGTCGAGAACGAAGCGACTAGTAGTTTTGAAATAAGTGGTGATAAAGTTGGTGTAAACGTTAAAGCTCTGAAATTAGGGCTTCTATTTTTTTAAATAAAGTATAATCTTTATATTCGTCACATTGTTTTGATAATCAAATTGAGTTGAGGAAGGAGTTATAACGTAGACCCACTGCTGCCAACGTAGGACGATAAAGTGATAGGAGTGCTTGGTGACTGACTAACGAAGAGAGGTAGTTCTATTTACACAAACTGCAATTGCTACGACGTGTTTTCAGACACATAAATTTTTCAGAAATATTTAGCTATAATCAGAAATCAATAGCTAGATTCTTTGTGAACTATTATAAGAAATAAACGATATACATAGAGCCTTACATTTGAATAAAAATATCAATACACCAATAGACTCATAAACATAATATTCAATTATTAATTTTGAGTTTTTTTTTAGAATGGTAAAAGAGAAAAATGTAATGATACTACATTTTTAGGGTATTATGGATATCTCAACAGGGAAAACTGGTCTCTTTAGTCTGGTAAGACAGCCAGTTTATGGGAGAACACCCAGACAGGAAATCGGGCTGGACCTTACCCCACCATACGGGTTACCCTGCGTTATGCTAAAAACATATCCAGGGGACATAGTCACAACTAAATTGTCTCAAATAAGGACTAGCCAGACGGATCAAAAGTTGCTAACTATAGCTGTGAATAAAAGGAAAAAACGTCTTTGTTATTGAGGAACAATTTAAAATTAGCGTATGGAATGTAACAGGAATCACACACAAGGAAATTGAACTTCAATGGGAACTTAATTTAATGGATGTAGATATTACCATCATTATTGAGACTAAGAAGAAGTTTAAAGGTTTGACCGAATTGACAGACTACATATTAATGACGTTGTGAATATGTTGCATAAATTCAACCTTATTTGCGGGACCATTAGGCGAACCCTTAAGTCAGAAAATAAAGGAACACCCCTAAAATTCTACAAGATGGTTCTTCCCACACTTCTTTATGGGTCTGAGAATTGGACTTTAACGAAAAGCTAGGCCAGTAGCATCCAAGCGGCTGAAATGATATTTCTCAGGCACGTAACATGGTGTACTCTCCATGAGCATAGAAGAAATATAGACATACGGCATGAACTGAATATTATGAATATACTCGACAGGAGCGCCCAGTATCGGCTGGATTGCTGGGAACATCTTTGCCGAATGGATGAATGCCGCATCCTCAAACAACTATGGAACTATAAGCCGAAGGGACGCAGAGGTGTGGGACGTCCGAGGAAGCGCTGGAGTGACCAGGTCTATCTAATCTTTGCCTGTTTGAGACCGGAACAAACCATCATTGATTTATTCATTGAAGATAATGATGGTGATGATGATTTTTAGGGTACTTTGTTTCTAGACGTTGTATACAGCTGCCATAAATAAATCGATTTAGTTATACCGGAACCATTCTCTTAGATTATGTAACCAGGAAATGCGCATTTTTCTCCGAATTCGTTTTCCTTGTATTATTAACTGTAGAAGTTCATACGTTTCTCCTCTCATTATATGTCCTGGATATTAGAATTCCCGTACCTCTCTAATGTCAGCACTTTAATTTTTTCCTCGTTCTTCTCAGTACTTCGTTGTTTGTGATCCGGTCCCTACAACTAATTCTCAAGACCCTTCTGTAGTCCCACATTTCAAGCGCCTCTAGTTTCTTCTTGGCGGTTTTCTTTAAATTCCAGGCAATCAAATCACAAAAAAGCGTTTAAAACACGTAACACTTCAACAATCTGATTCTGAGGTTGAGACTAAAGTTTTGGCCGCACAGCACTTTTGTAATTCGATTGAAGATGCTCCTCGTCTTTCCTATTCATGATGTTCATCTCTTCCGTATACTCATTAACTAAAGCACTCAGATACTTATAATTTTCTGTTCTTTATATGTGCTCACACTTAACGACTACATTGTCCTACTGCTGTGTCTTGGATGTAAAAGATAATCATGAATTTTGTTTTACCAACGTTTAGTTAATGCGCTGTTTCCCTGGCCTCCACAACACTACAAGGGTCAGTTGAACAGTTCGCGGAGCGACAAATGTAGCTTAGCAGTACAGTAAACGCTTTTTCACACCAAGTTCTTGAGTTAAAGTATGATGCACACGCTCATATGAGATGCCTATGATTTCAGAAACGTCATCCACCCCTCAATCTGCGGCCTTCCAACACTCTACGAAATTTTTTTAGTAACACCACTTTTTGATGCACTTTTTGCACGTCCACTGCTGGGATCGTCTTCAGTGCTTCTACAGCCACGTTGAATCTCGACCGTGCCCCACTTACCGTTGTTTCTGAAGGCGCAGCATCTCCTAACACGTTTACAATTCCGTTTTGATTTTCCGTTGGCGTTAAAACGTTTTTAACAGAGAATTCATCACAACACCATGTTCAATTTTGTGCATTTTAAAAACACGCGTGACAGGAAAACTTCAAACAGCTGGTAAAAAGTGAATAAATTGACAAATGTATCTGGAAATTAACAGGTGTTCACGCAAAATATACGTCTTGCAGCATACGAAAGATTTTAGTTCTACCACTGAGCTATAGATGTCGCTCCGCGAAAGATTTCAACTAACCCTCGTATTAAATGGAATCTGTTAAAAGCTGATTTTTGCTGTCTTAATTGAGCAGTCAATTTTCTCTTCACGTGTGCAGTAACAGTTACTATACTAACGAAAGTTGCATTTGACTTGTTAAAGCTTACAGTGTTTTGACGTTTGGCAGACAATTTGAGAGCATAAAACAGCTCAGTATTATCGCGCTCTATTTTTTGTGACAAGCTAACGCTAACAAAACGTATAACACACTCAAATGTGGTAAGTTCATGAAGTTGAACGGTGTTATGAATATAAAAAATCGTTATACCTATTAACTGTTGGAATCTTTCTCTTCCAGTGTTGCTATTTAGTGAGAGAAAAAATTAGTTTTTTCAGATTTTTAGACAATCTTCGTATTTTGGATTATTTACATATGCGTATTGTTACGTAATACGGAACAGTCTCGAACGTTCGACAGTGTCGTTCAACAAGCTTCTCAACTAGCCTAGCCGATGTGTGTTTCTGCCAAGGCCGCGCTGATGTATCCTTTAGAATTTTCGAGTGTTTGTTTAGAACGCATATTATGGAACCCTGCAGACTATAAATAGTCCACACCTGCCGCTTAGTCAGTTTACTTCGGGTGATTACTCAGTGTTTCAAGTGATGTATTAATGAAAAGTGATTACAGTGCGGAACTCTATTAGTTGACATTATTATTCTGTGTGAACAAGTTTAACTACTGGATTATTGTACAAGTTGATTATAAACTGTTATTTGTGATAATTAAAGCTGGTTATTAGTGACTTCATTGGTGTACTGTATTTTGTTTTTCACTAAACCATACGACGATCAAGCAAAACAATAATTGCAATTTTCGTCGCATTTAAAGTCGATTGGCATAAGCGTCCCGGTCTTTCCACTTATCAGGCTTCAGATTTTTCTGTGTCACTGCATTCCTTACACATTCTATCGAAGTCTTTCGTGGCCTCAATCTATTTTTTCCTTTTTTTGGGAGGAGGATCGTTCTATTAATTTCTTTGTCCATCTATCATTGCCCATACGGCACACATTCCCGTATTCCCGTACCATCTTAAACTTTTTATAGATTGTGTCACTTATAGTGGTAGAGATATTCATCATCATCATTATCTTCTTCAAGGATCAAACCAAGGATGGTTTGTTCCGGTCTCAAATAGGCAAAGATTATAGCTGGTCACTCCAGCGCTTCCTCCGACGTCCCACACCTCTCCGTCCCCTCGGCTTATAGTTCCATAGTTGTTTGGGGATGCGGCAGTCATCCATTCTGCAAAGATGTTGCCACCAATTTAGC